>LR812533.1:43337081-43676350 GCA_903798195.1 Danio kyathit
ATTTTTTTCAACACATTTCTAAACATAATAGTTTTAATAACTCGTTTCTAATAACTGATTTATTCTATCTTTGTCATGATGACAGTAAATAATATTTGACTAGATATTTTTCAAGACACTTCTATACAGCTTAAAGTGACATTTAAAGGCTTAACTAGGTTAATTAGGTTAACTGGGCAGGTTAGGGTAATTAGGCAAGTTATTGTATAATGATGGTTTGTTCTGTAGATTATCGAAAAAATATATAGCTTAAAGGGGCTAATAATTTTGTCCCTAAAATGTTTTTAAAAAAAATAAAAACTGCTTTTATTCTACCCAAAATAAAACAAATAAGACTTTCTTTAGAAGAAATTATATTATCAGACATACTATGAAAATTTCCTTGCTCTGTTTAACATCATTTTGGAAATATTTAAAAAAGAAAAAAAATTTAAAGGAGGGTTAATAATTCTGACTTCAACTGTATATATATTATATATATAAACACAAAATGGCTATTATTAAAAACTCCAATAGTAATTCAATGACTGTTGGGTCACAGCAGTTGTAGATTTAAAAAACTGACTCAATGATCCAATCTGAGCTCTTGTTAAGTTAGTGAGTTGCTGAATCTGTCTTCCGGTCATGTCCGAATCAAAACGAGTCAAGAACGATTGAGTAATAACATCCTCAGGGCTCGAGTGCTTAAGGAATTGACATGTTGAAACGGCTCCAATGATCCTCAAATTGAACTCTGATTGGAAAGAAGACCTGCACAGAATTGAACCAATAACTACCAGCATCTTTCACTGAAATCAATTTGACACAAAGTCAAACTGCTTCGCTCTTATGTCTTATGAATTTCCTTCAGGTATTCTCAAGGGCGATTCGGCCTCTGAGGTTCACACAATACTAAGAGAATCGCAGCCAAGTCACAAACCGATATATTGTACCGACCCCAAAAACAAACAAAAAAAGCTTTGCTTTGACAAAAAGTGAAACTTTATTTATTTATTTATTTATTTCGTTCTTTCCAAATCATTGTTTCTCTTGGTAAAACAGCCGCATCTGACTACCTTCATGAATGTTTCTAGAGTATGTTTGTGATCTATAACAATTCCAAATAAATAAATGGATAAATAAATAGATAGACAAACAAAGACAAAGATGAGTTATTATTATCCCAATTATTATTATTATTACTATTATTATTATTATTAGTAGTAGTAGTATTACTATTATTATTATCATCATCATCAATAATAATAATAATAATAATAATAATAATAATAATAATAATAATAATAATAATAATAATAATTATTATTATTATTATTATTATTATTATTATTATTATTACCACCATCAATATTATTATTATAATTATTATTATAATTATTATTATTATTATTATTATTATCACCATCAATATTATTATTATTATAATTATTATTATCATTATCAATATTATTGTTATTATTATTACTATTATTATCACAATCAATATTATTATTATTATAATCATCAAAATCATAATCTCATCATCATCATTATTATTAATATATAATAATTAAACATATTTTAGTATAATTTTTACTAAAAAAACAACTATTTATTTAATAAAAGTAATAAAGATTTAATAAAATATTTAGATCTATTAAATACATCATTCACCATTTATATACATGATTATTGTCAATAACATTATTTTACATTAAAACTACATCTTTTTGTATATTTAGTTTTTTCAAATTAGTATTTTTCTCTCTAAAACCAAAGCAGCACTTGATCACAGTCATAAATCATTCTACAACAAAAGACAAAACAAAAACTGGAGTAATAAAATAGAATTATTTTAGAAATTAAAAAAACAATAAAATATATTTATATTTTCCAAATTTTTTTTGAAACTTTATTTATTTATTTTGTTCTTTCCAAATCATTGTTTCTCTTAGTAAAACAGCAGCATATGACTACCTTTATTAATGTTTCTAGGGTATGTTTCTAGGTATATGACAATTAAAAATAAATAAATGGATAAATGAATATATTAGAGATAAAGATAAAGAGATAAAAAGAGAGATAAAAAATACCAATAAATAAAAACACACTAATGAAAATACGTTTTCGAGAGCAAATGACAAAGATTAATTAATAATAATAATAATAATAATAATAATAATAATTATTATTATTATTATTATAATTTATTATTATTATTATTATTATTATTATTATTATTATTATTATTATTATCACCATCATTAATAATATTAATATTATTAATTTAATTATTATAATGCTACTACTACTACCAATAATAATAATAATAATAATAATAATGATAATATTATTAATAATAATAATAATAATAATAATAATAATTATTATTATTATTATTGTTATTATTATTATATTTTATAATAATTAAATTGTATTTTTGTATAATTTACTGTATACTAAAATACAACAACTATTTATTTAATAACTAAATATACTGTATATGTTTTTTCCAAAAAATTTACAATAATTTATATGTTTATTAATATTTATAATAATATGATAATCTACATTTATAATTATTTGTTTATTCCACTTGTTTAAAAAGTGCAACTTTTTCCAAATAGTAATTTCTCTCTCTAAAACAGCACTTACATTTATCACCTTCATAATATTTCCTCCATCTGGACATATCACATTTCACCGTAGAGTAAAAAAAAAGAAACCAATTTAGCAAAGGACAAAGTAAGAATTATTATTACTATCCTTATTATTATTATTATTATTATTATTATTATTATTATTATTATTATTATTTTCCATTTATTTTATAATAATTTCCATTTATTTTTATATAATTTATACTAAAAAAACAACTATTTATTTAATCATTTAAAAATATATATTTATTTTTATTTTACAAAAATTGTACAATAATACATATGTTTATATCTATTTATAATATTATGATAATCTATATTTATAATAATTTATTTTATTTTACTAGTTTAAAAAGTGCAACTTTTTCAAATATTCATTTCTCTCTCTAAACCAGCCCTTACATTCATCACCTTCATAATATTTCCTCCAGCAAAGGACAAAGCAAAACCCATCTGGACATATTACATTTCACCATACAGTTAAAAAAAGAAACCAATTTAGAAGAAAAAAAGTTATCACCCACAAGCAGGAGGATCTCTCTTCCGCTCAAGTAGTTCACTCAGGTAAGCCTCAGATGTTGCCCGCTGTAAGTGCCCTATCCTCGGTGGCCAAGTGCGCTAACTAATTGGCCACATCACTAATGCGCGCTATCAGCCCTGTCATACACCTGTGACCAATGGGACTTTATCTGAAGCCGAGCACAAGGGATTCTCCAGCACACTGCACACAAACTCCTCGGCTCATTAGTACCCTGAATGTGGCGATGGTGACAGGTTTAGGTTTGCCATCGCGTGTCACCTTTTCAGTGCGTGCGCAGCCATTAGCGGCCTTGGTTGAGCTATCTGTCATGGCTAAAGTTGTCCCATGTGCTTCTTTTTTTCCCCATTTGCACCCTCGCCTGCTTTGCTCGGTGGTAAAAGATGAAAGTTTGCTTACTCTGCACATTGAGCCAGACTGTACGGGACACGATGGATCGGCTGCTCTCGGACCGACCCACTTGGCACTCGTAGGGGCCGTCGTCTTCTAATGTCACGTCCAGAATTTGAAGATGGTACTGGCCTGTTAGGAAGTATGAGGAGGAAAGAAAGGGACATGGGACAATTGTTATGTTTTCAATAGGTGTGTTTCCATCCATGCACATTCTGGAATAACAAATGCATAATAGAAATGACAAAATGTGCATGAATTTAGAAAAAGCACATGACAAAATGTATGCACACAACTGAGTTGGATCAATGTTTTATCCCATATGACAAAATGCACAAAAAAATTAAATGGAAACACATTTACTGAATAAATTAGCATCAAAAAATACTAAATATGCATTTAGGACAGCTTATTGTTGACTTGTTATTTTATTGACTTACTGTTCACACAGACAATGGAACTAGAATACACTACCTGACCAAAGTCTTGTTGCCTATCCAGGTTTAAGGAACAACAAGTAATAACTTGACTTCTAGTTAATCATTTGATATCAAAAGTGGCTTATATGAAAGGCAAAGGCCTCTAGATTACGCTTATTTTAGCAAAATAAAATATGATCATGCCTTGATTTTTAACTGTTTAATTAGGACAGTCAGGTCTGACTTTGCTTAGACAAAAGTCTTGTCACTTAACAGAAATAATGTACAGTATAGAATATAAAGTCATGGTGCAGTGGAAAAATAATTAATATTGTGTATGACTCCCATGAGCTTGGAGGACTGCATCCATACATTTCTGCAATGACTCAAATAACTTATTAATAAAGTCATCTGGAATGGCAAAGAAAGCGTTCTTGCAGGACTCCCAGAGTTCATCAATGGCACGTTTCCACTGAGTGGTACGGTACGGTACATTTCGGCCGTTTCCACTGTCAAAAGGCGCACCGAACCGTACCACTTTTTCGGCACCCATTTGAAAGGGTACCATACACGAGAAAGGATACCAAAAGGTGGAGCTACACGCGCAGCTGAACGCTGATTGGATACAGAGATACATCACGTTCTCGTGGAGCCAGCCAGAATGAAAACAAAAGAACCGCCATGTTTTTAATACACAGCCAAGGCCTGAGACATTACACCGTAAAACTATATGCATATAATAACGAGCAATGGATGACCCGAGCTCATACAAACCTTGTCATTGTTTTGATGTACAGCCACAAAGCCAAGAAGAACAAAATCTGCCGTGTCCTGTTGTTGCTTTACGAGGCCGTCTAAAAGTGAGAGCGGTTTTCGCTTTCTCCAGGGAGCTCACGATCGCGTCTATATTTGATATAATGAACTTCTTGAGCTAATGATAATAGCTTGTGTGTGATTATTAAAGTGTCTTGACGTCTGATCCTTTCAGAAAAGAAAAGGACAAACGCGAGTGTGAAGCGCGAAAAAAAAGAAGCCCGACAAAACACAGGAGCAAATTGTTTCAGCAACCTGAATCACGAACAAACTACCACGTTCATCGCATTTTGGACTATTATGAACTCGGAATGACGGAATTACTACATGTGCTGGTGAAGATTACAGACACAGATGAGAGGTTTGCTCTGACTGTGGGCTATATTTCGTGTTGTTTTTGAACTCAAATAAGGACTAAATGTATGCTGTGTGTAGTTTTTCTGTAATTGGTAACATATCAGAGACTGTAAGGGTCTGTATGTGCTCATATATGTTGCATTTATTTATTTATTTTCTATAATTACAGACTTTACAGTAGGCTATTTCGCATTGTCATTGATCTGCAGCTATAATAAAATCATGTTCACAGAAAAGTTAGTAATAAACATTTATAAACAAGTATTTATACGTTTAAAGCATCTGTTTTGTGAGAAGTGCTTCTCATATGATTTGTGAACGACCTGTACAGCTTTACTGTAGACATTTATTTGAGCGAGAATGACGTCGACTGAAACTCTCTGTCGTACACCACGCCCACCAAAAGTGTACCCTTTGTAGTGGAAACGCAAGCCTGATAAAGGTGACCCGTACTGACTCGTTCCATGCCGTACTGTACCAGTCAGTGGAAACGAGCCACAAGATTCTTTGAATTCCTCTTCAATGCCTCCTCCTTCATCTTACTCCAGATATGCTCAATAATGTTCATCTCTGGTGACTGTCAGGTTTGCTTTCAGGAACTTTGATGTGGAGGCTGAAGTATGAGAAGGAGCCCTATCCTGCTGAAGAATTTGCCCTCTCCTGTGGTTTGTAATGTAATGGGCAGCACAAATGTCTTGACACCTCAGGCTGTTTATGTTGCCATTCACTCTGCAGATCTCTCGCACGCCCCCATACTGAATGTAACCCCAAACCATGATTTTTCCATCACCAAACTTGACTGATTCCTCTCTCAGGAGTCTTGGGTCCATGCGGGTTCCAATAGGTCTTCGGCAGTATTTGTGATTATTGGGATGCAGCTCAACAGACGATTCATCAGAAAAATCTATCTTCTGCCACTTTTCCAAATGATCAACTAGAAGTCGAGTTAATATTTGTTGCTCTTACAACTGGGATAAATGACAAGACTTTTGTCAGGTAGTCTAGACAAAGACTATAGAATACACAAGACATGTCACTCATATCTTTTTTAATGGGGAAAAGTGTAACTGTCAATATGGTGAATGAAGCCCCGCCTACTAGTACAGGAGCCAATCATTGATCGCTATAGACTGACGATACTCTAGGGGAGGAGCTTGAATCTGAGTTTCTGCAGATTTTATGTGATTTGGACGTTTAGAAATGAAACTAAAACGACAGTTGTTTAATTTTATTGGTGATTCCTAATATGAAATTCAATCGTAAGCTTGGCAAGCGGTTTTGGTGAATGTGATGTTTCCCCATTCAAGCAGAATGCCTGAGCATACTGCCCGAGAGGTGTTTCAAAATTATTAGCCCCTTTAAGCTATTTTTTTCGATAGTCTACAGAACAAACCATCGTTATACAATAAATTACACTAACCTGCCTAGTTAACCTAAATAACCTAGTTAAGCCTTTAAATGTCACTTTAAGCTGTATAGAAGTGTCTTGAAAAATATCTAGTCAAATATTATTTACTGTCATCATGACAAAGATAAAATAAATCAGTTATTAGAAATGAGTTATTAAAACTATTGTTTAGAAATGTGTTGAAAAAATCTGCTCTCCGTTAAACAGAAATTGGGGAAAAAATAAACAGGGGGGCGAATAATTCTGACTTCAACTGTATATCAGATTTATATATTCAGATTTACATCAGCTTACTACTGCTGTAATGCTGTTGAAAATCATTCAGTTTGGAGAGAAAAAAATAGGAATTTAGTGCAGAGTATTTAACAACTGAACTGGTACAGAACCCGTATACGTTTTTAGGATTGCTAGAACTTTACAAGCAGGTGTGTTTCATCACAGAGCTCTGGATAGCCGCTCTCCAGAAACAGAACTGCACTCCCAAGATAAAATCTGTTCACACCTTTTAAGACCTTATCATACAGTATGTGTGTGGCGAGAGAGAGTGTGACAGCGGTAAAAACAAATGCTGAATCAAAACTTTTTTTTAAATCCTGAATCAATATTGGATTTACTTTTGCACGCTGGAGGAAGGACGACACCATGGCTGAAGTATTTCTTTTAGACAGGCAATGTTCTGTTTTAATTTTAGTCACACAAAGCTGATGTAGATTGTGCTGTTTTACGAATGGGTTATATGCACTGAAGTTTTGTTCGGCCACTGAAATCTTCTGGCGAAAGACTGATGTGACTATTTTCAGTTTTATAAGGGACCTTTTACAGCATCGATAATGTAGATTTTTATTTAGTTTAACAACAAAACTTCAGTAAATAGCATTATTCCGCCTAGCCTGCTTTACTGAGGTGAAGTTGGTTTTATATTTACATTGGTTCATTTTTGAACATTGATAGCCTGTGACGTGCTCCCTATATTGTTTACTAGCTACTCTGAATATTTGCTCTAAAAGAGCATGTAAGTGTAATTCCTGCACGCCACCGGCCAACCACCAAGCATACAATACTCGCTTTAGGACAAAGCACATGAGAGAGTGAGACCAGCAATCCTTGCACACATGAAATATTGCACATTATGACAAGTTTTGCTAGCTACACAACTGAAAACGTGCTAGTAATAACAGAGTTTTTCGTTCAGAATTTCAGTATTATAAAGTACTATAAAGTTTTTTAACTGGCGAATGACATGACCTAGTGGGTTGTCTACTGTCATCTTTAAAGCACGCGTTTATGATATCAGAAGACGTGGCTTTGGGTGGCAGGGGTGGGATTGTGTTTCAAAAGTATTATGTAAACCGGTTAGCATTTTGGCATATCACCTACTGCGGTGGTTCCCAACAGGGGGGTCCCGGCCCACAAGGGGGCCTCAGCGAGCTCTGTGGGGGGGGGGTCGCATCATATTTTAAACATTTCTTAGCAGTGGACAATTAGAAGAATGATGATGTTGCCTTAGTTCATTTTATCCCCTAACTCAGTGGTCCTCAACCACGATCTGCTTTACTGCAGTATTATTTTCTTCACACCTAACAGTGGTCCTCAACACGGTCCGTGGATCAATTGGTACCGGGCCGCACAAGAAATCATTAATTTAAATTTTTTTCTAATTATCTGAGTCTGAACGATCTTTTATTTTGAAAAGTCTTTTATTTCGAAAAATGACCGTATTTTCTCGCTTACATCTCGGTCACTTGAGAGCCCAAATTTAACCCACAAGCAGCAAAATGAGTAAGAAACAGACCTATTTGGAAAGTTTTTTTGCTAAGGGGAAAAGACCCAGTGAACGACCCACGAACTGCCAAGGTTTAGATTCGCAGCCCAGTTATCAACAAATCAGGTGAATCCAGCATGGCTCTGCAAGAAGATCAACTGATGGAGATCACAAATGACGGCAGCCTTTTAGGGGCCATTCGCACATCGCGTATTTCTAGAGTTTGCACAAGTTTGTTGTTTCCAATAGAGATGCGCGGCTTGCGCACACAAGTGGTGTGACGCGCTCGCCCCAATGACTCCCGCAAGCTCACTGCGAGTCAAATTTCGGTAAGATTAGTGTTCTCAGAACACCCAAACACTGCAGTGCTTTCTAATGTTCTCCAAAATAAAACTTGTATCAGAGTTACAACAATGTTTTGTCAGCTTGTCATCCTCTGGGAAAACGGTTGATGGTCGCCTAGCAACCTACAAAACACTGAACCCCCTCCCCTACAAAGACGCCGTTTTCACATGTACTGTAAGTAACATGGTAATGCAATGTAAACAACAGGTCTTCAAAATGGTGACATAAACAAATGAATAACCATCTATAATTTAACACTATTGTGCCGGTGGATTAAATGTGCTCGATGGGATGTTTTTCTGTGGACTCTTACCTTACAAAATAAACCATGATGTACAGCAATGAATGCGTGTGTGTGTTGTTATTACGATGATATGTACTCCATAATAAGCGTTTTCTGAACAACTTGCACAAATATAGCAAATACATTCTTTATAAGCTTCCCATTGAAAAACATCTAGCTGTTATAGCTGCTTGAGGGTTGTAGCTTTAAACTGATGTATAGTTTGTCAAGATTACTTGTGTTCTTTTTGGTGTATTCTATTCATAAACATTGACTTGTGGAAAAAAACAGCGCCCCAGTGCATCCACGTCCTGGTGCTGGTATTAGATTCTAAATAAATAAACACTGAATGAATTAGTCCTTGCCAAATAATAGTATTATTTTCTTCACACCTAATCTTACCGCCTCATAGAGTAACTATTAAACACCCACAGTTTTACAACATAAATATCGCTCTTTGCAAACTGACAGTTTTACACAACCCAGAATATTCTTTGAACATATTGACATATTGGGTTATTTAAACGCTTATTTCCACTATTTATACAAGTGTGCTGATTTGGCATATTCAAACGCTTCTTGAAATCCACTTTTAATTAGCAGCAAACAAATCGGAGTAAAGAATTCACAATTGTCAAATGGCAGTGCTAAATTTGCATGCAATCTCAAATTAACAGTCCCAATTAGCTACGAGCGCAGCGGAGAGAACAACGTGATTCATTCTATTTGATGCAGCTCTTCAACATCATTCCTTTGTGTGCAAGATGCTTGTTATTTACTAGCAGAATATTGTGCCACCAAGGGGTTGTTTGTTCAACTACCATTCTGCCAGGATTAATGGCTGCTCCGCCGAAGTTTATGCAAGCTGTTCGAGCTTTGAACATTTTTCTTTTCCCCTCTTTTCCTTCTCTCCTCCCCTCTGAAGAAAACTAACATGCAGAAAATAGTATCCTGATATGACAACTTCCAGCGCTGAAAAAAGGAGGTGTCAGCCGGGATGGCAGGATAATTAACACCAACCAGCAGCAATTTTCAGATCTATGTGATCATAGAAGGAAAGGAAACCACTTTCAAATCATTAATGATTTTCCACTCTCTTGAAATTGCACTCGGTACAGGCTGCCGCGGTGTTGCAGTTCAGGGTGTTTGCGAGCGCGTGTTTGAAGAAGTCCAATAATTATCCCTCTGACAAGCAATATGAAACGCTGACGGGGACTCTGGCCGTTCTCTCACTCATTTCCTTTAGCGTGTGTGCGTGCGAACCTATTGCTTGTCATGCCGCTTGTGAGGATACATGTCTGCGTATCAGTAGATTAAGGTTGGCAGGGTTAACATTAAAGATGCTTTCAGTGTGTCTTTTTATGATATCATTTGTCCCCTACATGGCACTCTTTATCCGTCATGCTATCAATGCCTGCTGGCGCTAGCGCTAGCATTCAGTAGCCTAAGCATTTTTTAAAGCATTTATACTTGCATTTGGCACAAACTGCCTCTCTTTCTAGACCGTAAAGCAGCTTTTGTTCTCCACAAAGAGGAGCAGATGCTCGGGACTTGTTTAGCATTGTCTTTTAATTGGCTTTTTTTATATACACAGTGCGCACTGGCCAGGCATCATAGGTTATTCCCTACTGCACAATAATCCAAATTTACTCTCAATGGACATTAAAAATAGGAGTAATTCAGCTGATTTTATCTTTATGTTTAATTTTTTGGAAGGGAACTGGGGTGGGGGTGGGGGGGGGGGGGGGTTTGTTCTCACTCAAAGAAAAAGAAGCCTAATTTCTTAAATCTGTCTCCGGTGCTTAAATTGGAAGCCCTTTGATAGCATCTCGCTAAGCTGTTTTTAAGAGAGCTGAGCGCATTTTGATGAGGAAGGCTGCATCTGAACTAGAAACTGAGACTGAGGCATCTATAGCCATCTGCAGATTATGAGCAAAACATTTTCTAATGATTCATGCTAATAGTCTTTCACGCTGAAGAAAAAAAAACCTTTTTTTATAATTTCTCAAACACTCCAGAGAATTTACCCAAGATTACAATAAATCAAGGGTAATATCATAATGTCATGAACATCTTAGTGTAACAGGTGTTATACTATATATATGTTAATTTCACTCAAAATTCTTCCACTTGTAATCATGAATTAATTTTAAATTCATAATTTCAAAGTTATTCTTTAAATTTCTTATAATTCAGAGTTGATGATTTCATAGTTGTGTTTGTTTTCAATGTATTGGTGTATTGCGAAAATGGTACATGGTCCCTTTAGGTGTCGTTTTCCAGTTCCACCTGCTCTCGCTCAGTTTGCGACAAACGTGATTGAGGAGAGGTGAGTTGTACTGAGGCTCTGATTAAAAAGTATAATATGAGTGTTGTTTATCACGATAATACATGTAATTTCATTAATTTTGAGTCAAATTAATATATATAATATAACATTCGGCAATTTTTCACATAGAAATCTAATAACAAAAACAGTGAATTAATAAATAAAACGAATCAATCAATAAATTAATAAATTAATTGAACTGTCAATCAATCAATCAATCCAAAAACATATATTCCAAATTTGTGTTGTGAAATTCATTATATAACTAAACAAATAATCACAAACATGAATGAACAAACGAACAAACAAATAAATCAATCAACCCATCAATCAATCAATTAAAGACTAAAATATTGAACATTCCAAATTATCCAACTATAATTATATAAATAAATAATAATAAACATGGATAAACGAAGCAATTAATTGAATTAACATTTCAAATTAGTGTTGCGACATTCATTATATAGCTAAATAAATAATCACAAACATGAATGAACGAATGAATGAACAAACAAATGAACGAACGAACCAATGTCTAAAACATTGAATATTCCAAATTAGTGTTGTGACATTATTTATATAACTATAATTATATAAATACATAAGAACAAACACGAACAAACAAACAAATCAATCAATCAATTTTCCAAACTAGTGTTGTGACATTAATTATATAACTATAATTATATAATAACTAAAAAATAGCAAACATGAATGAATGAATGAATGAACAAACCAACCAATCAAAAACTATCCAAACTAGTGTTGTGACATTAATTATATAACTATAATTGTATAAATAAAAAATAGCAACCAACCAACCAATCAAAAACTATCCAAATTAGTGTTGGGACATTCATTATATAGCTAAATAAATAATTACAAACATGAATGAACAAACCAAGCAATCAAGCAATCAATGACAAAAACATTGAATACTCCAAATTAGAGCTGTGGCATTAATTATATAAGTACAATTATATAAATAAATAATAACAAACATGAATGAAAGAATGAATGAACGAACGAACGAATAAACGAACAGACTAATCAATCATTTAATCAAAATAACATTCCAAATTAGTGTTGTGACATTCATTGTATAACTAAATAATTAATCACAAACATGAACCTAACCAACCAACCATTGACTAAAATATTGAATATTTCAAATTTGCGTTGTGCCATTAATTATATATCTATAATTATATAAATACATAAGAACAAACATGAATGAATAAACAAATGAATGAACAAACGAACACATTAATCAATCAACCAATCAATCAATCAATCAATCAATATAACATTGCAAATTAGTGTTGTGACATTCATTATATAACTAAATAATCACAAACATGAACAAACGAATGGACAGACGAACGAACGAACAAATGAATGAATAACCGAATGAATGACTGAACAAACAAACGAACGAACAAACAAACAAACCAATCATTCAATGACTAAAATATTGAATATTCCACATTTGTGTTGTGACATTAATTATATAACTATAATTATATAAATAAATAAGAAATGAATGAATGAACGAATAAATGAATGAATGAACGAACAAAAAATTACTAAAACATTGAATATTCCAAATTAGTGATGTGACATTAATTATATAACTATAATTATATAAATAATAACAAACATGAATGAATGAACGAACGAACGAACAAATGAACGAACAAACAAATGAATGAACAAACAACAAAAATATTGAATATTCCAAATTAGTGTTGTGACATTATTATATATCTTTAATTATAAAAATAAATAATAACAAACATGAATGAATGAATGAACAAACAAATCAATGAATGAAAAAATGAATGAATGAATGAATGAACGAACAAACGAGCAAACAAACAAAAACAAACCAATCATTCAATGACTAAAATATTGAATATTCTAAATTTGTGTTGTGACATTAATTATATAACTATAATTATATAAATAATAACAAACATGAATGAATGAACGAATGAACAAACAAACAAACGAATAAATGAACAAACAAATGAATTAACAAACAAACAACTAAAATATTGAATATTCCAAATTAGTGTTGTGACATTAATTATATAACTTTAATTATATAAATAATAACAAACATGAATGAATGAATAAACGAACGAGCAAACAAACAAAAACAAACCAATCATTCAATGACTACAATATTGAATATTCTAAATTTGTGTTGTGACATTAATTATATAACTATAATTATAAATAAGAAAAAACATGAATGAATAAACGAATGAACGAATAAATGAATGAACGAACAAACAAACAAAGAAATAAATAAATGAACAAATAAACAAAAAATAACTAAAATATTGAATATTCCAAAATTAGTGATGTAACATTAATTATATAACTATAATTAAATAAATAATAACAAACATGAATGAATGAACGAACGAACAAATGAACGAACAAACAAATGAATGAACAAACAACAAAAATATTGAATATTCCAAATTAGTGTTGTGACATTATTATATATCTTTAATTATAAAAATAAATAATAACAAACACGAATGAATGAATGAACAAACAAATCAATGAATGAAAAAATGAATGAATGAATGAACGAACAAACGAGCAAACAAACAAAAACAAACCAATCATTCAATGACTAAAATATTGAACATTCTAAATTTGTGTTGTGACATTAATTATATAACTATAATTATATAAATAATAACAAACATGAATGAATGAATGGACAAACAAATGAATGAATGAACAAATGAATGAATGAATGAACGAACAAACGAGCAAATAAACAAACCAATCATTCAATGACTAAAATATTGAATATTCTAAATTTGTGTTGTGACATTAATTATATAACTATAAATATAAATAAGAAAAAACATGAATGAATGAACGAATAGACGAATGAACGAACGAACAAACAAACAAATGAATGAACAAACAAACAAAAAATGACTAAAACATTGAATATTCCAAATTAGGGATGTGACATTAATTATATAACTATAATTATATAAATAATAACAAACATGAATGAATGAACGAACGAACAAATGAACGAACAAACAAAAAAATGAATGATCAAACAAATGTATGAATGAACAAACAAACAAAGACTAAAATATTGAATATTCCAAATTAGTGTTGTGACATTAATTATATAACTATAATTATATAAATAATAACAAACTTGAACAAACGAACAAGCAAACAAATAAACAAACAAACAAACAAATCAATCAGTCAATCAAAATAACATTCCAAATTAGTGTTGTGACATTCATTATATATTTAAAAACAAATCACAAACCTAAAGATACAAAGGAATGAATGAGCAAACAAATGAACGAAAGAACAAATGATAGATAGATAGATAGATAGATAGATAGATAGATAGATAGATAGATAGATAGATAGATAGATAGATAGATAGATAGATAGATAGATAGATAGATAGATAGATAGATAGATAGATAGATAGATAGATAGATACCTCCATCCATTCATTCATTCATTCATTCAATCATTCGTTTAAATCAATCAATCAATCAAGGACTAAAATAATGAATATTTCATATAAGTGTATGACATTCATTACATGACTAAATAAATAATAATAATAAAAATAATAGCCACAAACATGAACAAACGAACAGACAAATGAAATACTTCAGCACATTCAGCCAACTTTGTATTGGTAATTGTACTGTACCATTTTCCACTCAAACGGTTTCTTTTTCTCTGTGGGGACGGTTGCTCGCTCACGCACGTCTAACAACATGTCAGCAAACATCTCAACAACTCAAAGATGTTTGTTTTTAATCACCGCATGTCATTCCTCCCTTCCCTCTGAGCTCTCACCTTTCTTCTGGTCTCCTGTCATGCTGTATCGCGGGTATCCAGGCAGAGATCGCAGGGGTCCCAGGAGCAGCCCGTCTTTAACCCACTGCACGGCCCCTGAGGCCCTCAGCACTTCACACTTCAGCAGAGCCGTGGCCCCTGCTCTGACCGTCACATTACGCGGCTCCGTCTTAAACGCCTGCTGCCCACACACACCTACAGAGAGACACAAAGACAACAACAGAAAATCTCAGATGCAAGTCAAGGTTAGGATGGAAAAAGTCCTTCATTTCCGACTGCAAATGTAAACAGTAAATGGCTAAAAGTAGAGATGCTGCTAACTTTACATTAGCCTTTTTTATTAGACTGACAGCAGGTCAGGGATTTTCTATACGTACACATGTAATGTTGTAGTTTTTTATCGTTACATTGAAAATATACAGTTGCACTGAAAATATACAGTATACAGTAGCACTGAAAATTAAAATGAAATAGGTCTTCGGAAATAATTTTTGTTAAGCTGGTTGAAAGTCTCTTCACATCCTGACAGAAATCATTAAATTAAAGGGGTAGTCCTCTATAATATCATAGTTTAAACTTTAGTTGATGTGTAATGTAGCTGTGTGAACATAAACAACATCTCTAAATGTAATATGCTCAAAGTTCAATGCAAAGGGAGACATTTTTACAGAGTTAGCTTAGCAAAGCCTGCAGCGAACGAACTTTGAGGACTACAAAAAATACATCCGGGTTAATGTGATCATAAACCCTTCACTACGAGCATACATCCCGGCTCGCCAGAGGCGCTGTAATGTTACAGCAGAGAAAGCTAAAATGCTGTCCAAAAGCTGCTATTTCCACAGAGCTTGTTCTGTTTCTGGGATTACAATTTAATTTGAATTATTTTTATATTTTATTGGTAATAAATATTGTACACAATAAACAACAGTGTATACTATTTCACAAATATGGTGATCATAGCCAATATGGGAACATTGTTTCCGATCGCCATTCAATATAATAGACTGAACAGTTTTCCATCAGTCATCGTAGAAATTCAGTCAATATTTATCTGACAGAGTCAGTACAGCAGATGTTTGATTGCTGGCCATATAAACAATCTAAATTGGACAGGTTTAATTTATATAATGAATTCATTATAATGAAGGAAATAATAGCAGGTTAATATGTATAGGCAATAATACATCTTTATATGTAATACATTTATTTTTACATTTAATAAATGTATAACATACATTTTAAGCCTTTTGCTTAGACCTGGATTAAAACAGATTTATTACTTTGGGAGAACGCTTAATACTTCATTACCTGTGACTCGTTTGTGTTCTGACCACATGTGCTTGGTTGTACACTATATCAATAAAGTGTTTAGACTTTTAAAAACGCTGTTGTAACACATTGAGCCACTAAACATTGTTCTTATGACGTTTTTCGACAGGAGGAAAACGCGAATTACTATCAAACACTTCAGATATAGTCTGTGTTAGTAAATGCAAGGCTGTTTATAACATCCAGCACTAACACTGTATGACAACGCTTCAGGTGACTGTTTTATAGCCTACAGCTAATCAATCTGTCAGATTCTGGAGTGCAATACTGGTCTAAAGAACATTTAAATGATAAATGATCTTAAATAAAACAAATACATTTATAGAGATGGTATAGAAGTATATCATTTCACTCACCTGTGAAATGAAGGCAACTTGAACCGTTTGTAAGCACAATTAAATCCACACAGCATGCCATATCATCTGATAATTGCAGGAAATAATTCCAAAAGGCAAATGAAGGTGTAAAGAAACATTAAACAAAACAAATACACGATTTATTTGCCGAGCTTAGCGGCTAATTAGCCAGAATCAGCTGAGGTGACGAGACAGAGAGCAGCGAGGCCTAGCTGTCACTCAAGTGGCCACGCCCTTAATTATGCAAACTTAATACAACCTAATAAAAACGAAATGGATGAGTTATAAAAAAATTCACCCCCCTCAGAGTTGTCATGAAGGGTAATCATAGCTATATGCATCAAAGCCATCGTTTGTACCAGGCTGTAAACATGTTTTTATCAGCTGTAAAAATGGCCAATTTACCAATGCAGAAAGAAAGCCATTGGACTTCATGGAGCCAGCCCCCCAAGGCGAGTCGATGAATTGCAGTTTTAGTTACTTCCGTATTGGCTTCCCGAGGGAGAGCGGGAGGTTGCCGCTTGGTATATATATATATATATAAATATTTTACTCATGCGATTGGATATTATTTATTTGCTTATTTTTCTAATAACTTTTTATTATTGATTTCCCACATTAAATACTATAGTAATATATAGTAAGTAATACATTGTTTTTAAACTATAAAGTACTATTAATTTGTGATTATTATACTGGCAACAAATACAGCAATACAAACAAATTAACTGATAATAATAAAAACACACATATATATACACAGTTGAAGTCAGAATTATTAGCCTCCCTTTGAATTTTTTTTTCTTTTTTAAATATTTCCCAAATTATGTTTAACAGAGCAGGAAAATTTTCACAGTATGTCTGATAATATTGTTTCATCTGGAGAAAGTCTTATTTGTTATATTTTGGCTAGAATAAAAGCAGTTTAAAATTTTTTTATGAATCATTTTAAGGTCAAAATTATTAGCCCCTTCAAGCTAATTTTTTTTCGACTGTCTACAGAACAAACCGTCGTTATACAATAACTTGCCTAATTACCCTAACCTGCCTAGTTAACCTAATTAACCTAGTTAAGCCTTTAAATGTCACTTTAAGCTGTATAGAAGTGTCTTGAAAAATATCTAGTCAAATATTATTTACTGTCATCATGGCAAAGATAAAATAAATCAGTTATTAGATATGAAGTAGTTTATCAATTTATAACTATATTCATTTAAAATTATTAACTATAGTAATTAATTTTAATGTGACATTATTGTTTGCTTTTTATATTTTACTACAAAATGATTTTATATCGTTAAACGAAATATGACAACATTAAGATCCTGAATTAGTTAATTTCACTTAATCCTACAAGTATTACTACTATTATAACTACTATTATGTTTTCTTTGTGTATGTGGTAAAGTGAATAAAGTCATAAGGATTTAACTAATTATTTCTATTTACATAATTTGAGTTCCAAAACTGCACAGATGTTAAATTGATTGTTACGATATAATAATGAAATAATGACTGAAATGGGAAACCCTAAACTGTCACAGTCTAATGAATGGCAATCGTAGCACGGGCGGTCTCGAACGCCATATTTGTGAAATTCAGTAGGTGGCAAAAATGCTCCTAAGGAGTTAGTCGTCGTTAAACAAAAAAAAACAAAAAACAGAAGAAGACTGATTCGTCATTAACCGTATATGGTTCGCCCCTGCCTAGATCGTGTGTGCTAGATTGTGTGTGCCTGAAACGTGTGTGGGTCTGCGGGCCTGCAGCTGGATATGTCTCGGATTCGGCTAAAAACTCCTCACAGAAGGAGCAGCTCCGACTCCAACTTTTAGTAATAATTTATGAATTTTTGTTGTGTTTTTGCAAATTGTATATTTTTTGTAATCAAAAATAAATCAATTCAAAATATAATATATATCCTAAAACGTGCAACCTTATAGACTACACTACCAAACACAAAGTCCATCAATACAATACATCAATACCAAAAAAACAAAACAAATAATACTCATTTACTCACCCTCAAGTGGTTTCTTTTGAGCAAAGAAGATATTTTAAAGAATGTTGGAGCTGGCCAACTGATCATAGTAGAAAAAAAAATCTACATTCTTTAAAATATCAAATGTAATAACAGGAATCAAAATTAAACAGGTTTGGAATAATTCGAGGGTGAGTAACAGACAACAAATTGCTATTTTTTTGTGATCTATTTCCTTTTACTCACTACAATTAATACAATGTAAAAACCCAATAAGTTAAGGTAACTCAAACCATTTGAGGAAACCAATTGTAACAAACCATTTAAGTTCAAAAACTAATCCTAATGAGTACTGTGAGCTTACTCCATTTTAGTAGATGAAATAATCTGAGCACAGTAAAACCCAATAAATGAAGAGAACGTAAACCAACTGAGTACTGTAAAACCAATAAGTTATGGTAACTCAAACCATTTGAGTTAAAAACTAATCTATATGAGTACTGTGAACTTGCTCCCTTTAAGGTGAAGTAATGAGATAATTAACTCATTACCTTCAACACTGAGTTCAAAACTCTTTTCAAATGAGTAGAATTACTTTCAGTCAATTTTGAGTTAACTACACTCATTTCATTTGATAAAGTTGACTGTTAGTGTAAGGAATATATCCAACATTATGCACATAGATTCATGTTTGGTTTCAAATTATTTACTGAAAGACTTTATTAAATATAACTCATCAATATGATGATATATTTGATAAATGAATATATTTAATGGTCTCAGTTTATTTGAAACAAAATGGAAATAATCTTGGTTGAATTACCAAAGCAACTCAAAGCTGAAGATTTCATGACCAGGAACACAGTGAACAGCTCTCACTACCACAACGGGATCCAAACAGAGCTCAGATACTTCTTCACTTTAACTATTGTGGTGAAGGTCAACTACTGTGGTACGAGATTACCTTTTTATGAAAGACTGATATAGCATTGATAATGTACAGTAATGCCTTACAAGGTTTCCTCCCTTCAAGAACTCTAAACTGTTTTCACATGGTTTTCACAGGTGATTTCAAACCTGCCACAAAATATGTCCTGACTGGGAAACCCCAAAATTCGGCTTTAAGTTTCCTCACCGTCAGGCAATCCTAGACATAGACTACTTTTTTGCAGCGGCAGAACATCTATTGGGACCTTAATAGTCAGAACAAATTACATACAGACAAAACCAAATTAATTCTTGTGGCTCCTGATGATACACAGAGGTCTTATGAAGCAAAGTGATCAGTCTGTGCAAGAAACTTGACATGATTTACAACATTATTACCTTTATTCTACATCCTCAGCAAACAAGCATGCTCACGATAGTCTGGAGACTGAGCTTCCTGATGCGAACGTATATCACATGAACATACTTCATTACGTCAGTATGCGACAGGAAGATTGCACTGTCATAAACACACTCAGGACAGTTTGCAGAGGCTGTGGAATAAAGGTAATAACGCTGTAAATAATGTGCGGTTTCATGCACAGGCCAATCATTTTATGTCAAAAGACCTCAATGTATTATTTGGAGCCACGTATATTAATTTGGATTTGCCTGTGTGTGTTTTTTTTGACTCTCAAAGTGTGGTTATCTGTTTACTTAAAGTGTATAAATACATTGAAGAGGGAAAAAAGTATTGGATGATCAGAGGTTGAACAAATTAACAGCAACTGTTCATGTTTGATGAACTACCCTTTGCTTCAAAATGCAGTATAAATGTTTTAAAAATGTACAGTTTTTACATATCGCACAAAATTTCAAGTCACATTTCATAACTATATTTCATAATAATTAAAAATATACATTTAAATGGATAACTGATCCCTGAAAGACAATTAGGCATATTAGATCTCATCTAGATTTAGTTTAACGTGACACTTTTAAATCAGTTAGCAAATACATTAAATTCACTGCAGCCAGCTAGAGGTTAAAAGCATTTTCAGCCTGATCTCACCAGGAAACGTAAGTATTTGACGTTTTGTCAGTTTAGTGGCCAATTTGTACGAATTCATACGAGTTCAGTCGTACGAAAATGTACGATTTTAAAAAGGAGGTATGGCACCCAACCCCACCCCTAACCCCAACCGTCATTGGGTGATGAGCAAATCGTACTAAATTGTAAGAATTAGATGGTACGAATTCACAAGAATTAGCCAGTAAATAAAAAAAGTTACGAATTGCCGTGAGATTGCGTTGGCAATAGTTTTCCACTTTGCAGAATGCTATACAGTTCAACATGGCATTCAACATTGCTCTGCTCACTTTGGTTTTGCTCGACACTGTTTGCATTTATACTGCATTTTAGTATCACTTAAAGTGGGTAGGATTTTCACAATTCTTGCGCTGGCTCTACTGAAGTGACTTCCTGAAAATGTTTTCATTCCCAGTCATTCATTCCAGCTCTTCGACTATCAACAAGAGGAAGGCCTGGACTTCTACTGACTACGATGATTCCATTTCAGGTGTCCTTTTCATAGAGTTGTATAAAAAAGATTGAAATATAGCAGGTTTGGGTCCAATTCCAATTCTACATCAAGACACTTCTATACAGCTTAAAGTGAGATTTAAAGACTTAACTAGGTTAATTAGGTTAACTAGGCAGGTTAGGGTAATTAGGCAAGTTATTGTATAATGATGGTTTGTTTTGTAGACTATCGAAAAAAAAAATAACAGCTTAAAGGGGCTAATAATTTTGACTTTAAAATGGCTTTAAAAAAATTAAAAACTGCTTTTATTCTAACCAAAATAAAACAAATAAGACTTTCTCCAGAAGAAAAAATATTATCAGACATACTGTGAAGATTTCTTTGCTCTGTTCCCATTTGGGAAATATTTGAAAAAGAAAAAACAAATTCAAGGGAGGCTATATATATATATATAAATGGTACTGTAAATGCAAATACATTATTTTTGCAGTAATTTATTTTACTGCGAACTGCTGACAGTAAGTTACTGTAAATTATACAGGAAATTGTTAATAGTGTATGTTAAATCTGTTTATGCTTCGAGATTTTGTTCATACCAGTCATCTATCAGGTTTTCCTTGTAGCTTTTATTATACTATTTAATCATCATTTTGAACAAGAGCCAAGAATATAATATGTCGTTTCAAAAATTTTACTTTCAATCATTTTTGGTCCAGGTTAACCCACAATTCATTCTGAGAGGCAACAGAAATACCAAAACCTGCTTTTTCAAGCAGTGTACATAATAACTAATCACCAAATTTAATATGATTAAGACATAACTTTTTGATTATCATAATCTGAATAAAGTCATAATCGAACTAAACAGAAATGGAATAAAGACATGTGGACTATGTCGATTTTAGTCGCATTATTAAAGTGCAGTGACAGACATGTAAACACCTTAATCAAACTATTACGGTCGTGTAAGATTTTTGCCAAGTTTTGCAACAGGATAGTCTATACACAGACATGGCTGTTTGATCTCTGCACCTACCAAGTCAGTAAAGAACCACAAACATTTGCATCGCGAAATGCAGAGGTTTTTTCCCATATGGCATGTTCTCATGTACTCTTCCAGCAGTTCATACTCGCATCCAATATCTCGTTTTTCACAGGGGGCATGCATAAATTATCCCTGAATGAAAGTGAAAGTGCCAAACTGCGGTTAAAGTTGACAAATTAAAAATGAAGAACCCGAAATAACATGAAACTCCGGAGGAAATATGGATAGGGTGACGCAATGACGTTAATCGAATTATGTGCTATAACATGTAAAACGGGATCATGAAAGGAACATTCAAAAAGCAACTCATGTAAACACCTTAATCATATTATTGTCTTATTCAGATTAAGGCAAATAATTCGATTACTGATGTCCATGTAAACGCAGTCATTGTAAAAAGAACCTGCTTCATTGATCTGCTTTCACACCACTTCAGAGTTTACTTTCAGCCCGGCCAAGACCACCTCATCCAGGCGATCTCCACCAACAGTTTTGGTGTGGATCTGAACGTCTTTCAGATCCGACAGAGCCTTTCTTTCGGAAATATCTTAAATACGCAACTGTTGATTTCTCTCAAAAGATCTGCAAAGGATTATGTAGAACTGAGTAATCCCATCATAATTCCGAGCAACATAAATGATGCTATTTTGATGTACGATTGTCACATACGGATGTTGAAATCTCACGGCTGCCACGGCACACTCTCTGTTAAAGGAAAATTCGCCACCCACCATGATGTTGTACTTAAGCATTGCCGTGCCGTTCCTCATCTCTGTGTATGTTTTATTGACGACAGATTGGAGCCAATTCAGCTCTGCAAATGAGTCAATAAAGTAATTACAGAGAATTAAATCTCTCCTCCGCGAGAAGGAGAGCAGGGAAAATGAAGGTATGAAGAGATCTCAAATCCCCTTGCTGTTTTCTCAGCTGTCAATACACCTACGGCTAATATCCACCCAGAAGAATGATGAGTGAGCTACAAAAAGACGCCTATTTCCTCAGCACTTGGGCTGTGGCATTATGATTTGTGTGACACCCATCTGCTGATCATTCTTTCCAATGGAGTCGGCTTGTACCTGTCATAAACATGATTTAACGGGACATAACACTGACGATGACTCTCCCACGACCCCGTTGTGTAACATCAGGAATGCAATTGCCGAAACTATGTGTGGGAGATCGTACCTAATTAAAAAAATGTGATATTCAAATGTGGTTTCAAGAAATGTTTTTTTTTTCCTTATCAGCAAAAAAGCACTTAAAGAACCAATTTAAAAATGAAAATTCTGTGATTATTTACTCACCTCGTCCAAAAACTATGTAACATCCTTTTAGAAAATAGGATATTTGAAAGCTAATGGAGTCCAAAAACAACACTGGATCCTACCGACATTTATTATAAGGAAAAACAGATTCTGTGGTTATTCGGGATTTTGTTTTCATTTGTTTCTACTTCGAAGCTATTGTTTGTTCTTTAGAAGATTCAAAGAACATTCTATAAAATAAAATACGTTCCATTAAGGACAGTGATAGAAATAATGGCGCTATAAATAAACGACGTTACTAATGGTGATACTTTTTTCAGTAACAAGTAATCAAACCAATGACTGTTTCCCCCATTATAATGGTGTAAGCAGCATCTCTCAGCCTCTCTTTCTCTGGGGTGTATATGTTTGTGTGATGATGATTAGTGCGTCTAATGCCCCGTTTCCACTGAGTGGTACCGTACGGTTCGGTATGGTTTTATGGCCGTTTCCACTGTCAAAAGTTACCTAAAATTGAACCTTACCGTACCACTTTTTGGGTACTCTTTGCAAAGGGTACCTAGCACAACAAAAGGGTACCAAAAGGTAGAGCCAGACGCGTAACTGAATGCTATTGGTTTACAGAGATACATCACTCGCTCGTGCAACAAGCCAGAAGAATGAAAACAAAGGAACCACCATTTTTAAAAACACAGCTGAGACATTACATCGTAATAATATATACACATTATAATGAGCCATGGTCGACCCGAGCTCAAACAAACCTTGTCGTTGTCTTGATGAACAGCCACAAAGCCAAGAAGAAGAGTAAAATCTACCGTGTGCCCCGTAGTTTTTTACAAGGCTGTCTAAAGCGTCGAGCGGTTTCGCTTTCTCGCCTGCGTTCACCGCACGTCTATATTAGAAATAACTTCTTGAGCTGAGGATAATAACGTGGGCGTGATTACTGAAGCGCTTCTGACATCTGATCCTTTCAGAAATGGACAAAAGTGAAGTGTGAAAAAACAAAGGAGAAGCAGGAAAAAACAAAGGAGCAAACGATTCTTTCAGCAACCTAAAAGATGAGCAAACTGTATTATTATCATCACCTTTTGGACTATTATGAACTCAGAATGACAGAATTACTTTCTAACAAGAGGTTACATGTGCTGGTGAAGATTAAAGATACAGATGAGAGGTTTGCTGGGGATATATAGACTGTGTACTATACTAAATGTATGCTGTGTGTAGTTTTTCTGTAATTGGTAACATATCGAAGACTGTAAGGTCTGTATGTGTTCATACATGCTGCCTTTATTTTATATAATTGCAGACGTTACAGTAGGCTATTTCACACTCATTGATCTTTGATCATTGAACTGCAATTATAATCAAATCATGTTCATAGAAAGGATAGTAATAAACATTTATACACAAGTATTTATGTGTATAAAGCATCTGTTTTGTGAGAAGTGCTTCTCATATGATATGTGAACGACCCGTACAGCTTTACTTTTCTGACAGATCATTCGGCTGCGTGGAATAAAGGTTAAAGTTCATTTTCACAACAACACCACAGTATAGCCAACCTAGTGCTGTGTTTGTTCCTGTCATTTTTCTGATTTTTGATACAATAACGTACGCTGCAATGCGAGACTTATCGGCTGTTTGCTTTTAAAGCAAGGAGCAGCAGAGACTATTACGTACGGGACTTTGTCAGAGTTTGACAGGGACTTTGTCAGTAACTGTTACAGTTCATATGGACCAGTTTCTTCTTCCTCCAGATCATAACATGTAAGTGTCATTAATATTGTTCCCTCATTTTGGTTTGTTTGCAAAATATGTATTTAATTGTGTGTTGTAAGTTGTAATCGCTCCGCTTATCTACACACTTATCTATTATAGATCAGTGCTTGTACTGTCTCTCTCAGGTTAAATCTTTATGGGGCTATTCACATATATTGCATCCAAAACCACGTTAAAAACGCAACACGTGCTTCTTCCTTTACAGATTTAATTGCGTTTAACTCGCGATCCCCTGCCGTTAGTCATTACTATGGCCAACATCAGCTGTTCATACACATGCGCGGTGCATTCGATTTTTAAAATAGTTCAACTTTTGCCACTGTGTGGGTTAATATACTGAATGTGTGTCATTGTTATTACTTGGGGTTAGCTTTAAGAGTAGAGTAATATGCTGGTGTTTAACGGGGCTCTCACATATTCTGTGCTACTTCCGTGGTTGGCGGTTCTCTCTGTCTCTCTCTGAACCCAGTCGACCAATCACAACAGACTGGGTCATCGGTCCAATAAGCACAGATCAAGTGTGCCGCACGCCTGCTTTTGAGTGAAGGTCTCGGTTGTTAGATCGCCCCCTGGGGGCTGGCTGCAGTACAAGTCATAAAGCCCGCCTCCTCCGTGTTAATGAAGGAGACATGAGACCAAATAAAAAAAATAATTACTCTTGCAATAAAATGTCCCGAAAGCTGGTTCTGGTCAATTATGGCACTGGTTATCGTGCTGATATAGGTGCAGATCTTCATTTTTGTAAACAGTATGTTTTGAGCAGTAATTTAATGCTGGGCGTGTCATCGTGATTGACAGCTGTGATTGACAGTTTCTCAAAGAAGACGTTGGAGCTTCGGCAGGAGACTGAAGTGTTATTATTCGATTTCTGTGTTATTTTACCATGATAAAATGAGTTGCTAAACAGTAAACTATAGTTTCTGACATACAGGATCTGGTGGAACACTGTTTATTCGGTAAGGTCAATGCTTTATCAGTTTGCTGATACACGCTTAACTACCCAGATAGCAAAATACACTCGGGCCAGTTCCGGCTAGACTCTCGCCTGCCGGAGCCCTCGGCCCGACTCCATCTGCTTTACCTACTCGCGCACAATACTCGCGGGCCGATCCGGCTAGGATGCCGCAGCGTCGACTCGCTAACGGCCGCCGCATCTGGCTCGATTGACTCGGGCAGTACGTCCATAGGCACCGGCCCGACGCTGCCGCATCTGAGCCGGATCGGCCCGCAAGTGATGTGCGCTGCGGCCCGGAGCTGGCGCGATTAAATCTTCATTATATAAAACCTCACCTTTGTTAACGTTATTACAACCATTTGTGTTGATAAAACAGCAAACGCAGGCTACTATGTAAACACAAAGCGTATTAGCATTAGCGAGCCTTTGTTATAGTGCAGACACCGGCGGTCAAGTGAGAAGTTCGGGGGGCGTGGTTGATTTGATGTACAAGCGTTTGGTTGGAAGTTCGATTCCGCAGCTCCTCCTCTGGCTCCATCAGGCAGTCCTTCTGCGCATGTCCTGGCTCCAATTTCAGCAGTCTTTTGCGACAGTTTGTGCCCATCACGAGACGATTTTTCCTTCAAAGCGTTTAATGGGAAATGGCGCTGTCGCGTCGTCCATATTATATACAGTCATTGGCACAGATTAGCATCATGCTAAGGAGGGGTTTGGGAACAAATGAATCGCTGAACAAATTATATGAGAGTCGTTGAGATAATTAGGTAAAAATAAATGCATGTTATAAGACAATGAAAGTGTTTTATGACCTTGCATGTATATCAGCCTGTTGTTGGAGACCCCCAAAACCAAAATATGACCTTTTATAATGCAGTATGTTACTGTATTTTAAAGCTGCATTGTGAAAATTACTGTATTTTATACAGTAAAGATATACAACATTGCAAAAACATATACAGCAAAAGCAGTGGTGGTGTAAGTGTAAATACAGTATTTTTGCTGTAATTGATTTACAGTAAGTTACTGGCAAACTGCTGCCAGTAAGTTGTTGTAGATTCTACAAGAAATTGGTACTGAAAAGTTCAAGAAAAAAAAAAATCTTAAGAACTGTTTACTAAAAGGCTCGTTAGAGCAGTGGTTCCCAAAGTGGGGGTCGGGACCCCTCGGAGGGTCATGGGACAATGAGGAGGGGTTGCTTGGCAATTTCCAAAAATCTAATTCATTTTATTAAACAATTAGAATTACCATATTTTATCCATAAGTTACTGGAAAATAAAATAGTAGTTAATAGACTGAATTACTGTAAATTACACTGTAAATTTGCCTTCAACAATACAGAACGTTGTGGCTTTTACCACATTATTGGCTAGGAGGTTTATTCTCTTTAAGTGGAAACAAACATCTCCACCCTCATATGACAGACGGATAAAATATCTTTTTTGTAATTAAAGATGGAAGAAAATAGGTTTTGATTAAGAGGTTCTTTAAAATCTTTTTACAAGATATGGGAACCTTTGTTGAATTATATTGACACTATTGATCTTGAAACAGAAGAGGAATAAAGATTTTTGTTATTATTTATTAATATTATTATTATTTATTTCTTACTTTTATAGTTAGTTTTTTGTTGTTGTTTATATATTTATTTTATTAATTTATTTATTTTAGAATTATATTGTTTTTCTTATGGTCATTGGTTCTTAGTTGTGAAAAAGCAGAACAGTGTATTACTTATTTTTGTATGTATATGATATTGTATCTGCACAAAATGTTAATAAATATATTTGGAAATGATAGTAACATTGTTAACATGTTAATAATAAAAATAATAACAAAATATAATAATAATAATAATAATAATAACAATAATAAATATCTAATAAAAAATATAATAATAATAATAATAATAATAATAAGCCATCAGCCTTTCAATTTTTTTTTGCAACCCCTGTAGTGATTACGTTATATTAAAGACACAGCAATAGCGTCAGATGCAGCACACTGATTTTATGGCAACAGGTAAACTCTCTGACACCTTTACGGCACTCGCCATATTAAAATAAATACAGGCCACTAATGAACATGGAGGATAGTCTCCGAGTGGCTTTCTCCAAATTAAACAATCAATAGACTTAGGCCTATTGGTATGTGTGCACCGTTGTGTGCAAGGTTTATATATTTATAACCAACTCAGAGAATATTGGGGATCTCGAGTCACTGGCATTGTTAATTGGGGGGGGGGGGGGGGGGGGGGGGGGGGGGGGGGGGTCGCATGCTGAAAAGTTTGGGAACCCCTCCTTTAGGGAACCCAAACCTCCCTGGCATCACTGTGCAAACTCTACTTTGAAAGCTTTATTTTTACAAGTTTTCTGTGGTTTTGTGGTTTATTTGTTGCCCTTGGCAACTTGACAACTCACTATTAACAGCTATACAGCAAGAGAAGCCTTCATTTTAGGGGGAGCTACTCCTTTAAAGCAACACACACACTAGAGAGCACACGATCAACACACGGAGGCGGCATCAGACTTTTATCAGGCTCCTCTGATCCAATGATGGCTTCAGCCGGCCTTCAAAAACCTCTTAGAGACTACCAATACTCGGACACTCTTTAGTGTGAAAAAGCAAATGTGGCGCACACAAAAGGGTCAGCTATTTTAAGACACATTTTCCTGAAAGGCCCCTCCAGAGAGCACCGGCGAGACTTTTCAAACCTCTCTTTTTTGAGCCAATGACAAATCTCCAGCGCATCTGGGCTCACTCCACTGCTCTCAGAAGCTGCAACTTCACATCAAGGCTGCATCAGTCACCTCACGTCAAACTTGAAGGGCACGATTGGACACAAGCGACAAGCCGAAAAACACATTAGCATAATGTTTACATAAATGAATACGTAAACACAGTGGCAAGATAATCAGCGTGGCACATTTAAATGCTGCAGCCAGCCGTACTGGCGCGCTCCTTTCCCTTCAGCTGCCTGAGAAGCGGCGATAGGAGAGGAAAGAACACGTCAAACACGCAGCCCGCTCTGATTCCCGCTCCTGATGAGCCCCGCTGACGTCTTATTTGAACAAGATAATGACATGGGATTAGGCTGCGGCATAGAATCTGACTTTGACTATAACGTGAGACGCTACAGGGACTACAGCTCCGGAACAGAAAGTATCAGCGCTAATGCGGTGTACAACGATGCATCATTCTGCTCCTTTTGTAATCTAAATAAACAGCATTCTGAGATTGAATCACAAACAACCCATGTGAGTTTCATTCAAGGACTCACAGCAGATTAGCTTAAAATAATAATATAATATAATACTGTACGTTTTACCATGAGTTTCAGAAGACAACACACTGAAGATTCATTTAGTGTAACGATATATGATGAAAAACCATAAATTTATTAAAAGCGTCCACATTTTAAGACCTTGATATTTGCTCTGTCGACTGTTGATGTTGAAAATTCAACCCCGCAGTTTAACATGCGACTTTTATTGACATTTTAGTAGAAACATAATACTAAATAAGATTTTTTTAAGGGGGTGTCGGGGGAATCCCTTATAATGGTGAGCATATCCATTATTTTCACATGCCAATGTTGACAGGTATGCATCAATCAAGACAATGGGCCCTATCACCCGGTACAAAAAGGCACAAGACGCGTTAGGCGTAATTTGTTGCTATTTTCAGACCAGTGCAACTGTAATTTTCACGTTTTGCACCACGTTGTTTAAATAGCAAATCCATTTGCGCCATTCTTTGGACTCATGGGTGTTCCGGTCTAAAAAGGAGGTGTGTGTTAAGGAGCATTGTTGGCACGTTGCTATTTTGAGGAACTAAAATAGGCCGCGCCATTGACCAACTAAGAGTGTCTAAAGTCCAGCGCATGCACAGTTCGTTAGTTATGCGTATGCTCACACGGAATCTGAGCGTGCAGAATTCCAAAGATTTTCCGCAGAATTCCGCAGATTTTTAGCCCATCATTAATTCTGTTTAATTACTTGAGTAAATGTGTGTAAATCTAAATTTATTCAGTTTTTAAAATAATTACAGTAATATTATTGACTAATATGAAAATGTTCATCTGATTTATGTACAATGCAGTTTGTACAGTAATATTTTTTGTCTTTTAATAGATATATTATATGAGAGACTTGTTTTGTTTACCAAATAAAGTGAATCAAATTTTAAACATTAAATAAAAGTTAAAAAGGTATTTTTTTTATTTCACATATTAAGGTTTTAGTTATGATACTCCCAAAATAATTCAGCAGAAATCCGCAGATTTTTACCAAAATTCTCCGCAGAAATAGCAAAAAACGTCCGCAGATTCTGTCTGGCCCTAGTTATGCGCCTATACAGGTCCAAACGCTTACACATTGCTTAATACAGACAGGATGTACAGCTATACACAAATATCTTTACATATAAGAATCATTAAAGGAATAAAATGTTACAAAAAAGTATTATTTTCTACATAAATATAAAAACCACTGCCTCCATGCCTCATCTCGGGGGCTTTTTCATGACAATTTACATTTGTATAATGTTATTATTAATATCGAGACGTATGCATCACCATATGGGGCATAAGAATAGGACGTGTGTTTGGTTTTAACCACACTTCGTTATTATTGTTCATTTATTCGTTTGCAGGAAATTAGAACTGAATTTTGAAATAGTTTTAAAACAACTTTTGCAGTTAACCAACAAAATTACATTTTTGACGCAACTGACTCTTAAAAGGAATATGAGATGAGACTCTGATTGGTTTAAGGCAGGTTATGTTCAAAACACACCCATAACTCATGAAGAGAATGATACCTGTTAGACCCTGTTAGACCATGCGCTGGGGCGCAGACCATTTTTATCCACCCTTAAAAAAGCTACGGACACACCCTTAATAATTTTGCGCCATATGCTTTAGACTTTGCACTTAGGCTGTTAAAATAGAGCCTAAAGTCTCATAGCAAACTATTAAAAAGTCACTTTTTAAAACATTTTAACATCAAAAGTTGTTGGATAAAAGATTAAGGTCCCATAATGCAATTCAAAATTAAATAAAAAATAATAATCATGAAATACAGAAAACATAGAATAACCTGAGTAATTAGAATAGTTTGAAGTATTAAAATACTTAAGGAATACACTTATAGACAACACAGAGCAGCCCAAAAAATATAATTTAATTGTCAGTTTAAATGTTAATATTTTGTTACTATCATATATATATTTTTTTAATTATTATCTAAAAAAATTAGCATGATAACATTATTTTACACTCAAAAAATGATTTTACTGTTTGTTCAAACGACTTATTTAAAATGGGCTGAAACAACACAATTCTTGAGGTTTTTGTTCAGGGTATCGAAATAGTTTTTTGTTCAATCCACTTAAATTTGTTAAGCTAACTTAAACGATTTGTGTTGTGAAAACATGAATGATTTGTGTGAGACCCTGTATTGTTTTAGGGTGCTATCACATCTGTAGTTCGCTTTATTTGGTCCGGACCAAGGGCAATAAATGATACATTGTAGCATTTTCTGCCGTCTTTGGGCCGCTTTCACACCACACTCATTGCTTTGGTCCGAACCAGTTGAAAAGAACCAAAATGCATTCATGTGACAAAATCCACATCACTCATTGGCCAGATGTTGTTGAACGTATTCCCTAAACTGCTTATCGATTGGTCAGAAGTCACGTGCAGGAAAATGCCAATGGAACTCCTGCAAATTAACAAACCAGCAGATACAAAATGTGGCTTTTCACTATGTAAGGACGACTGCGCTGGCTGATTGTATCCCTGCTCATAGTATACTATATAATTTGTATACATCACTTTAGACAAACTATACATTTCGAGAATAAAGCGCGGCTGTGGTTGGAAAACAATGTTTTAAGAGCAGCATTGCAAACGGCGAAGGTGCATCGTACGTCACTTCAGGAGGAGGCGTAAATTAACTTAGCTAAACTGCAACATGGTCATCTTCCGGAAATATTACCAACGATCCATCAGGTAATGTTTTCCCCCTCTCTCTCTCTTTTGGTAAAGAGCTGTCAACAAATAGTTTTCCTCCACATTCCATAATGCACAGCGCATCGGCCTACAGCAGCTGGATTAGTCCAAAAAGGCGCAGTACTTTTTGCGGTTGGGTCTGTTTTTGTTCGGATCATGTTCTCACCACAAACGATCCGCTCCAGGGTTTGTTTGAAAGCGTACCGAGACCACCTCTTCAAGGAGGTCTCGGTATGCTTTTTTGGTCTGCTTTTGGTGTGCACTCGAGTACGATTGCTACATTCACACCTGCCCAAACGAACCGTACCAAGAGAGAAAACGAACTCTAGTGCGATTCAACTGAACTAAATAAGACAGGTGTGAAAGCACCCTAACAGTATACTGTATACATGTTAATACATCCATGTCAGAACAACCATAAGTATATCATTCATTCATTCATTTTCCTTCGGCTTAATCCCTTTATTTATCATGGGTCGCCACAGCGGAATGAACCGCGTAATGAACCGCCATCTATTCCTTCCAGCCGCATCCCAGTATTGGAAAACACTCATAGATTCTCACATTCACACACACACTCATACACTACGGCCAATTTAGCTTATTCAATTCACCTATAGCGCATGTCTTTGGACTGTGGGGGAAACTGGAGCACCCAGAGGAAACCCAAGCGAACTCAGTGAGAACATGCAAACTCCACACAGAAACTGCAACTGACAAGGTGCTTTGACACAATAATTTGAACACATTTGGCCTTGATTGGTCAGATAAATGATTCGCAAAGGTGCACTACTGCCAGACATTATATTCAAACATAATTAAAGTGCAAGCAGTGTCTCATATTTCACAACTCCAATCTCATGCAATCCCTTTCCCTATAAGGCTTGTTGCACATTGCATAACATAAAAAAGGTCGCTGTTACAAGCATATAATTATATTTGCAAAGGAAACACTGACACCTTTTTTAATAAGAGGTACGTCTGTGGTTTTCAATGCTCAGAGGTGCTTTCAGCAGATTTCAGTTGTGAAACCAAGCGTGATTCAAAGTTTTTAGTTACAAGCAATTTGTCGTCTACACATTATACATGCGTAACTGCTGCATGGCATGATAATTACAGCCAATCAGAAGCTGTGCAGAGGAACTGTGGACTAATGAGTATGTTAGGAGCACAAAATCTGTATTTATTTAATTAGAAATATAGCAAAACGTGTAAAAAAAAAAAAAAAAACGTACAATTTAAAATAATTATTTTCTATTTGATTGCACTTGAAGATTTAATTTATTCCATTGATGGAAAAGATTCATTTATTATCAGCCGTCCAGTCTTTATGGTGTCACATGACCATTCAGTAATCTGTATCAATCCAATACAGTGATTTTTTTTTTTACCATTTAAATTTAACATAACCAAGTAATTTAACATTCAGTTGGGTCTGTACTTAAATATAGTTTAAATTGATTCAGATCATTTTCATTAAATCTCCATTAGATATAAAAACTACTTCATATTTTATAAAGAGGCTTGTGGTACAAATATTAAAATAGAACTCAATTTCACTCTTACTTCACTTTATTCAGTAGATTTTTTATAACTGTAATATGAAACTTGTTTCTGATTCATTTGTTTCAGTGTATACTATATATAGTTGATATATACAGTGTATAAATATATATTAGTAAACTTTCAAATATATGTATATTAGTATTGTAGGAGCCAGTTATTGGTTGTAATTTTCTTTCGATTTTCTTTCTACAATGTAGTGTATGTATGTTCTCCTAGCAAGGAGCTGGGTGTTGGAGCGTAGAAGAAACTTTCTGACCGTGATGGACGTGAGAATGGCTGCGTTCGAAATCGCCTACTACTCAGTAAATACTGCATTTGACTATTTACTACTCGACCGTTAAAAAAGTACATTTTATACAGTATGAATTTGAGTATTATGTATGGAACTCGGACGTGTTACATACACCATTTTGTCATGATCACATGACCTACCGGTGTCAGTTGCGTCACTTTACTCCAATTAATGAATTCTGATGCACACTTCTCACCGGAAGTAGTAGGTCACCCGGGTACTTCTCACATACTGCTTTTTGAATTCTATGAATTCGGACATACTACTCAGCTCACATACTGATTTTAGTGTACTATATAGTATGGAACTATGAGATTCCGGACGCAGCCAATGGGTTTATGTTTATTTTGACGTTTACGGTTTACTTTTTACTTTTGACAAAATGGGCAATAAATGGATTGTAATATCCAACTTTATTTGCAAAGGTATGGACATTTTATTATCGACCCGTTCCGTTCAAGGAACAAATGCATCAAAACCAACGATCAACATATGTGCACCTACAATACGCTACTGTCATTTACATTCATAAATAATCTATTTTTTCACCATATACTTTTTTATTTCTAAACGAAAGCTTTATTACTATATGCAGAAAATATTATAAAGTAATTTTACCTCAATATGGTAAGTTTACATTTCTTTAATTTAAATGAGAAACTAATTGCACTGTATTAAAAAAAATCCTTTTTGAAATTACAGATAATTGTTGTTTTATTATTATTATTATTATTATTATTATTATTATTTATCTAACTGTTAATAGACATTTAAATAAATGATCGTTGTCATTGTCTTTTTTTATTAATTTTTTTCATAAGAATATTATGATATATATATATATATATATATATATATATATATATATATATATATATATATATATATATATATATATATATATATATATATATATATATATATATATGAACAATTTCAAAATAAAAAATGCAGTGTAAATTAAAGTAAAAAAGAAACATATAAATAAAACAAAATAAACTAAAACACAATCCGCTTGTTAAGTGTGACGCCATGCGAAGCCGCTTCCGGGTCCAATCGGTCTATCAAACTTTATGGGGAGACTCAACAAATGGTAATAATAAATGTTTACAAAGTGCTGTAATATTTCGAAAATTACGATCACAATATATAAATATAACCATGCCTAATATTCGATGGCCAAAAAATGATTCACTTTTTATAAATTGTTAAAATATTGGTGTCTGATGCAGCAAGTTCAGAGACTGATGTGTACACCATGATTCATTCATTCATTTTCTTTTCGGCTTTATTAATCTGGGGTCGCCACAGCAGAATGAACCGCCAACTTATCCAGCATATGTTTTACGCAGCAGATGCCTTTCCAGCTACAACCCATCACTGGGAAACATCCATACACACTCATTCACACATATACACAATGGACAATTTAGCTTACCCAATTCACCTGTACCATGTCTTTGAGCTTGTGGGGGAAACTGGAGCACCCGGAGAAAACCCACATGAACGCAGGGAAAACATGCAAACTCCTCACTCCAAATTGTACACCATGAATTCAGATAAAATTAACTTTAATGTGTGATATGACTAAAAGTGGTCATAAACGAACATTTTCTCAATTCAAATGAACCCGGAAACAGTATTCTATACGTCACGACTTAACAAGCGGGTATTGAAAATACAATAATGAAATATAAACCATGTAAAGAAAGTACTCCAAAATAAACTATTAAAATACATGATATAGTGAAGTGAAATTAACAAAATAGGCTCATTCTGAAAAAGCAGCCCTATATACATTTCTGGAGATCACGAATTATGTAGCCAGAAGTACGTATGGCTGCATTTCGTCTTTAAAACGAATGCTACGGGGCGCTATGACGCCGCTCCTTTTGTGCTTAACAGCTGACCGATTACCTTCGTATGAACGGCTTTTCCGCTGTTACCAGTTTGTCTAGTGGCTCGTCGCATACGTCTGAGGATTTGAGAAGAAGAGTGGAGTTGATCACGACAACAGGGTTCGAGTCGGTTCCAGAAAGCAGGTAGGACAAAAACAAAAGCCAAAAAAATAAAACAAACAAGTAAATAACAGGGTGAGAATTTGGTAAATCTGAAAACATGGTAAAAATCAAGCAGCCGCGAGGGCTTTTCTTTTTCTGGATTGCTTTTGAAAACACTGGTGGTAGGGTTGGGCGATGTTGACCAATTTAGCATCGTACGATGTCTAATGTGAAACATCGCGATGGACGATGACATCGTCTTCATAGGCGTAGGTGAAAAAATTACTTATGAATATTTAATTAAATCATAACGAATTAATTATTTGTAGCCTACCGTTTCAACTACCTGGTCTTTGTTTTACTCATAAACAAATCATGAATAAATAAAGATAAGTTACACACAAAATACCACCTGTCAATCACTTTTTCCATGGGACTCTGGCATGAGTAGGCAGAGCGATCCGTGTCAGTCGTTTGTTTGGTGCGGTGGATGGCGGAGGGGTGTCGCGGAGGAAAGTGAGTGGCGCGGGGGTTGCTCGCGGACAAAAGTGAGCGGCGCTGAGGTGTCACGGACGAATGTGAAGAAGGTTGGGGAGTCGCGGAACAAAGTGAAAATGAACAGTGGACAGGGGAGGAGGGCGGTTGAGGAGGGAGATCGGTAAAATGAGGTGCCGGATCCAGATCCGGCGTGTTCCGGCACAAATTAAGCCCTGGATAGAGACAAGATTAATTAAATATCACGTTTAACAACTATAGTGAGACGTGATCCACTATCATCCCTGATAAACTGTCCGACATACACGGTTCTCTGGAGCTCAGATGAGCGCATGACAGTGTGTGTGTCTGTGGTTGTGTGTGGGTGTGGTCACGTGATGTGCGTTTTCAGTGGACGGAGGGCTGTTCAGAAATGCTATATGAAACACCAGTGTGGACGTGGGTCATTTTCGTTCTAAAATGCTATTTTAATAGTAAGCTGTATTAGTGTAAACGGGGCCTGAGTGTGTATTTTTCACGAGTGGGTTTGGGACGGGGATGGGGCGATGGATCACGATGCTGAGCCGGCAATGGACGATGGCATCGTCTATCGGCCCAACCCTAACTGGTGGTTGGGTTTAGGGAAAAGGTTGGGTGGGGGTATTGGTCAGTCGGTCAGTCAGTCAGTCAGTCAACAGCAGTCTCTGGTAAATTTATGTGAAAACAGCAGGCACGAATGGCACTCATGAGAGAAATTTGAGATCTCAAAAAGCGTACACAGCAGCCTCTGGTGAATTCGTGAAAATAAAAAATGGAAAAAAAGCGTAGTTCCTGGGACATATTTTGCGATCTCCAGAAAGGTATATAGGGGTACATATCAATAATGAGCCTGGGTTGGAAATTAAAAAAAGGTTTCTTCAAAACATTGGATTCAAATCATTTTTACGGCGACTGCGGATTTAATAATTTTCATTCATCATAAAATCACTGCTAACTGCTGTTTTTATTTCTCCTTGTAATACAGGAGTTGCAGCATCATTCTTTAGAAGTCCAGACACATTACAGCCAACAAGATCATTGCAGACAGAGATTATTTTCCACGGTGCCATGCAACTACATATGCTACCATCCACTCCAAACCGAGCCTTGGCATACAGTAACCAATTTCATCTCCACTAAACTTGATTGTTGGAGCCTCCTAATATACAGGGAGCTCAGTTATTACGAGATAAAAGCTCACAGCAAGATGGTGAACAGCCGAGCGAGGACGGCCTGGTTTTCTGTGTCAAAAGCTTCTCAGACCAAGTAGGATGAAGTCAGTTCAGACGCGCGAAACTGTGTATATGGTGGAAGAATGAGAAAATGCAACAAGCAATCATTACAGTAAATTGCCTCGGCTATTCTTTCCATTCAGATGCAGTTTTGTCAAGCAGCGCAGAAGCGGTAAGGGAGCATTTACCGCATGTAGCTGTGAGAGTAGAAGATTTGAACATTTGCTTGTGGGCCAAATTGCCTAGACATACATTCAGCGTGACATGCAGGAACTATTCGAGGACATTTTATATAAGCAATTCTATCTCTTGTGTAACAAAAAATACTTGTGATATTACTGTTTTGATGGCATGGATAACTAAGTACTTAGCGGTTTGGAAACGTGAAAGGGAAAATGTCCTTGTCATAAGATAAAGTCAGACGGTATATGGCTATACATCAAAATAAAGAGCATTTATTGCATGAACATTTGTGCTGACATTATTTTACAATCATATCTGTAGAAATCTGTAGATCCAAAACACACCAAGTAAAGTCTCTAAAAGCCATTCACACAGTACACGATTTTCTATTCCAATGTACTTTTCTGTTGTTTTTCACTTTCATTATTGACGTGCATGATCTTTATGCTCGCATCTTGTCTCTTTTGAAACACTTCACACATACGCCTGTGTGTTTTTAAGATGCTGTGTCAATAATTTTAACTTTTACATGCACTCATCAACATCAGCACCAGAAGAACTCGGAGGTGGGACAGGTTTACAGAAGCAAATTGGCATGACAACGATTCTATTTGACGTCAACATTGTGGAGGAGATGCTTTAAAAACAACAACAACAACAAAAACATTTCTAAATAATGTGTCTAGTGTTTTTAGACACAAAGATCCAAAACACACCAAGTAAAATGTCCATCTATCTGTCGGTCCAGCCAGATCTCACGAGGAAAGTATTTTACGTTTTGTCAGTTTAGTGGCTAATTCATACGAGTTCAGTTGTACGAAACTGTACGATTTTTAAAAGGAGGCATGGCACCTAGCCCCACCCCTAACCCCAACCATCATTGGGTGATGAGCAAATCGTAGTAAATTGTACGAATTAGATTGTACGAATTCATACAAATTAGCCACTAAATCAAAGTTACGAATTGTCGTGAAATTGCGTTGGTCGGTCTCTAAAAGCCACACATTTTTCCATTCCAATGTAATTTTCTGTTGTTTTTCAAAGTAAACACTTGCTTGATAGATGTGCATGGCCTTTATGCTCACATCTAGTATCTTTTGAAACACTTCACACATAAGCAACATGTTTTTAAGATGCTGTGTCAAGAATTTAAACTTTTACGTGCACTCATCAACGTCAGTTCCAAAGCAGTGGACCAATCAGAAGAACTCGGAGATGGGACAGATTTACAGAATCAAGTTGGCATGACAACGATTTTACTTGACATCAACATGATGTAGGAGATGCTATAAAAAATTAAATAAAAAATAAAAACATTCCTAAATGCTGTGTCTTGTATTTTTAGACACAAAGACACAATCTGTGTATATGGCACCTAAGGCTGCATAATAAGAGTTCATATTAAAGTCTCTAAATTGACATTTTGGAATTGGAAAGAGAGGATTAGGATGAAATGCATAGGAAATTAGTTCTACATACAATAGGGATTTATGGACAAAACCGGACAAATGACTTAAAATACAACACTGTTGTGTGTGTTAATTGAAGTATATAATAAGATACATGTAGTGATTTTTTTAAAGATGTCGCCTTTGCAAAAAATTTAAATTAGCACATAAACCAGAAAAACTGAGAAAAAACTGCAGTTACACATCTGCATCTTCAAGTTGATTTAAATAAAAACACTACTATAATGCTTTTAAAAGCATTCAACTTCCTTTCTTGTGTAAAGTGTGCAAAAACAAAAAACCCACACTAAAGTCATCATCTTTCACAGCCATAACCAACACTACTTAAACTTGAGACACATAACCATGTGTCCCAGCCTGCACTTTTTGCAAAATGTAAAATACGTTGCTCCAGAATTGTTTTGTTGCACGTTTCAGATTACAAATCCTCTAGAGGGCGTTGTCTGCATTTTTGCAAATTTAAAGTACAAAATTAAGGGTACATTTAATTGAACGTTTTAGATACATGTCCTTCTTGTACACGTTCATGAGGAGATTGGGCTCGTCATAGAGATCACCACTGAACTAAACCCTTCCCTAAACCCAACCAACATTGCTTTTAAAATGCAAACGTAAGAGAAAAGTGCACTGTGACCACATAGTTTTACCTCGATTTTACAATGGTTTTGTGAAACTCTGCACAAACATGAGCAAACACAGCACACTGACTACATCAGATATGCTGTCCATATGGAGATATATAGGTCAAACATATTCAATTACAAATCATTTGCAACTGTGTGTGCGATTTGTGTGTTAATACCATATAGCAGTGGTCCCCAACCATCTCATCACTGTTCACCGGTCAACGCTTGACATTTTTACCGCGGCTTGGGTGGGGGAGGGCGGTCGTGTACGTAGATTGCAACTCTGATACAAGTTTTATTTAAGGAAATTAAAAAGCATTGGAGAGTTCGTTTGAGATAATTAGTCTACCGAAATCTGTATATTCCATACAAAATATGAAGCTGATTGGTCAGTCCTTGTCATGTGACTTGAGGTGCTCATGACATTCTGAAGATGTTTTCAAATGGGAGCGCCTGGCTGCATGCCTCCACTGGAAATAACCCGCCATCATTTGCAATCTCCAGCAGTTGATCTTTTTCTTGCACAGATATGCTGGATTCACCTGATTTGTTGACAAATGGGCAGCTGATGGGTCCTTCACTTGGCCTTTTCCTCTTCGCAAAGAAACGTTCCAGAGACGTTTGTTTCTTACTAATTTTCCTTGCATGTGGGTTAAATTTTGGCACTCAAGAAACCAAAATTTAATCGAGAGAATATGGTCATTTTTTAAAATAAAAAACATTGTTCAGATTCAGATAATAAATAAAACATAAATAACTCATGATTTCTTGTGCGGCTCGGTACCAATTGGTTCGGGGGTTGGGGACCACTGCCATATAGGACTAGTATAATGACAAGACTTTAACACATGCAGATGTTTTCTTTGTAATTGCTGAGAACCTGAGGCACAATCTGTAAAAGCTCTGCAGTCTTATGGTTAGGGGGTGGGCAACATCAGTTCATTTGCATTTAAAGAGACACACAAAAACATGTTTTACTGTATTTTGAAACTTTAAGCACATTGTGCAGACAACGACAACATACAGTGCATCCGGAAAGTATTCACAGCGCTTCACTTATTCAAAAAAAAATTATGTTACAGCTTTATGGATGGATTAAAGTCATTTATTTCCTCAAAATTCTACACACAGTCCCTCATAATGACAACGTGAAAAAAGATTTTTTCGAATTGTTGCAAATTTATTAAAAATAAAAAACCTGAAAAATCACATCTACATAAGTATTCACAGCCTTTGCTCAATACTTTGTTGATGCACCTTTGGCAGCAATTACAGCCTCAAGTCTTTTTAAATATGATGCCACAAGCTTGGCACACCTGTCTTTGGGAATTTTTGCCCATTCCTCTTTGCAGTACCTCTCAAGCTCTATCAGGTTGGAGGGGAAGCGACGACGTACAGCCGTTTTCAGATCTCTCCAGAGATGTTCCATTGGATTTAGGCCTGGGCTCTGCCTGGGCCACTCAAGGACATTCACCGAGTTGTTGTGAAGCCACTCCATTGATATTTTGGCAGTGTGCTTTGGATCACTGTCCTGCTGGAAGATGAACCGTCGCCCCAGTCTGAGGTCAAGAGCACTCTGAAGCAGGTTTTCATTTAGGATGTCTCTGTACATTGCTGCATTCATCTTTCCCTCCATCCTGACTAGTCTTCCAGTTCCTGCTGCTGAAAAACATCCCCACAGCATGATGCTGCCACCACCATGCTTTACTGTAGGGATGGTATTAGCCTGGTGATGAGCGGTGCCTGGTTTTCTCCAAACGTAACACCTGGCATTCACTCCAAAGAGTTCAATTTTAGTCTCATCAGACCAGAGAATTTTGTTTCTTATGGTCTGAGAGTCCTTCAGATGCGTTTTGGCAAATTCCAGGCGGGGAGTGACTTTCATCTGGCCACTCTACCATACAGACCTGATTAGTGGATTGCTGCACAGATGGTTGTCCTTCTGTAAGGTTCTCCTCTCTCCACAGAAGAACGCTGGATCTCAGACAGAGTGACCATCGGGTTATTGAACACCTCCCTGACTAAGGCCCCCACGATCACTCAGCTTAGATGGCCGGCCAGCTCTAGGAAGAGTCCTGGTGGTTGCAAACATCTTCCACTTACGGATGATGGAGGCCACTGTGCTCATTGGATCTTTCAGAGCAGCAGAAATTTTTCGGTAACCTTCCCCAGCCTTGTGCCTCGAGACAATCCTGTCTCTGAGGTCTACAGACAATTCCTTTGTCTTCATGCTTGGTTTGTGCTTTGACATGCACTGGGACCTTATATAGACAGGTGTATGCCTTTTCAAATCATGTCCAATCAACTGAATTGACCACAGGTGAACAATAGTTAAGCTGCTGAAACATCTCAAGAATGATCAGTGGAAACAGAATGTACCGGAGCTCAATTTAGAGCTTCACGGCAAAGGCTGAATACTTATGTACATGTGATTTTACAGGTTTTTTATTTTTATTAAATTTGCAACAATTTTTGCAACAAGTTTTTTTCAACTTTTTTCACATTGTCATTATGGGGTATTGTGTGCAGAATTTTGAGGAAATAAATTAATTTAATCCATTTTGGAATAAAGCTGTAGCATAAAAAATGTGGAAAAAGTGAAGCGCTATGAATACTTTTTGGATGCACTGTACATTACATATACTGTAAGTTAAAAAGGAGAGGATCCCATTTAATAAATGACAAGAATAATATATCACCCAAGCACTCCCTTTTTATTTCTTTTGTGGCAAACTTTGATATTATTTTTAACCTAAGTGAATTTCAGTGAGATCAGTGGTTAAATTGTGCTACTGTTGGACATTTTCGTTGTACAATGCAGTGGTGTATAATATAGTAATATAAAGCAGTTTAAACAAGCTATGCTAAACCTTTTTTTTGGCATTTGCATCTTTGTAAAAATATGCTTGTGCTTTGATAAAGGATTATATTTATTCATTTAATACAGCACCTTTGGCGGATAATTACACCGGTGCATGAAAAGTGTTGTTAACAGCGAAGCTACGAAAGCAATATTGCTGTAATGACTCACAGGTTTCATTACACAGTTTAGATTAAATACTCTCGTGTAATCACACAAACGCATCAATTAATGAATGCAAAAGAGTCATATTTGGCCTTTCGGTTTCAAACTCTACCTTTGAAATCCACAAGAAGCAAAAAACAGGCACTCGAGAAAACGAGAGAAAGCCAGGAATCCATCGCCGCCAATTGGTGCACGGCGTCAAAATAAATCTGAAACAAATCAGACAGAAAGAGATATATGTAAACACACACACACGCATACATATACAGTCACCGCACTTACTAAGGTCTAGGACATTACATTGGCTCCTCTTGATTTTTTTTCTTTCTTTTTTTACCTTCGCGCTCCATTGAAGCGCTCCCTTTGAATAAGTTCAAGATTTCAGAGAGAACCTCAGGAACACTTCAAAGTGAAGCCCAGGGAGTGTTTCTATACCGTATGGAAAGAGCTCTCTAGGGTTCACGGCCATTACGCCACGCTTTAGCCTCCTCCAGAACTCACTATCTCTCTCTCTCTCTTTCTCTCTCTCTCTCTCTCAAAGCCAATAGCGCTTGCATTTCAAGTCAGGTTGCAATCTCTTTAAATTACCAACCACACTGGAACAAATAATAGTGATTTACTTAATTAAAAACTAAACATTTTCCCATCTAAATAAACAAAAGAAATTGAAAGCGCTGGCTCCTTGAGGCATCTCCCTCGGTCCATTAGTTGCAGTCCAATGGGCTTTGATAGGAATTAACTCACACTCAATTATACTCTGTGCCCGCAAACAGTCCCAGACGCCAAACTGTGAACGCAATCTCTCCCTCCTCGCAAAGGGGAATGGATGGAGGGCTTTCAGTCGGAGCGCTCGCATGCTGTATTTAGACATTCTTTAAACATATCCCTTCATTTTCTCGCTCTGTCTTCTTTCGTCACATGCGCATGGGGAGTTTTTTCCGTCTTTCATCGGTATTGGGGGCACAGGCTCCAAGCATCCCTGTAAAAACAATACTCTTATTTTTTTGCACTGGGGCACGTTGTAATTTGGGAGGCTGGGAAAAGCACTTTTACATTCTTCTCCAGGTTGATAAGGGAAGTAGACATGTTAGAAGTCCATTTTTTCCCAAACATTTTCCAAATTATGTTTAACAGAGTAAGGAATTTTTCCACAGTATTTCCAATAATATTTTTTCTTCTGGGGAAAGCACATTACCTGATCTGTTTTGTTGTCGATCCCAGTTGTAAGAGCAACAAATAATAACTTGATTTCTAGTTGATCAATTGGCAAATACTGCAGAAGACCTATTGGAACCCACATGGACCCAAGATTCTCTCAAAATCAGTCAAGTTTGGTAAAGGAAAAATCATGGTTTGGGTTTACATTCAGAATGGGGGCATACGAGAGATGTGCAGAGTGGATGGCAACATCAACAGCCTGAGATATCAAGACATTTGTGCTGCCCATTACATTACAAACCACAGGAGAAGGCAAATTATTCAGCAAGATAGCGCTCCTTCTCATACTTCTGCCTCCACATCAAAGTTCCTGAAAGCAAAGAAGGTCAAGGTGCTCCAGGATTGGCCAGCCCAGTCACCAGACATAAACATTATTGAGCATGTCTGGCGTTAGATGAAAGAGGAGGCATTGAAGATGAATCCAAAGAGTCTTGATGAACTCTGGGAGTCCTGCAAGAACGCTTTCTTTGCCATTCCAGATTACTTTACTAAGAAGTTATTTGAGTCAGAGATGTATGGATGCAGTCCTCCAAGCTCATGGAAGTCATACACAATATTAATTCTTTTTCCACTGCACCATGACTTTATATTCTATACTGTACATTATTTCTGTTCAGTGACAAGACTTTTGGTTAAGCAAAATCAGACCTTACTGTCCTAATTAATCAATTAAAAATCAAGGCATGATCATTTTTTATTTTGGTAAAATAAGCGTAATCTAGAGGCCTTTGCCTTTCATGTTTGCCACTTTTGATACCAAATGATACCACATTTGTTAGGTAGTGTATTATTTGTTTTATTTTGGCTAGAATAAACGCAGTTTTTATTTAATGTTATTAACCCCCAGGTGGGCTAATAAATCAGGAGGGCTAATAATTCTGACTTCAACTGTATATGTTTTAAATACAGCATTCTGTGAGCTAAAGCTAAACTGATAGTTAGTCTGGAAAATGTTATGCTTTCAGAAAAGTAACTGTTACTTTGTTGACATTTCAATTCTCAAGGTTGCAAACCGGCAAAGTGCTTCAATGCTGAAATGCTTTCAAACATACAGATACAGTATATAAAGTGATGAAATAGATTTGCTCTTTAATATTTCGCTTTTTAAAAGAGTAATGTAAAATTACAGCTTCTATGGAACATTTAATTACTTTAACATCACTATAAACCAGCGTGTTTATGATTATGACAAACAACTGAAAGCAAAAGCTTGCATATTAAAGTTACAAATCAAGACTTAAATGTTTATTAAAACAAATGGATGAAGAGAAAATGAAGACATTTGTATAACGTCCCTTTGGTAATGCACTGTAAAACTGTGTTAGATAATTAATGGGAAGTCATTTTTAAACAATATGTTTGAGGGACTAAAAAATTATGCAAATGTAATGCTAAATTACAAATAAAACACTTAAAAAAACAATATATAAATGAAATTATTTAGAAGTCTGAGGCTTTTTTTAGGCTTTAATTATATCAAGGATTTCAACTCGTCTTTAGGTTAGTCATAATAATCCTAAAAGAAAAGATAATAACATTCTGAACAAGTGAACAAGGCATAGATTCAACATGATCCTGGAAACATTCCTCAGAGATTTTGGTCCATACTGACATAATAGCATCACTCAGTTGCTGCAGATTTGTTTCTCTAAACATCCATGATGTGAATCTCCTGTTCCACCACATCCCAAAGGTACTCTATTGGATTAAGTTCTGGTGGCTGTGGAGGCCATTTGAGTACAGTGAACTCATTGTCATGTTCAAGAAACCAGTCTGAGATGATTTGACCTTTCTGACATGGCGTGTTATCCTGCTGGAAGTGTGTCAAGATAAGATCCCTCACACCATTACACCACCACCACCACCAGCATGAACCGTTGCTACGAGGCAGGATGGATCCATGCTTTCATGTTCTGACCCTACCATCCGAATGTCACAGCAGAAATCGAGACTCAACAGACCAGGCAACGTTTTTCCAATCTTCTATTGTCCAATTTTGGTGAGCCTGTGCAAACTGTTGCCTCAGTTTCCTGTTCTTAGCTTACAGGAGTGGCACCTGGTGTGGTCTTCTGCTTCTGTAGCACATCTGCCTCAAGGTTGGACGTGTTGTGCGTTCAGAGATGCTCTTTTGCATACCTCGGTTGTAACGTGTGGTTATTTGAGTTACTGTTGCCTTTTTATCAGCTTGAACCAGTCTGGCCATTTTCCTCTGACCTCTGGCATCAACAAGGCATTTGCACTCATAGAATTACCACTCACTGAATATTTCCTCTTTTTCGGACCATTCTCTGTAAAACCTAGAGAAGTAAATCACAAAGTGTGCAGTATGTGACTCAGACCAGCCTGTCTGGCATCAAAGATCGTCTTGAACATGTCGACATGCCTAAAGTCATTGAGTTGCTGCCATGTGATTAGCTAAATAGAAATTTGTGTTAACAAGCAGTAATAATAGGTGGTAATATATATATATATATAAGTAAATCACAAAGTGTGCAGTATGTGAATGTTTTTGTCCGTACCAAAAACATAAAATAAGGGTTTATTGATTAAATATTTTTAATATATTTTTAATATGTGTATTGTTGATTGAAATTGGTAATAAACTGGTAATAAAAAGTGATCCACATAATCTGCCAGTGGGGTCAGCAAAATAATTTTATTTTAAAGTGAAAACAAGATTATTTTGAATAATGTTGAACCCACTGGCAGATTATTTCACTTGTTTTAAGGAAAAATCACTTAAATCTAACTATGTTTTGATTGTCTAGAAGATGCTTCTTGATTTCGTGCACTACATGATTAAGTGTATACGTGCATATAGTGTGTCATTTGGGATGCAACTTCAAGAGTAAATAAAGACTTTATTTTTTAGACTAAGAGACTATTTTTTTAAGTCAAGAATTGCATTTCTGTTTGGCACAAATAAAGCATTTACATTTGTTCATAAAATTGTGCTTTTTAGAATTGCAAACATTCTGAAACCCAAAACTTTTGTAACATCCCGGGTTCCACACAACCAATTTGTGCTCGGACAGCATAAAGGAATTAAGTTAACTTATTAGTTTTTACAAATTTAAATGGTTTCAACATAAAAAAAATTAAGTTGTCCCCCCAAAAACACAAGAATTGTGTGGTTTCAGCTCAATTTAACTAAGTAGTTTGAACAAACAGCAACTGTCATGGGTTAGGTGCATTAGGAGGTCAGACTCAGTTTTCATTAAAATATCTTCTTTTGTGTCCTAAAGATGGGCTATGGAATGACATGAGGATGAGTAAATGATGACAGGACTGCCGTTTCCTTGGCTGAACTTAACCTTTAATTGAAGTGTTATGGATATGACACTAACAAGCTAATAAAAATCAAATTCCTACCACTGACAAGACACAACTAGATGTCCACGAACAACGTATGCCAGGTTCTTATTCACCCATTAACCGGCTACCTGTCAGTCTCTTTACTGCCTTAACAAGATCTCTAAAGAAAACTTTAGTTCCGCAAAAGGAAAAAAGCTCACAATATGACTCGTATGACTTTTCTTGAGCTCATGCCCCTGCAAAAAGAGTCTTAAAACCCCCATGAATGAGCCCTGATTTTTCTCAAATGTGTTTTTTTTTTTTATCCCTCTTCTCTTTTTCTTATTGTAATGTTCCCCAAGTGAGCCACAGACTAATCAAAAGAGAAACTCGCAGTTTTTGTTCCGACTTCACCGCTGTGCTAGTCAGCGCTCGTTGGCAAAATTAACTTCTCTCTTCTCTTTTCTTTTTGACACAAACCTTATTTTGGCGAGTGCGAGGAGGCTCTGTCAGGGAGATCAGTGAAAGCAGCTCTTCTCAATGACTCAGCGTTTCTGTCCAGGTCTTTAATGAGACGTTCTCTCTTCAGGCCTGTCCAACCTCCCTTCTCCCGCGTCCCTGAAGACAAACAACAGCCTTAATTGCAGGGAAAATATTACCATGGCTGAGGAAAAGGGAATTAATTCATTAATTTTAGCTATTTGTTTTGTTCGTGTTTCCGTGTCTTGACAAGTTATGCTACTGTGGTTGCACTAAGGTTGAATTTATCTTAACAGACTGAGAAAGATAAAACACAATCTTCAGGTTTGATGTCAAATGAATGGAGATACCTTCAAGACATAAATAGAACTGAGAAAATAAAATACACTAAAAATACAAGACAAATTGAATTATTTACAGTTGAAGTCAAACTAATTTCCCAAGTGCTGCTTAACAGAAAGAAGATTTTTTTCAACACATATTTAAACATAATAGTTTTACTTACTAATTTATAATAACTCATTACTTTTGTCTTTGCCATGGTGACAGTACATATAATGTAACATATACTATTTTTCTACCTGCTTATTTTAAGATACTAGTGTGTGTGTGTGTGTGTGTGTGTGTATAATATATACTGTATATATATATATATATATATCTCCGCCAATCACATGGCAGCAACTCAATGCATTTAGGCATGTAGACATGGTCAAGATGATCTGCTGCAGTTCAAACCGAGCATCAGAATGGGGAAGAAAGGTGATTTAAGTGACTTTGAACGTAGCATGGTTGTTGGTGCCAGACGGGCTGGTTTGAGTATTCCAGAAACTGCTGATGTTCTGGGATTTTCACCCACAACCATCTCTAGGGTTTACAAAGAATGGTCCAAAAAAAAGAAAATATCCAGTGAGCGGCAGTTCTGTGGGTGCAAATGTTGTTGTTAAAGCCAGAGGTCAGAGGAGAAAGGCCAGACTGGTTCGAGCTGATAGAAAGGCAACAGTAACTCAAATAATCACTCGTTACAACCGAGGTATGCAGAAGAGCATCTCTGAATGAACAACACGTCCAACCTTGAGGCGGATGGACTACAGCAGCAGAAGACCATACCGGGTGCCACTCCTGTTAGCTAAGAACAGGAAACTGAGGCTACAATTTGCACAGACTCACCAAAATTAGACAATAGAAGATTGGAAAAATGTTGCCTGGTCTGTTGAGTCTCGATTTCTGCTGTGACATTCGGATGGTAGGGTCAGAACATGAAAGCATGGATCCATCCTGCCTTGTAGCAACGGTTCATGCTGGTGGTGGTGGTGTAATGGTGTGGGGGATCTTATCTTGACACACTTTGGGCCCATTAGTACCAATCGTGTCAACGCCACAGCCTACCTGAGTATTGTCGTTGACCATGTCCTTCCATTTATGACCACAGTGTACCCATCTTCTGATGGCTACTACTAGCAGGATAACACGCCATGTCATAAAGCGTGAATCATCTCAAACTGGTTTCTTAAACATGACAATGAGATCACTGTAATCAAACGGCCTCCACAGTCCCCAGAACTCAATCCAATAGAGCACCTTTGGAATGTGGTGAAACGGGAGATTCACATCATGGATGTGCAGCCGACAAATATGCAGCAACTGCGAAATGCTATCATGTCAATATGGACCAAAGTCTCTGAGGAATATTAGGATATATAGGATTAAAGCAGTTCTGAAGGCAAAAGGGGTCCAACCCGGTACTAGTCGGTAAGTAAATTTTTAAATAGTTTTAAAATAGTTTAATTTTTTAAATAAAAACTGCTTTTATTACAACCAAAATACAAGAATAAATACTTTTTCACTTGCTCTGTTAAATATCACATGGGAAATGAATGAAAAAAATACTAAAATTTTTACAGGGGGGCTAATAATTTCGTATATATTCAAATACATTATAATCAGTTATTATCTGCACTTTATTTTGTTATTAATTAACGTATAAAAACAACTTTTGCTGCGTAATATATTTTAGTGTAAACTGTGATGCCTTCTTGCTTCAGGACTTTTTCAGAATTGATGAATATAAAGTTTAAAGAACAGCTTTTTTTAAGAAATCGCTTTTAAGATCTGATTTACTGTCACCTAAATGTACTGCATCCATGTTGAATCTGAACATTAGAATTGTTTTAAAATGTGCTCCTAAAACACAGTACATATATATTAAGTTGCAGAAAGAAATCACAATGTTACCTTTTCATGCTGTATTAAAGAGCAGTGTTTCTCAACCATGTTCCTCGAGAACCACCAACACTGCATGTTTTGGATGTCCCCTTTGTCTGTCACACCCATTACAGGTCTTTCAGACTCTGCTAATGAGCTGATGATCTGAATCAGGTGTGTTTGATTAAGGAGACATGTGCAGAGCTGGCGGTCCTTTAGGAATGTGGTTGAGAAACACTGTTTTAGAGGTATTTTAGCTAACATGAATGCTAAAATGTGATCTAAACCAACACAAATTGTGCATTTTGATTATCTTAGTGTCATTTTTCTAGTGGATTATTGACACAGTAATGTATCTCAGATTACGACAGATCGTATCTGCTGATCGATTGAACAGAACTGTAATCTGTGCACACTCAGGATGCTTCATTCACATGTCAATATGATTTCTACACACAGTCACGGATGTCATCGCTCTCACTGACAACTGATGCTCGTTTGTTTATATCTCATATATACGTCCTTGTCAGTCTCCTTGTGTCTTCAGAAGAGCCAATGCTGAAAGACATGAAATTAGATTCCCTGTAGGTATAAAGCTGGGAGGGTTTCTGACTGGGTCAGAGAGGAATCACACACACTGACCCTGCCAGGTATATTTTTAAAGTTTTTTTTTTTTTCATCACATCATCAAACAAGCCCACACTCAAGCCTGGGCCTACTGGATGAAGAAAAACAGCATGAAATTCCCCAATGTGCAGAAAATGAGACCGGCTCTGCTCTCAGACTGGGACATGCATGTTTTTTTTTATTTTTATTTTTTGCAAATCCAAGAACATGTTTCACATCCGGCATCCACAGGCTTGAAGGAGCTTTGTAGTTGCACATTATAAAAAAATCATTTAGTTGTGGTTACAGTCAATATATGGGTCAAAGATGAAAAGAGGGTTTCAAACATCAAAACAACAGTAATGCTATTCAGTTTTAAATGTGTCTGCTTTCCCTGTGTCTATGAAACATTTCTTTACAACATCAGCTTATTTACACTGTAAATATCACCGATAGTCAAACTACTAGTTATTACATTGCTGTGGGGTAAAAAAAAGTGTTTGCCCCCTATTTTCTTATCATTTAGTAGATGTCAATTATATTATTTCTCATTTGTTTTTGAATTGTTCTTTGGATCTCGGCATGATGACTAGCTTTTGAGGATCTTTTGGTCTACTTCACTTTGTCGGGCAAGTCCTATTTAAGTGATTTCTTGATTGTAAACAGGTGTGGGACTAATCAGGCCTAGGTGTTGCTAGAGAAATTGAACTCAGGTGTGATAAACCAGAGTTATGTATTAACAGGGTGGAGGAGGGGCACTATTTCACACAGAGCTATGTAGTTTTGGATTTTGTCCAAATCCAAATTTCCGTTTGGATGATCTGAAACATTTAAGTATTACAAACATGCAATAAAATACAAAAATTAGTAAGGGGCAAACACTTTTTCACACAACTGTATATAATACAATTTTTGTGTGAGGAAATATAATAATAATAATAATAATAATAATAATAATAATAATAATTCCTTACATTTATATAGCGCTTTTCTGGACACTCACAGCGCTTTACACATTGGGGGGAATCTCCTCATCACCCACAGGTGTGCAGCATACACCTGGATGACGCGACGGCAGTCATATTGCACCAGACCACACACCAGACACCAGCTGATTGGTGGAGAGGAGACACAGAGATGAAACCAATTATGATATGAGGATTGTTAGGTGGCCATGGTGGATGGAGGCCAGTGGGCAAATTTGGCCAGGATGACGGGGTTAAACCCCTACTCTTTTTCAAAGGACATCCTGGGATTTTTAACGACTACAGAGAGCCAGGACCTCGGTTTAACGTCTCATCCAAAAGACGGCGCTCACTGATCAGTATAGAACCCCCTTCACTATACTGGGGCATTAGGACTCACATATACCGCAGGTTGAGTGCCCCCTGTTGGCCTTACTAACACCACCTCCGGCAGCAACCAAGCTTTCCAACCTAACAACCCTGCTTAGCTTCAGTGGGCAACCATGTGAGAGTTGAGAAATATAACCAATGTGCAATAGTATTTGTTATTTCTATTGCCTATATACACTCAAAAAATCCCTTTGCTGCCAGTTCAAACTACTTATTTAAAATGAGTTGAAACAACACAACACAACCCTTTTTGGGACAACTTAATTGTTTTATGTTCAATCCGCTTAGATTTGTAAAAATGATTAAGTTAACTTTATTGATTTGTGTTGTGACAACATGGAGAAATTGTGTGGAACCCAGCATATTTTACAGTGTATTTTATATATTTCTATTCGTAGCTTCCACAAAAGCTTTTTCATTAATTTATCTTTAATTAATTGTTTGAAGTGCATTTAGTTTTGAAAGGTGATTTTTATCTATTTTCTTTAGTTTTTGTGTACCGATGCAACATAATTTCACAACTTTTTGATGTTTTAAATGTCAATAAAAAAGGAATCTTGAATCTCATTTATCCACTTTCTTTTTTCCCTAAAAATCAGTTATTTATTCATTTGCCACTTCACAGAATGACAAATGTTTTTTTTTTCTTTAACTTTGGTTACCACACCACAAAAAGGTGTGATGATCAATATTTGACAAACAATAACCTAAGTAAATATACATCTAACTTTGTATTTTATATGTTAATGCAATGGTATGTTTGGTTTAATGTCTTTGAAAGAACTCTCACAATCAGCAGGGCTGCATTTTTACTAAGTTCTTGTTTTTTTAATAAAATTTTACATTTAAAATTGTAATTTATTCAGTTGGTTAGAGAAGTTTTAGCATAATCACTTTAGTCTCTCACAAAAAAAAATTATATATATATATATATATATATTTCCTTCAGAAATCAGTACAGTGCTAATACGATGTGAACATTTCTTATTGCTATTAATGTTAGATAAAGCTGTGCTGCTTAATTTTTTATGGGAAATTTTTCTGCACTCGATGTTAAATATAAAGTTCAATAGAATGTATTTTTGTTCATTACAATGCAAAAATGCACATCTTTATTTATGAATTGTTAAATATTTGTCACAATATTCATCACACTCCCAGTGTCCAAATATGTCAAATCAAATGCATTTATTTATAAACCTTAAATAAGTCCCTGGACCACAAAACCAGTTATAAGTAATGAGAAATGTATACAGTATATAACATGAATAAATAATCTCTGGTTTGTAAGGATGGGACAATTTTTGACCAGGATACAACTAGATGAAAATCTGGATGAATAATAAATAATATTGAGAAACAAATTGTCCAAATTAAGTTCTTAGCGATATATATTCCCAATCAAAAAATATGTTTTTATATTGAAGAATCTAACTAGGGATCTGAGAATTCTTCTAGCAAACCTATGTGTGTGTTGCTTCAACAAAGCAACCACTCATTTGTGCTGTGTTTTATTTTTATTTGTTTAAATAGATTTATTCTTTATTTAATAATTTTATGTAATCATATGATCATTAGTCATTTATATAATTCTCATTTTATGGTCAGTTAATGATTTGATGATTATTATTAATTATTGTTTGTCCTTTTATTATTTGATTATTATGTTTTTAGATTTTATTATTACTTTTTTTCCTATAATTATTGCTTTATTATTATTAATCTTATGAATGTGCGGATTCAAGCCACACTTGTTTTCATAAGAGATAACAGAATGGCTGCATCTGAAATCGCCTACTACTCAGTAGGTATTGGATTTTAATTTTAATGTAGTACTCGACTGTTAGAAAAGTACATTCTATACAGTATGAATGTGAGTAGTATGAATGGAACTCAGGCGCACTACATCTGCCATTTTGTCATGATCACGTGACCTACCCACGTCAGTTGTGTCACTTCACTCCCATTCACGAATTCTCTCGCAGTGCATCATGGTATAGCGTAGATGCTGGATGCATTGAATGCGCGCTCATGAATCTCACCGGAAGTAGTGAGTCATCCGGGTACTTCTCGCATACTGTTTTTCGAATTTGGACATACTACTCGGCTCGCATACTGTTTTAAGCTATATAGTATGGAAGTAGGGGTGTCAAAATTAATTGTTTCTTCGGTGCACCGCGATGCAGACGCGGACATTTCGGTATCGGTTCAGTAATAATCAAAACCGGTTATTATGTACTGACGTCATTTATCTCATATCCGCTATGTCTCTGTAGCTTACTATGGCGAGTGTGGCGAGCGCGAGTATTTAAAACACTTCAACTACTTAAAAAAATCAGAAAATGTGCACAATTTCACTGCGTGTGTGTTTTCTTAACAGTCTTTCACTGACACTTACAGCAGAAGCCCCTATTTCACTGCGATTGAGAAAATGAAAGTACTCCTTTTCTCTCTCTCACTGTGGCCCATTTGACTTGCTGGCGTGACTTTTCATCTCCTCTCGGCTGTTACAATGTTACTTCTGGATACAGACTCGAGCGAGTGTCTGCAGAGTTTCCCCCACCGCGTCTATCATGGTTCCAGTGCCATGGATCAGCTGTGATAGCCGCTGCGCTGCCGTGTATCAGTGTTTATCATCCGTGCAGAGCGCCAGCGCGTAAGAGCCAATCGCAGATCTTTATGTTGAGCGCGTGACCAATCAAAGGGGTGTAAGAAAGAAATCGCCAGACAAGGCTCAGAAAGCTTGCAGCATGTTTATATTTGTTTATTTGCTATAAATGCTCGGGTTGTTCTGTGCATGTACTTGAGTTTTTAAAGGTACAGTTCATATATCTGACTGTTTGCATTAAAGGACAAAATTGTATTACAAATAGTATATAAATATAAATATATTTATACATTTTAATACAAGAATTGCTGTGCTGTGAAGAAAATATAAAATTGGGTTTGGAAAGCATCGTCAATGCACCGAGATATCGAATTGAACCGAATCGATGGCATGATAATCGTAACCGAATCGAACCGTGAGACCAGTGTAGGTTCACACCTCTATATGGAAGTATGCAACGTCAGACTCAACCTTCATTTTAAGGTCTGTATTGTCTCTGGACAATGTTGTGAAGCAGTAATTTTCCATTGCTGTTGCTTGTGGTATAATTATACCGTAGTCAGACAAAGTGTGAGCATTGAATCATACACAAGATTATTCAAAAACTCTGCTCTTTCTTTATCATCATTACTTCGTCTCCTGCTTCTGCTTCTCTCTAGCTTTCTCAGTCAACTCCTACATTGATAGGTGATTGTTAATTCAGTTTGATTAATAAGTTTGGCTATTGGGCGGCTCCGCTGGCTTGTTGTCTGGATACCCAGAAAAACAGACATTTTCTGACAGGATCTGGCATCCAGGGCTAGATCATATTTATCTGGTGTGAAGAGTTTGATCTAACAATATATTTATAGTAGGACACTTACAAAATATTGTCATGGAACATGATTTTTTTTTTAAGTAATGTCCTAATGATTTTTGGAAAATCAACAATGACCCATACAATATATTTTTGGCTACTCATACATACAAATGCAACATAAGGCAGATTCAAGTATCCTGAACATTAATTAAGACCAGCATCTGTTGAAAACAACCACAGAAAAACTACATCTCCAAATCTCAATTATATTCTAACCACAATATAATAACCACAAACAAGCAGTCATCAACAGATCCATCCAATTTACACCTATTAAAAATAAATATGTTTAAGGCCACTAATAGAAACTCACTTACAGCTTCCTGAAGAGCCAAACCTGTTCAAATCCTCTTTGTTTTGACTCTTTATTGCACCGTTTCAACCTAGTATCGCAGCTTCCACACAGAAAGCCTACGTTTCTCGCTCAGCCATCCCCTTGACACAGAAGTCGACTTAAAACTGACTGAGAAGAGAGAAAAAGAGGCCTTCTTTCAAGCCTCCATCTCCTCACTCTTACCAGTCTTCTTAAAGCAGAGGGAAAAAACATAGGAAGCCTTTGAGTGCGATAAAACATGTGCATGTGAGAAAACGCGGCTTACCTGTTGAGCTCCACCATTCGCCTTTGTCTGAAGGTTCTTCTCTGAAGATGTTCTTGGTGAAGAAATGCCAACGGGGGCTTCCCGTACACACAAACACACATTCCCCTCGCTTTCTGAACAACCAGAGAGAGATGGAGGAGTGAAAACAGGGAGGACGAGAGGAAACTGCTGACTGTAAAATAAGCAGAGGAACACTTGTAACAGAATGACACTCCATCTGACGTTCAACCTCTGCCATTGTGTCCTCCTGTTTGGTAATTAGACGGCATTTAATGAGCTTTAACATCGGCGCAAACGTGGCTTTTCTAATGGACTACGTCTAGAAGAACATGCTTTTTTCTAATTCGTGTCTTGTTCTTTTGCTCTGTGTGTTTTGTGTGTTGAGGGACTCTGGTACCCTTGTCGACACTGAAGTGAAGGAACGAGTCTCCGCGGCGACCACTTTTGTAACATTTATGCTCATGCATAATAAATAATGCGCAGACTATTCACTTTATTTTATACACTGAACACTCCTCAGGGGCCGCCTGGACTCTCTCTCCGCGCACAGCAACAGATTTTTTTACACAGAATTCATTTTCCACAGCTGAATATTTGATTGTGGGCTGAAAATCGTTGCTTTTTTTTTCTCTCAACTGAGTTTCTTTTTATTTTTATGTCACATAACTTGACTCAGATAGATGAGGTGACATTGAAACAAAAATCAAATAAAAATAATAGTAAAAAGGTCACACTTTATTTTGATGGTCCGTTTGTTGAATTTAAGTTACATTGCAACTAATTATCATTAGATTATAAGTAGACTGTTAGGTTGGGGTTAGGGTTGGGGTTGAGGTTAGGGTTAGTGTAAGTTGACATGTACTAGCAAAGTTTCTTATAGTCAGGTAAATGTCTGTTGAAGGACTGTTAAATGTCAGTATCAACAGATATTAAGCAGACAGTCTACTAAGGGTGCTTTCACACTAGCACTTTTGGTCCGCACCCGGGTTCGTTTGACGTCATAGTACGGTACGTTTAGCTAGTGTGAACATGTCTTCTGAACTCGGGTGCACACCCGTGAACCGTACCCGAGTCCGCCTGAAAGAGGTGGTCTGGGGTACGGTTCATGCAAACTCTGGTACCAAATAGCGGAAGTGAACCGGCTACTGTACAACAAACTATCGTTTTCATAACGTTCATTCGTGTGTGTGTGTGTGTGTGTGTGTGTGTGTGTGTGTGTGTGTGTGTGTGTGTGTGTGTGTGTGTGTGTGTGTGTGTGTGTGTGTATGTGCGGCACGTATTGTACCTTTAGCGGGACTGAGCCAAGCACAGTGATACACAGTGATGTCTGCTTGTCTCCTCCAGAAACAGCTTCTGCAGACACTGTGTGATGTTCTGAATGTTTATAATATTTTTGCAGCAGACAGACGCGAGTCGCTTTCTGTATGTCCAAAACTTATGATTCAGTAAATGCAAATCGACCGCGATGTGCGGAAGTCTCCATTTTGGCGCTTTGCTTTCGTGACTGTCACCTAGCAACAGCCGTAAACAAAACAGCAGCTCTATGACGCAAGCGTACCGGGGTTCAGAAGGAAAAAAGACAGTGTGAACACAAACCAACCGAGAAGGTGGCAAGGGGGGACAATCGAACTTGGGTACAGTCCAGGCAATTGAACCAAGTGTGAAAGCACCCTAATACTCAAATGGACCATCAAAATAAAGTGTTACCAGTAAAAAAATTTTAAATAAATAAATGAAAGTGTATTTTAAGGGTCTTAAAATATTTAAACTGATCAAACGTGTCTAGGATGGTGCTCATAATATTGTTAAATGTGTCCATTTCTTAAATGCTTTGTAATTTATAACAGTCCATTTATTATTGAATACTCAGAAAGTATATTTTACACTGAATAAATAAATGAATTAATTAATTAAATAAATAATAAGCCAAACTTTGTCCCACTTGTGTTTTTTTTTTTTTTCTTAATTTACTTTTACTTTATTTTATTTTTTGGCTAAATTTACTGAACACTCCTTTTTGGGACGCCTGGACTTTCCACAGAATTTATTTTTTATTTCATGTCATGACTTAGATGGATGTTTTGCCATTGATTGATTGATTAAATAAATAAAGAAATAAATAAAGAAACAAAGTCAAGTTATATATATATATATATATATATATATATATATATATATATATATATATATATACAGGGCTTAACACTAACTTCTTTGATCACCAGCCACTGTGGCTAGTAGTTTTCCACTGTTACTAGCCACTCGCCATTTTCACTAGCCACAATTTTGTGGTTGGGAAAATATATTTTATATGCATAAATTTGACTTTGTCATGCTAAAATTACTTCATTTTTAGATTTTGTGTTTTTTCCACTTGCCTCCTCATTCATTTGACTTTTTTTGTGTGTATAAGCTTACTCAATGAGCATGAGAAAATGGGTTGTGCTTTCATACAAAAGTGTCGCATTGCAATTAGTTTCCTTTCACAGGACTTTTCAGGGCTCAACACAATAAGGATTTACCAATTTTTTTTCTCTGGCCACACCAAACTAATTATTTCCTTGCTACAAATTTTAAATAATGTGTCAAAACAAGCAAAATACTGCTGTATACATACACTTTTTATTCAACCAAACAGTTGACATTTAAAAATATATATATTCTCACGCATCTAAAACTATGCACAGTGGTCTGTTCTGGCTCAAGATCGATCAGTTAACTATGCACACAACAACATATTCAAGCAATATTATTGTAAAGAATGATTATTAAACTATATTAACAAAAAATAATTAAGCAAGCAAAATAAAGTGGGTAAAAAATATTCTGTGCGCAATAACGACAGGATGATGCCGCGCACACGGTTAATGTTAGGCCAATTAATAATCTGTTCAAAGATTGGTTAAAGCAAAAGCGACAACTGCTGCTGCTTACAAAGAATCTCGAGCCCTTGAAGGACTGAGTGCATGAGCATCACACTAGCTTCGTTTCCTGGCAGGGTTTCTTCGAGTGAGGAAACAGCATAGGAGCTTTTAAACACTTGCGCGCACAGATGATTTAGGACACTAAAGCCCTCGTCAGTGAGCGAGGAAAGCCTGTCTCACCGTGCGCGTGATCCTCTCATTCGTTATTCACCTGCTTTCTTCTGCTTGCACAAAAAGCTGTTTTTGTCGTGCTGCTTCTCGATTCACAGAACATTAGCCCCACCTGAATTATTAGCCCTCCAGTTTATTATTTTTCCCGATTTCTGTTTAACGCAGAGATTTTTTCAACACATTTCTAAACATAATAGTTTTAATAACTCATCTCTAATAACTGATTTATTTTATCTTTGTCATGATGACATTAAATAATATTTTACTAGATATTTTTCAAGACACTTCTATACTGCTTTAAGGGACATTTAAAGGTTAATTAGGTTAATTAGGCAGGGTAGGGTAATTAGGTAAATTATTGTATAATGATGGTTTGTTCTGTAAACTATCAAAAGAAAAATAGCTTAAAGGGGCTAATAATTTTGACCTTAAAACGTTTTTTTTTTTTTAACTAGCCGAAATAAGACAAATAAGACTTTCTCCAGAAGAAAAAATATTATCAGACATACTGTGAAATAATTAAAAGGGGGGCTAATAATTGATTTCAACTGTATATATATGTATATGTATACTGTATATGTGTATATATATATACACGTATATGTATATATACACGTATATGTATGTATATATGTATATGTATGTATATATGTATATATGTATATATATATATATATATATATATATATATATATATATATATATATATATATATATATATATATATATATATATATATATATACTGCTTTCATTGGCATATATATTATATATGTATAATTTTCCACGATTGAATATTTGATTGTGTGCTGAAAATTGTTTTATTTTTTTCTTGACTGAGTTTCTTCTTTATATGCCTCATAACTTGACTTGTATGGACGTGTTGCCATTGAGAAAAAGCAGCTGGAATTTTAAGTGATTTCAGATAATGGATATGTTTCTTCTTCTTTAGAAATATTTGTACTTTAATCACAGGACAAAAACCTACAACCATGACTCTTCTCATCCTCTTGAGAATTTATCATTTGCAGGCTACATTTCTAGATGATTATTATTATTTATTTTTTTTTTTTTCCCCTACATTTTCCTTCGGCTCAAGACGACGACATGGTTTGTTTGAACTCGGGTTGACCATGGCACATTATTATATGTATATAGTATTATGATGTAATGTCTCGGCTGTGTATTTAAAAATGGCGCTTCTTTTGTTTTCATTCTCCTGCTTGTGCACGCTCGAGTGACGCATCTCTGTAAATCAATAGCATTCAGCTACATGTCTTGCTCCGCTTTTTGGTGCCCTTTTGTTGTGCTAGGTATGCTAAATGGTACGGTTTGCTTTTTGGTAACTTTTGACAGTAAAAACGGATATAAAAGCATACCGTACTGTACCTTACCACTCAGTGGAAATAAGCCATTTGAGTATTTACTGACTATTCATTGTGTTTTTAGTTATTTGTTCAATGACTTATTTAACTTGCCTAATTAACATAGTTAACATTTAAACTGCTCTTTAAGCACAATACTGGTATCTTGCAAAATAACTAGTAAAACATTATGTGCTGTCATCATGACAAAGAAAAAATAAATTAGTTATTAAAATTATAGAAAATGTGAAGAGTTCAGATGCAAAACCCTCTAAATCCATCAAACCTCTTTTCTTGTAAATGAGCATTTTCTATCAGGCTCCTCTGATTAGGTTCAGACGTTTCATTTTAGATAATGATAAGGTTATTAGCTAGTAAATAAAATACCTTTTTTTTTTTCAAAAATGTCACTTTAGACAATTTTTTAACAAGGTAGATTTTCTTTAGCGTCAAAACCAGCTAAATCCACTTGTGCTTTTTTTGCAAAAACCTCTAAATCCACCAAGACGGTGTAATTAGTTGAAAAATCACTAAAGATGCGACAATAAATTATTTTATCAAACATAAAACACCTAAATTAAAAATTCATAAATCTGTCAAGTAAGTGGTGGTTCATTCCGCTGTGGTAACCCCTGATAAACCAGGAACAAAGCAGAAGGAAAATTAATGAAATCTGTCAAGTGCATTAATCAATAACATTAAAACAGACATTAATATTACTAGCTGTTATCATTTCTGATATTTGGAATTTAGATTTAATGCGAGTAGAGCAATGTAAACATTGTAAACTAAGCTTAGTAGATTCAAATAATGTAGTGTAAAAACACTGTGAAACATCAAAATCTGTGCATTGTCCATTAATATAAAAAGCTTATCAGGCGTATAGGTATTATGAAGTAATATAAATAATCTACAGTTTTATACATTATGTTTATCTTTTAAAAAATAGCTTAAATTAGCAAATAAAACACAAGGTGTGCCTACTGGGCAAAAAGGGGATGTCTCTCACACACTTGTAGAAGCTGTTATTCATTCATTCTCCCCATACTCAAGGTCTTGGTCTCTTTTTTTGTCTCTTGTTTATCCTCATCCATAGCATCCATGCACTGTAAACCCGGATTAGTTGACTTTACTAGATTGTTGCGCGGAAACCCGTTGCACGAAATAAGTTTAGTTTTTACATATATTCAACTAAACAGGTTAAGCTGTATTAAAAGAAAATCTTTAGTGGGTGTAGAAGACAAATCAAATTTGGATTAGTAGTCTTTACTAAAAAGCATTAGTTCACATTACTAATTTTATAGAGAATATGTTTTGTAAAATGACTATTAAATTGAACACATCATATTAATAAAAAAAAATGCTTTTATGCAATGATAATTGTTATATTTAGGTAATCTATTATAATTAAAAATAATACCACTGAAATTTTACAATTTTAAGCACAAAGAATCAAACAACTTTTCAATTGTTTTAATTTTTATTTTTGTTGAAGTTCTACAGAGGGCAACGCGATGTCGCAGTAGGTAGTGCTGTTGCCTCACAGCAAGAAAGTCGCTGGTTCGAGCCTCGGGTTGGTCAGTTGGCATTTCTGTGTGGAGTTTGCATGTTCTCCCCGTGTTCGTGTGGGTTTCCTCCGGGTGCTCCGGTTTCCCCCACAGTCCAAAGACATGTGCTATAGGGAAATTGGGTGAGCTAAAATTGTCCGTAGTGTATGTGTGTGAATGAGTTTGTATGGGTGTTTCCCAGTGATGGGTTGCAGCTGGGAGCGCATCCGCTGCGTAAAACATATACTGGATAAGTTGGCGGTTCATTCCACTGTAGTAGTCCAAAGAGAATGCACAGCTTTTGGCAAGTCTTTGAGGCTGTCCATCACAAGTTGTCCCTCAATGATCATCTTAACTGAGGCTTCTTCCGCGATAAGTAGGATTTCAAGGTGGTGGAATGACTGGATCATCAGAGTCCTACCAACAGAGAAGAACAGTTTTGTTTCTCATTACATAATCATTAATAATGTTAAACAAATAACTTTTTAATGACAGAGACACAAAAGACAATATGTGAATTGGTTTGCTTTAGTTACACTGCAAAAGGTTTATTTCATTCTACAATGTTAAATTTAGCATTTAATTATTGACCCTCATTCCCAATTTAACTATCAGACTTGTGTATCTTCATCTTTCCCTCAATTAAAAGTCACAAAGCCAATTTATCTTTAAATTGAAGTTCATTAAAAATCACAAAAGTCACAGGTATCATTAAAAATAACTTAAACTGTGTTCTGAAGATAAACAATGTTGTGGGTTGAATATATGATGACATGTTAGAGAGTTTGGAAAGATGTTTTGCTACCCTTAAGTTTCAAAGTTTTAAACTAAGTGTGAACCTTTCATAAAATATAAGGACCATGCATTAATGGAAAGAATTTTTCGTGGTCCTTTAATATATCCTTTAAGACAATAAGTTACTTACAAAGCATGGTTTAAAGAAGTCTGCAGGCTTGTCCTCCAGGAGAATCAAAAGCACTTTTAGGACCTAATATCCGTAGGCTCTTGAGTCTGTTAATAAATAAATGAATAAATAAATAAAGTTGAACAATTGTATTAGACAAACAATATAGTAACACTTGGGAAATTTTCAATAATTTAACTGTTAAAAAAGAATGCAAATGTATAATGGACATGAACCAACCTTGATTTGCTGTAAAAGCTTTGACAACAGCTCTCCAACATTCCTCCTCTTTGATTGAAAGATCTCAAATAAACAGACTGTGTCGATAAAACATTCCAGTAACACTTTATAATAACTACACACTATGAATCATTTACTAAGCATGAGCAAATAATGAATTTATTATTTGTTAGGCATTAACTCTACATTAATAAACGTTAGCAAGCAGTTTATAAATACAGCTGCAAATGCTGCTGTATTCTTGACTTATAAACACATTTATAATGTGCTTAATACTTGTACTTTCATAATTTGTTAAAAAAAAAAAAATTTCATTACTAAATTAAGTATTAAATTATTTACAAACCAGTTATTTAAGAGTGGTTGGTGGTTTTTAAGATAATTCAGAATGAGTTAGTAAATGATTAATAAACTATTGAAATCAATGTTTATATATCTTATTATTCAGGCATGTAGTAATGGTTACTATGTATGTTAATAAATGATTTATTAATGTAACTTTTTCATTTGAAGTACAGTATCATTTATGTATCTTCAAGCGAATAGAATAAATAATATTGTTTCTGTACTTTTTTCCTGTTTAGAATATAACTGAGCCTTTAATTATCATTCATAAGGGATTTATAAAGCATAAATAGTCCTCACTTTAGATTAGGTCACAAAACTGGATAAAGTTGAGTTAATAAAGCATTTATTAACATACAAATTAACTATTATGCCTGAATAATAAGAATTATAAATGTTAATTTCAATAGTTTATTAATCATTTACTAACTCATTCTGAATTATCTTAAAAAATAAAAATAACTTTTGTAAATAATGCAATACTTAATTTAGTATTGAAAAATAAATCACTACGATGTATGGAAGTACAATTATTAAGCACATTATAAATGTGTTTATAAGTCAAGAATACAGCATTTGTAGCTGCAGTTATAAACTGCTTACTAACGTCTATTAATGTAGAGTTAATGCTTAACAGATAATAAATTCATTATTTGCTATTGCTTAGTAAATGGTTCATAGTGTGTAGTTATTATAAAGTGTTACCAAATTCCTGCTTGAGGTTATTTTCCATTATTCTGCTGAACTTTAAGAACACCTGCAAAACAAGAGAAAATACAGAATATTAATATTTCTAAACTAAATCACTTAATAACAAAAAATGATACTTCAAATAAATAAAAAATAGGTCATGTTTTGCACAGCTTTGTTGTCCCATAAGTATGTGAAATAATAAAGTGACACAAAAGACTGTAAGCAACACTTAACAGTGAGATAAAGTAATAGATAAATGTTATTACATTCTTAAACATACCTGATCTACTGTATAAAGTGCAGGTCAGCGTAGCAGGATCAGGCTTATTGCAGGCTAAGACTCCACCACTTCTTTTTTCTAAGTGCACACATAAGGTCCATCTTTAAACGGCAAATAAGAAAGTTTAAGAAAAAAAAGTTCAGAAAAAGCTGCAAATATAAATGTACCTTTACTGTGAAAGTAAATCAATTTTGCTAGCGTTTGTCACCTCAACTTCAACACAGTTTAAGTAGCAATGTAAACTCGCCCCTTACACAAAAAAAATCACTCATGTGAAACTTTTAGCGCTATTAAAGATGTATTATATTTAGCGTTAGCCGCTAGCATGTGCTCATGCATGGACTCGTGCTATTATGAACCAACACGACGTGTAATAATTAGCCGATCACGGTTTACAGGGAACATGCTTTAAACAGTGAACATACAGAGAAACAGTAGATAACGTTAACTTTATAAACGGTGACTAGACAGAAAAGGCAAATGTATATGATAATAGTATAAACTAACTGTGAAGTGACAGGGAAAATAGCGCTAACTGACATATTCATTCTCAAATTTGGAATTCAGCATCAGTGTGGATTTTCAGTTATCATTTTTGTCAGAGGAACATATAAACTGATAAAAGCTTCTTTGCACACTTACCGTTTCATGTTGATTTCAAAAATCCGCGGTAACCCAGCATCCTAAAAGCTGCAGGCACTCACTGAGCGTTTTGCTCACGTCACCTCAGCCAATCAAGGCCCCTCCCCTCCCCAACAAAAACATAAGGAACGGAGTTGTCTCTGCTTAACATGATCAGTACACTCATTTTTTCTTCTGATTAGTGCAAATAGCTAATTTGATTTAGTAATGACACAATTTCTTAAAGAACAATAAATAATTAGTAATGATAACTTAAAATGTTTAATTAGCACAAAATCCGGGTTTACAGTGTGCGGGATAAAAGAAAGGTATCTTAATTTAGTGTAAAAGGTATCTTTAAACACTAAAATGCTGTTTAGTACGTGCCTAAAGCATTCGCTCAATGCCATTAGCTCATTTTTGGCGGAAGTGGCGTTTAGCGGCTTTTGCATCTAAACTTTTAATGTCGCGCGCGCTCCCGTTTACTTGCGTGAAGCAACCGCCACGTGCCTAGAGGAAGCGCAACTGGTGCGATCGGTTCCCTTTGAAATAGACTGGACAAAGAGCGATGATCGTGCACCCACAGTGCTGCTGCTTTCAAGAGCTCAAGATTAAAACAAAAATACACATATTCTTTTGTAAGCAGCAGCGGTCACCGCTTTCATTTACAGACTTATATTAACTGTGCGCGTGATTATCCTTTTATTATCAAACACGGTATGTTTCACCTGCTTTCTTTTGCTTACAGTTATTTTTGTTAATATGGCTTAATTATATTTCTTTATAATAACATTCCTTTAATGGGAGATTAATCCCAGTTTATGTGTAGTTAACTGGTGATCTGGGAGCTTTAGCCAGGACAGATTACTGTGCATATTTTAGATACATGACAATAATTCTTTTTTAAATGTAATGCTTTTTTTGAAGAAAAGTTTTGTTGAATTAAAAAGTGCACCTATACAGCTATATTTTCCTTGTTTTGACACAACAAAAAATTGTGGCTAAGAAATACTTATTTGGTGTGGTCAGAGATAAATTTGGTAAATCCTTAATTTTGAGCCCTGAAAAGTCATTTGAAATAAAAACTGATTGTATTGCGACACAACCCATTTGCTCATGCACACTGAGCAAGCTACTACACAACACACACAAGAAGTTCAATGTATGAGAAGGCATGTGGACATAACACATCTAAATCAAGTCATTTTAGCATGTCAAAGTCAAATTTAAGCATATAAAGTAATATAAAGTATTTTCCCAACAAAAAAAATGTGGCCACAGTGGCTGGTGATCAAAAAAGTTAATGTTAAGCCCTGTATATATATATATATATATATATATATATATATATATATATATATATATATATATATATATATATATATATATATATATACACACACACAGTATATAAGAAGCTCTAAAACTTTCTTTTGTATATGTTAAATCAACAAACTTAATAATTTTGTTCAAAGTTTAAAAAAATAGACAGAGAACTGTCATTTATTCTCAAGAGAGTCAACCTAAACTACAGTAATAATAATAAAAAAACTGCATTATATTTGGTGAAAGGGTCGGCGCCAGTGGTGTAGTGGTTAGTGCGTCGACACATGCACTCCGGTGTTCACGGCGACCCGAGTTCGATTCCACCTCGCGGTCCTATGCCGATCCTTCCCCTCTCTCTGCTCCCCATTCTTTCCTGTCAATACTCTACTGTCCTATCAAATAAAGGTGAAAAAAAATAAATAAAAAATTTGGTGAAAGGCATACATTCCACAAGGAATCGCATGAAAGCATCTACAGTGTATTTGGATTGAATCTGAATATGTACCCAGAGAGGAGTGAAGCTCGGTCACAAGAGGAGACAGGACAGAGAATTAAGCTAAACTCTGAAAGTCTGCATGGGTGGAGTGTTCTTATAACTGCATGTGCCTCCGTCAAGGCTGTGGCCTTCAACACACACACACACACACACACAAATGCACACACAAATGCACACACACACAAATGCACACACAGCGAGGGAAGCTTCAGAAGTGGAAGAGGCATGGGGTCGATGCTTCACCGAGAGCTGGAGAGACAGATGTGAACAGCTGGGGCCTGTTGCTCAGTCATTATGTAGAGCGGCCCCCAGGCACAGGTTAATGCTTACCCGCAAACACACACACACACTCACACACACTCACATGCATGTGCACGCACACACACACACATACACATGCACTTATACACACACATGCACGCACACACATACATACACACTCAAAACACGCACTCATACATACACGCACACAAACACACATAAATACATACTCACAAACACACGCACACACATATACAAACTCATTCACACCCACGTACAGTATGTGTGCGCTCACACACACACACATACTCACACATGCATGCGCACACACACGCAAACACACTTCTACACACATACTGTAGACTCATTGGCCACTTTATTTGGTATACCCCTCCAACTGCTCATTAACGCAAATATCAGCCAATCACATGGCAGCAACTCAATGCATTTAGGCATGTAGACATGGTCAAGACGATCTGCTGCAGTTCAAGTAGAGCATCAGAATGGGGAAGAAAGGTGATTTAAGTGACTTTGAACGTAGCATGGTTGTTGGTGCCAGACGGGCTGGTCTGAGTATTTCAGAAACTGCTGATCTACTGGGATTTTCACCCACAACCATCTCTAGGATTTACAGAGAATGGTCCAAAAAAGAGAAAATATCCAGTGAGCGGCAGTTCTGTGGGTGCAAATGCCTTGTTGATGCCAGAGGTCAGAGGAGAATGGCCAGACTGGTTCCAGCTGATAGAAAGGCAACAGTAACTCAAATAACAACTCAATACAGCCAATGAATGCGGAAGAGCATCTCTGAATGAACAACAGAGATAGTAGGGTCAAAATTTGGCATCAACAACATGAAAGCATAGGTTCATCCTGCCTTGTATCAATGGTTCAGGCTGCTGGTGGTGGTGATATTTTCTTGGCACACTTTGAGCCCATTAGTACCAATTGAGCATCATGTGAACGCCACAGCCTACCTGAGTATTGTTGCTGACCATGTCCATCCCTTTATGACCACAGTGTACCCATCTTCTAATGGCTACTTTGGCAGAATAATGCACCATGTCATAAACCACGAATCATCTCAGACTGGTTTCTTGAACATGACATCACTGTACTCAAATGGCCTCCACAGTCACCAGAACTCAATCCAATAGAGCACCTTTGGGATGTGGTGGAACAGGACATTCGCGTCATGGATGTGCAGCTGACAAATCTGCAACAACTGCATGATACTATCATGTAAATATGGACCAAAATCTCTGAGGAATATTTCCAGTACCTTGTTGAATCTATGCCACAAAGGATTAAGGCAGTTTTGAAGGTAAAATGGGGTCCAACCCGGTACTAGTAAGGCATGGGTGCCCAAACTCGGTCCCGGAGGGCCGGTGACCTGCTGAGTTTAGCTTCAACTTGCTTCAACACACCTGCCAAGAAGTTTTTCGTATATCTTGTAAGAGCTTGATTAGCTGGTTCAGGTGTGTTTGATTAGGGTTGGAGCTAAACTCTCCAGGACAGTGGCCCTCCAGGACCGAGTTTGGGCACCCCTGTAGTAAGGTGTTCATTACAAAGTGGCCGGGAAGTGTATACACACACGAACATAATAAACGCACACTTCTACACACATGCATGCACACTGTACACACACAGAAAAAAACTATAAATAACCTAGCAAAAAGACAAAAGGTAATGGTTCAAAAAACATATTTGTTATGGAAAAAAAAATTCTTTGATAAAATTTACTACAAAAGAAATACACAGTTGAAGTCAGAATTATTGCCCCCCCTGTTTATTTTCCCCCTCAATTTTTGTTTAACGGAGAAAATATTTTTTTCAACACATTTCTAAACATAATAGTTTTAATAACTCATTTCTAATAACTGCTTTATTTTACCTTTGCCATGATGACAGTAAATAATATTTTACTAGATATTTTTCAAGACACTTATATACTATACAGCTTAAAGTGACATTTAAAGGCTTAACTAGGTTAATTAGGTTAACTAGGCAAGTTAGGGTAATTAGGCAAGTTATTGTATAACGATGGTTTGTTCTATCAAAATAATAGCTTAAAGGGGCTAATAATTTTGACCTTAAAGGTGCTGTATGTAAGTTTTTGACTCTTCTAAAGCATAAAAATACCATAATATGTGTGCAGATATTTAAGAAACATCCCAAGTGAACATACTTGTTTAACTGAAAAACAATGCTGAAGTCAGATATTCTGCTTTGAAAATGGGTTTTCCGTGCCGGAACGCTGTCTTTGTTTAGATAAATTTCATATGCACGATGCCAGTTTAGCCAATTATATGTCAGCACCCCGGGTTGCCTTGTTGGAAAACAGCGTATTTCATTTATTCATTCAGAAAGACTCTGAAAGCATGCGTCCGTGACTAAAAAGAACAGTATGGGAGACAGATGCAGTTCCACATGAGGTTATTAATTAGCAAATTACATAAATATTACGAGCGTAAACATTAGGTGAGCAGGTTACATTGTAACCGCGTGTCCTAACAACACGCTGTGACGAGAGAGGCAGTGATCAGCTATTTGGCTGTTTGCACCAGACGAAATACGGCAGAAATGTAAATACAGCCTTTCAGAAGCACAGAATATGCACTCGCTCACGAAACGGTAAGGTTTAGAATCTATTTAATACATGTTAACCCACTTTAACATCAATGTAGATGCTGAATCACTCATATGTGTTTAGTTCTAAAGTTCAATTTCAGACGGTTTATTGTATTTTCAAGATCTGAGGTGAACTTTCTGCTTTCAGTATATGGCAACAAATGCCATGTAAAATGCATTCAAACTCGCATTGTTAGCATTTAGCACAGAATAAAGCACACAAGGCTTACCTGAGGTGATCTAGCTGTCATAGGTTTCTGTTGTTCAGCTGTGAGAAATAGAAGCCATTTCTAATATATCAATTCGAGGTGTTGGTTAGGACAAAAACTCTTTTTAATATGGAAAATATTCCCGCGTGTCGTTGCTTTTATTTAGAACACAGTTTAAATCACTCGCTCCTGTACACAATCTGGCATCCCAGCGTACTTTTATTATGATCCAGGAGTGCAATACCTAGTTCAACCACTGGGTGTCAAACTTACATACTGCACCTTTAAAATTGTTTTTAAAAAATTAAAAACTGCTTTTATTATAGTCGAAATAAAACAAATAAGACTTTCTCCAGAAGAAAAATATTATCAGACATACTGTGAAAATGTCCTTGCTCTGTTAAACATCATTTGGGAAATATTTAAAAAAGAAAATAAATCATCAATCTATTTATCAAGATAAATATATAAAATACCTAAAAATATATTAAATTTAGATAAACTTTTGTAACTTTTTATTTTTTTTTTGTTTTCTTTTGCAAAACCTCATTTGAGTTAAAGTGTTTTATCTTTCTATTCCTAATTATGTTCGGTTCGGTTATCAAACTTTTATTTGAATGAATAAAACTGTTTTGTTTAAATGCACAAAAAAACAAACAAACAAAAAAAAACATTATTGTATATTCACTGAAAAACTAATAAACATATTGATTTTTAAAAGGAGGTGTACTCATATACATACACACAAAACATACTTATGCAAATTCAGGCATACATACCGCACAACTAAAATATAGCCTTGCTAAGAAAGCGTACATACACACAGTCATCTAAGAACGGCAAAGGAAAAAGTTTTCCTCAATATTTTGAGCATATTTTGCTGTCACTGTTTAATTACTTTTAATATTATAAATATAAACAACAGCATCAGCAATGTCATCATTTAGATGCATGTAAAATGTTCTAATGTTTGCTAAATCTCTTTTGATGTACTGTTTACAATGCATCACAGTAATTGTTTTACACTAATTGAGAACCTAATAGATGTTGCTGTTACTGATTAAACCAATAAACCAACACTCAGATGTAAGTGAATTCAATTCAGTGTGTAGGAGTAGTCATATTTATTCCTTTTGAAACTTTGAAATGCTACTTACTCTAATTTATCAGGGTTTAAAGTGGTAAAATGCAATATAACAACATGCATTTGGAGAACAAACATGGAGAGCTGTTATTTTAATTCAATATATTATTAAATGTCCAAATCAGTTCTGAGGTTATCTGCTGATTTCGTATTTGTTATACACACACCAAGGTTAATATAGTTAGCGAAAACAAATGAAAAATGGAAACTAGAATTGAAAAAACATTTTCGTTAAGCTAAAATAAAAATGAAAACAAGATTTTTTATTTTATTTTAACTAAAACTATAGTAAAAACGTCCTTTGTTTTCATTTTAGCTATTTAATACATACTGTAAGCCTTTTAGAAGTAAATCTGTTTACTTTGCACTGCCAGGTGTTTGACCGTACAGCACTTCAGAGTCTGTAAACCTGATGCCGTTGGCCAGACCAAGCCAGTCCTCATCCAGTCATCCTCGCTGTTGCTCCCGCGTCAAAAACAACGACTGGACATGACAGCAGCATGGTGACAACATTAAATACGACCCGAGATGACACTTAAATGTGTTTATTTAGGACATTTGTGTCCAATAATGAGTTTTATTTCTGTATTAGTGATCATGAACCTGATCTTCTAAGTAAACTGGTTGAACTAATTCAGAGAAATATACACTAGATATGGCATACAGACCCTGAGCATGCATCAATACCGCCGCCATATTTGTACAGTGCTCCCAGGACAAAAGTCATTTAACCGCACTAGTCAAGACTAAAGCTAATCTGAAAATGCTGGACTTTTGCGTTGCGTACAAGTGTAGTAATGAGCAAACAAAGAAAACAAAGCATAACGGCAGAACATTTCATAGGTAAGATTTCGTTTTTTACGTTTTTGTATGTTACGAAATGCTTAACAAGTAGCGTTATTGATGATAATACAGTCACTTACTGCACTGAGCATACAGCAAAGTAGCACCAACTCACACTAAATTATAGGCTTATGCTAGTTCTGCTGAATAAAATCAGCAAACAATGTAAATTAAATATGATAACAAGATGATGCGGTGCCAGAAACTTCTATTATTGTCGGCTAAGGGAAGTAGCGGCTAGTTTTTGAAATAACTTTTAAGGGTGACTGATAACATAACAGTGCCTGGGCCTCAATGTGTATACTGTCCACCATAAATTACTGAATATTAGATCAGAAAGGTGAATATTATGCACATTGAGACGCAGGGATATCAATGGTTCACACAAGTCGTTGATAACAGAGATTCATTCACAAACAAATCGCTGCCATCCGTTAGCATTAGAAGTGAAAAGCGGTAGAGGGGATGTGTTTCAGGACACGGATTTGTCTGCAATGCCAGTGCGGTCACTTATGCATTAATGCAAAAAAAGTCATATAAAAATATATAGTTTTCGTAATTTTAAAAAAATATTTGCATACTGACCACCGGGAAAACTCATAGATATATGTATACATGTTTACATATCTCTGGATGGCCAGTCCTACACTACACCTTGGCATTCCTTCCAATATACAACAACAGCAAAGGTAACATCTAATGTAATTATCTCTAGAACTAATACACCAAATCGAACTGAATCATTTGAAACGATTCGAGTCTCCAGCAATGTTAAGCACGTATCCACAAACAACTTGCTTTTTACATGCCTGATACCCCCCTCTGACTCGAAATTAACCAATATATACTGAGTTATTCAGTTATTAGAACAGTACACTGAGATCTGATTTGAGAAGCAGTGAACTGATAATACTGCGCATGCGTGATTCAGGGAACTAAACACAAACCGTACATGACCGCCTGCTGTGACTGAACTAAACTGGAACAACTGCAGCGTAAATGAGAGGAATTTAAATAAGGAATGGAATTTAAATAAGTAAATCATGCTTCAGTTCGGTTGCAAGATGCAATTGTAAGAAACTTTTCAGATCATGGTGATGTTTTAACTGACTGAAATTGTTTACATTTTTGATGTTCACACTCAATAAAACTAACAAACGAAAGGTTACATTAAATTAGAAATGACTGTATTAAAGGAATTAACTCCAACCCTCCCCAAAAATCTCCCTCTCTTCTCAGATGGAATTAAACTTTGGCCAGCGGGCCTGTGTTTGGGCATCTCTGGTCTATTATATTGAATGGTGATTTTGGCATGCTGTCTTGAGAGAGAGCCCTGAGCTCATAAAATCCTCAAATCCGGGGCTCCCTCCAGTTTGCAGGGCAAGAGGGGAGTTTGAGCTCAGGTAGATCTCAAGAACTCCCGTACTGTTAGTAGCTATGGACCAATTATGGATTGCTAAGAAGGTATAACTACTTAATAAAAGCACATTTATGGTGCCGGTTTGGATTGGTCAATTAACTTAAGTCGCATGTTTTTGGATGGTGGGAGGAAACCGGGGGACCCGGAGGAAACCCACGCGAGCACTGGGAGAACATGTAAACTCCACACAGAAACAACCAGGCTTGGTAAGGACTAGTGACGGTCTGGCTGAAAGGCAACAGTGCTAACCACTGGGTCGCCGTGCCCCCCAATTTAAAAAAGTTGGAAGAGTAGAGGTGGAAAGGGGGATTCTTCAAAACGAAGATGGCTGTTATATGGAACTTTGGTTATTTATGGTGACTTAAGAATCGTCTGATTGATGAATCAGGAATTAGCTAATGCGGGACCAGCCGTGGTCAATCACAAGCATGTAATCCTCTCGAAATTAGTTTCTAAATAAACTTTACTTATTAAGAGTATATATATTGTCGGCGCCAGTGGTGTAGTGGTTAGGGCATCGACACATGCACTCCGGTGCTCACGGCGATCCGAGTTCGATTCCGCCTCGTGGTCCTATGCCGATCCTTCCCCTCTCTCTGCTCCCCATGCTTTCCTGTCAATCCTCTCTACTTTCCTATCCAATAAAGGTGAACCCCCCCCCCCCCCCACCCCCCAAAAAAAAAAATATATATATAAGAATATATAAAAGAGTATATTTAAGAATATATATATATAAGAATATATCGATGACAAGGTCTGAGAAGACGTTAATAACATTAACATTCTTCATTAACCAAATATGGTTCACCCCAGCCTAGATTCTGTGGCCGGGATTGTGTGTCCTGAAACGTGTCTGGGTCTGTGGCTGGATATTATTGTTTGAATTTGAGGATAGGTAGATGGCGTTGGTAGATGGAAGTGTTCTTGTGTCAAAAAAAATGTAGCCTATTCTTGGTGGAGTTTTTATTATACAATATTTATTCTGATGATTTTGGATCTTGCACCTAACAAATATCCTAATTTACAAAAAAAAAAAACACAAACAAAAAACTAAAACACTGAAACTAATAAAAACTAAACTAATAGCAATTTCAAAATATAAAACCTAATAAAAACTAGTAGATCCGCCTCTAAAAACTAATTAAAACTAACTGAATTTGAAAATAAAAAGTCAAAACTAAATAAACACAAAAACTAATGAAAAATTATTACTACCATGACGCACACACACACTTAAAGAATATTTTGCTGCTTGTTCAAACAACTTATTTAAAATGAGCTGAAACACAATTCTTTAATTATTTTTGACACACACACACACACACGCGCAGGCACACATATAGCTATCTTTATATCCCATGCAATATCCCCAAATACAGACAGCCATATAAACATGTCATTAATTATTTATTAATTGATTAATTATTTCACTTTATTAGGATGACCTAGAAATAATTTTTAGACAAACATATATGAATATAAAAATATATATATATAACAAAAATATACAAATAATAAAAAAACAGAAAGAAAATAAAACGTCAAAATAGTGTGTGGAATCATACAGTAAGCTTACAGTAGAATCTAGTAAAGAAAGGAAAGCGTAGACAGGCAGTGGAAGTGAACAACACACAAAGACAGAAAACAGAGGGATGGCAGCTGAGCGGAGGAGAAAAGTGGAGGAGAGATGAATGAGGTGAGGATAACCAGAGGAAGGAGGAAAACAGGAAAAATACCAAGAGACACAGCTGCTGCTGCTGCACAGAAACTGAACAACACACACACACAAAAGTCAGGACACTCTCCGGGATAGAGTAATGGTCAAAGAAAGCAATCTCCTCAGCAATAATGTAGGTTGAAGAGCAGCTCTGTAAGTGCACATGTATGTGAGAAATTGTAGCTTACAGTATCATACAAAAACACCCTTGTTTTATCACTGAAAATGAACTCTGGTCTATTGGGTAACCTTGCTAATATTTTCTAGCACCATGCACTGATTTTGCTGCAATAAGCTTCATGCTTTATTGCATAGCTTTTAAAAGACACACACCAATACCATGCATCCATACATTGTTAAAAAATATCCAGAAATTAGAGGTTTTCTGTTTGTTTTGTGATTCATGTTTTGTTTTTTATGCTTCTGAATTGCGTTATGAGATCTTGATCTTTCCTCCAACAACTTTTGATGGTGAAAAGTTTGAAAAGGTGAATTTTATTTAAGGTATTAATAGTTTAAAGAAGGGATGCACGATATATATTAGCGGCAATATCGTTATCGGCCGACACATGCTATTTTTAATGTTATCGTTATCGGTCCGATGTCCAAATAAGGCTGATATCCTAAGCCGATGGATTACGTAATTGTACAGAACTGCCTGCCTCGTGCATTGGTGAGTCGAACTTGTTCAGACTTGTCCAGTGCTCTATAATGGAGCTTTCCTCATGTTGTTTATTTATTCAAAGTTCATCCTTTCTTTGTGTTGTATTGCTGTGCGCTAATAACTCAGTAAGTAACCATATATGCCTTATCATTGTAGATTAGTTTAATTGAGTGTCATTGTGTATTTTGGTTTAAATCATTTTTTTTATTATAAATTATTATTATTATTATAATAATATTATTATTAATATTATTTTAATTATTATATATAATAATTATAATAATTATTATAAATTATTATTACTTTTGTTGTTATTATTATTATTATTAATAATTATAATTTTAATAAATGTTCTATAAATTATTACTTTTATATTGTTATTATTATCAAAGTCATAGTTGAATCCAAATAATGTCATTGATAATAATAATACTAATACTAATAATAATATTAATAAATATTGTACTTATAATATTTATAATAATTATAATAAGTATCGCAGTGGCGCAGTAGGTAGGCTGTCGCCTCGGCTGGGTCAGTTGGCGTTTCTGTGTGGAGTTTGCATGTTCTTTCGGTACAGGTGAATTGGGTAGGCTAAATTGGGTAGGCTAAATTGTCCGTAGTGTATGAGTGTAAATGAGTGTGTGTGGCTGGAAGGGCTGGAAGGGCATCCGCTGCATAAAAATGTGCTGGATAAGTTGGTGGTTCATTCCGTTGTGGCGACCCCAGATTAATAAAGGGACTAAGCCGATAAGAAAATGAATGAATGAATAATAAGTATTATTATAAACATCATTATCGTATTATATATTACATTATTATAATATTGTAATAATTTTATATTACAATATAATAATAATCAATATAATACTACTACTACTACTACTACTACTAATAATAATAATAATTTAAAAAAATATAATAATAATAATAATAATAATAATAATAATAAATAAATAAAAATAATAATATTAATAATAATAAATACAGTACTTATAATATTTATAATAATTATAATAAGTATTATTATAAACATCATTATCTTATTATATATTACATTATTATAATATAGTAATATTAAATTATTACGATATAATAATAATCAATATAATAATAATAACTAATAATAATAATAATAATAATAATAATAATACTAATAATAATAATAATAATAATAATAATAATAATAATAATAATAATAATAATAATACTAATAATAATAATAATAATAATAATAATAATAATAATAATAATAATTTAATTATTTTAATAACTTTCTATAAATTATTCCTTTTATATTGTTATTATTATCAAAGTCAGTTGAATCTAAATAATGTCATTAGTAATAATAATAATAATAATAATAATAATAATAATAATAATAATAATAATAATAATAAATATAGTACTTATAATTATAATATTTATAATAATTATATTATCATCATCAACAACAAATTCATCTTACATTATATTATTACAATATTGTAATATTATATATTAATAATAATAATAATTAAACAATAATGATGATTAATTTCAGTCTCCAGAGTAAAGTGAATGTATCTGTGATCTCCTTATATGCACCTACATAAGCAACTTATATTATTCTTAGTTTATTTACTGTTTTTTAGTACCTAACTTCTGATTTTGACTCAAGTAAATATCTGTATATGCATTACTGCGAAAGTGTTCCCTCAGCCCAGACACGCGGTCCAATAAGCACATTATCTGTTCCCTTTTTAAAGCACGCTGAGTGGGAGACGGAAGTTTAATTATGGAGCGCAAACAGCAGCTACAGGTTAGACAGATAAAAGATGAGGGGAAAAAGGTTTTATAGACACTAATAACCAAACTCATCAGAGAGAATTTAACTCTCCCAGCAGCTCGCTTTAAAAAGAGCTGTGTTTAATGAAAAAGGACCCCGCTGACCCATTCGCAGCTCCGAGGGCCCCGGCTCAAGATCCCATCCTATTTGTGTGCTGTGAGCCTAGGAATTACAAGCTAACCCTGTAGCCTTGATGATCTGTGTCCTATAGACCCCGCTGCAGGCTGTTAGCGGCAGAGTGCAGAGCTAATGCTGTACAACACCCAACTGCATGGCTTCTGAACACAGCCAGGTCCAGGTGGAATTATGCTAGCTTTCTTTTGTGTTTACAAAACGTGATCCGTAACTTTACAGAAGTTTCACTGCAACTAGGGTTGCAAATTTCGCCACAATATAAGGGACAAAACTGAAAAATAACAGCAACATGACAAAGCCACACTGTAAAAAGCCAAACTCTTAGCCAGTGATAATTAACCCTCACTTAAAAACATGATTGATTGAATTTACAATTTTTTTTTAAAGAAAATAAATGCAGTAATGTTCAACTTGTTTGTTTAAATTCAGGCCAAATAAATTACTTTAAAAATGAATACATTAAAAAATGTAGTAAATCCAATTTTCAGTGCTCTAGTTGTCTTAGAATTCTGTATTTACACTGTCTGTGCCCTTTGTGTCACAAATGACCTGCCTTCACTAAACATGTAAGATAAAGCAGCTACATTTAGCTCTCCGCAACTCACCCACTGAAGCTAAGCAGGGCTGCACCTTGTCAGTACCTGGATGGGAGACCACATGGGAAAGCTAGATTGCTGCCATAAGTGGTGTTAGTGAGGCCTTTCATTAGAATTCTCACGGTCTACATAAAAACACCCATAACTGATTAAAACGTAATATGATTATTATTTTGATGGATAAAGCAAAACCAATAAGTGAAACGCATTAAAAAAAATGCTAAATAAATTTAAAAAAAAAACTGACTGTATGTAGAAGACTGATGTAATGAGCCTGTTTCTAAAATGTGGGCGGGGTTGATTGGGGCGGGGCATACATTCTCACTCCAAGCTAAAACCAAAGGTTGGCAGCCCTGGTTAAGCACAAATTGGGAAATATAAAGGAGGCTAATAATTCAGGAGCACTTATAATTCTGACTTCAACTGTATCTCCCTTATACAAGATCATTAAAAATGTAGGCAAATGTAAATAAAAGTAACTTTGTTCTACATTTCACCCTCAAATGTTATCATAACAGAAATCAAGGACCCATAATACAGTTTAAAGATGAAATACGTTGAAAACACTTACAAATCATGAGCTAGGATTTCTTAAAAATGAAGGATCAATTTGGAAGGACACATACCAGCAACTTTCAGTCACGGCAGCATGATTTTGTTGGCCGTTGTCCATTTGAAACACACCAATGATGCTGGACAGTGAACAGAGATCTAATGTCCATCTTCATTTCAATAGCCTGTTAAAAAAAAGAGCTTTGTATTAGCCGACTTAAGAATTAACAGTCCGATTACATTTGATGCAGTGCGCCACGGTCACCTCACAGTAAGAAGGTTGCTGGTTCGAGTCCCGGCTGGGCCAGTTGGCATTTCTGGGTGGAGTTTGCATGTTCTTCCTGTGTTCACGTGGGATTCCTCCACATGCTCTGGTTTCCCCCACAAATCCAAAGACATGCGCTATAGGTGAATTGAATTAACTAAATTTGGTCATAGTGTATGAGTGTGAATGTGAGTGTGTATGGGTGTTTCCCAGTACTGGGTTGCAGCTGGAAGGGCATCCGCTGCATAAAACTTATGCTGGAGTAGTTAGCGGTTCATTCCGCTGTGGTGACCCCTGATAAATAAGGGACTAAGCTGAAGGAAAATGAATGAAGGAATTACATTTGATAGGGTGACCTCTTTTAGATTATGTGATTTGAAAGAATAAACGCGCAGGTTTTTTTGTTAAAACATTATCTCTCCTTCCCTCAAGGGAACGTTTAGCCCACTTCCACGCTGGAGATTTACATTGACTTGAATTTAGGTTAGTTCATTACATGCTGCTATATTTCATTATTTATTTTTTTAGGGGGTTTGTGTATGCGTGCATGTGTGTGAGAACATTTGTCTTTGTTTTAGTTCTAATTCAAGGGAATAAACAATAAAAAAAGTGGTCCATTGTGGCTCAGTGGTTAGCACTGTTGCATCACAGCAATAATGTTGCTGGTTCGAGTCCCGGCTGGGCCAGTTGGTTTTTCTATATGGAGTTTGCATGTTCTCCCTGAGTTTCCTCCGGGTGATCGGGTTTCCCCCACAGTCTAAAGACATGCGCTATAGGTGAATTAGATAAACAAAATTGGCCGTATGTGTGTGTGAATGCGAGTGTGTATGGGTGTTTCCTAGTACTGGGTTGCAGCTGAAAGGGCATCCGCTATGTAAAACATATGCCGGAATAGTTGTCGGTTCATTCCACAGTTGCAATATGTGACAAATAAGGGACTAAGCGAAAAGAAAATGAATAAATGAAGCTCTAAACTCACCTCAAAACAATTGATCTGAAATGTCCTAAAGTCATTGAGCTGTTTAAAATCCAAATTGACGCCATTTACTTTCATGATACACATTCAGGGTCTTATTATGAACGATTTAAAAGCACACATTTTTCCAAGAAAAGAAAATCTTTATAATCTTTCATCAAAATGCAATAACCTGCTCATCCTATGAAACTATTTTCTTGTTCAGCTGACGTCCGTAAGCAATCTTTTTCGACAAGGTCTCCCATACAAATAAATGTCTTCTACAGAGAGCGCTTTTCATGTTCAAGTCCATTTAGTCTCTTTAAACATCGAGCTTTGAAAGAAAAATGTTTTTGAAAGAGGTGTTTCAACTCCAGACACATACAAACAACCTACAATAATGAAGATTAGATTTTCTTTTGAATGCTTTAGTTTCAAAATATATTAAACTGGACTGTATTGTGACTTTCTAATATTTCCCTTTTATTTAATTTAATATTTATTTATTTATTTAATAGTTGTTTTTCTTGTTGTATATTATTTTTTGCTTTTTTAAATGGAGATTGCATTGTAGCATATGAAAGTCAATAGTTACAGTTTTTTCTTGTGTGTTCAACAGAGAAAAACATGAATTCAAACAGGTTTATGACAAGTGAAGGTTGAGTAAATGATGACAGAAATGTCAACTATGCTTTTAAGTTAAAATGTAATTATTATTAAAGGCAGATAAAAAAAATAATATCAATGAAATAGCGGAATTACCATGAATAAACAAATAAATACAGGAGATTTTGCATTGACATGCTGTTGAAGTCAGAATTATTAGGTAATGCTAAATTATTAGCCCCCTGCATATTTTTTCCCCAATTTCTATTTAACGGAGAGATTTTTTTCACCACATTTCTAAACATAATAGTTTTAATAACTAATTTCTTTTATCTTTGCCATAATGACAGTAAATAATATTTGACTGGATATTTTTCAAGATACTAGTATTCAGCTTAAAGTGACATTTAAAGGCTTAACTAGGTTAATTAGGGTAAAGGTGCAGAATGTAAGTTTGACACCCAGTGGTTGAACTAGACATTGCACTCCTGGTTCAAAACATGCAAGCGCAGGTTACCAGATTGACGACATCAACATAAATGTGCCTAACTATCGAGACCAAAGGCTGATTTAAGGCTGATTTAAATTGTGTACTAAATAAAAGCAACAGCACTCGAAAGAATAGAATTCTAGAAAGAATATTTTCCATATTAAAAGAAGTTTTTGTTCTAATCAACACCTGACATTTCTATTATTATTATTATTATTATTATTTATTCAGAGGTAAATGCTAAAGTTAGTTTGAATGCCATTTTACATGACATTTATTGCCATAATACTGAAAGCAGCAACAAATAGTTCACTTCAGCTCTCAAAAATAAAATAAACCGTTTGAACTTTAGAAATGTGATTCAGTGCAAACCAACACATATCAGTAATTCAGCATGTACATTTAATAATGTTAGATGTTTAATGTCTATTAATAAGATTATATAACATAACCATTTTGTTGGAGTGCGGTAAATACACTATTCTGTGCTTCTGAATGGCTGTATTTAAATTTCTGTCGAGTTTCGTCTGGTGCAAATAGCAAAATTATTACTGCAAATCTCATAACAGTGTGTTGTTAGGACACCCGTTTACTGTGTAACCTGCTCACCTAATGTTTACGCTTGTAATATTTATATCATTTGATTAGTAATAACCACCTTACGTGGAACTCTGAATCTGCCTCTCATTTTGGAGGCTGCTACGGTCCACCGGAGGTCACATTTTGGTTGCGGGTGCACACTTTGTGAGCATTCCTGACTGAATAAATGAAATACGCTGTTTTCCACCAAGGCAACCCGGGTGCTGAAATATAATTGGCTAAACTGGCATTGGGCAGGTTAAAGGAAACAAAACAAAGAAAGACGTTCCGGCACGTAACACACATATTCAAAGCAGAATATCTGATTTCAGCATTGTTTTTCAGATAAACAAGAGCGTCACTTGACATGTTTCTTAAATATGCAACGTTTAACGTCTCCAAACATATTATGGTATTTTTATGCTTTTTTTATTTTTACTTTCATACAGCACCTTAATTGAGGCAAGTTAGGGTAATCAGGTAAGTCATTGTATAATGATGGTTTGTTCTGTAGAAAAAAATACTTCTTAAAGGGTCTAATAATATTAACCTTAAAATGTTTTTTTTTTTTTTTTAAATTAAGAACTGCTTTTATTCGAGCCAAAATAAAACAAATGAGACTTTCTAAAGAAGAAAAAATATTATAAGAAATACTGTGAAAAAATTATTTGCTCTGTTAAACATCATTCGGGAAATATTTGAAAAAGCAAAAAAAATAAATAAATAAATACATCACAGGAGGGGGAATAATTTTGACTGCAAGTATGTGCTTATAATGTCAAATATTACACATTTACTAAGAATAAAAATAATATTAACCAGAGGCACCTGCAGGATTTTATTTAAAGTTACGCACATATCCAGCACCACCCTGACCCCATCATTCCTTATTCTTATTTCAATCTCAAAAAACACTGATGCTTGCTGTCAAAGACTACATTATTTAAGGGCATTGCCGCGAGTAAAAACGTAAAAATGAAAGCACATCATTGCATCTTAATTTAAATAAATTTTTTGTTGGTCAGTTATCTACTAGATAAACAAAAATAACTAATGACATCTGACTCTTTTGGAAGAGTGAGAGAACTCAGAAACTCGTTGTGAGAATGAAGATGTCAGCTTATTTGTGCCAGGCTGTCAGATACAATTGTTTAGATTTGTTTGTTCAGATACCATGCGAGGAGGCTGCACAGCCACAGGTGCTGATGAGACGGCAGTCTCCACCCCTTGTGAGGAAGCAATATTTGTCTCATTAGATTTAGGCCTTTTGGCAAATGTCTTAATTAAGTTTAGCTGTTTTAAAGAGAGTTTACTCATTTTGAACGTTGTTTTAAACAATAGCTATCTCACTTGTAATTTTTAGTGTGTGGAAAAACCGCCAGCAAAACCACAGTAAAGCCAATAGATTTCTCCCACCATGCAAGTACTGTACATACACACTTTAAAACACACAAACGCACACCTTTATTTATTCTCATTCTTTCTTGCTTTGTCAACATATCGCAGTGTACACTATTCAATAATCAATTTAAATTATGTAAAAAATGAATAAATGAATAAAGCAGCATAAATTTGTGCCCTCTCATGGTAGGTATGCACAGTTCGTACAGATGTACGGCTGCAGGCGCCACTGATATTAACCCATTTCTGAAATTAACCCAGTGTTTTGGTAAAAATTAGCCACCCACGTTTTATCATTACTTGCTTTGTTTATGTTTTTTTTAAACTCTCAAAGTGTCTGTCATCATTTCTTGCATTTAAAGGGCCACGAAACCCCCCTGTCTCAGCAGGGTGTTTTCACACCTCTAGTTTGAAAAAAGTCAGCAAAGTGGGTGAGTCCAGCTCTGTTTAGGTGGGAGTGTCGGGGGAGGGAAAGGTTTGCATAAAAATGGGTGTTTTAGGTTCGAGCATGCACTCTTAGCCCGGATTTCATGTCTAATTATACAGTTTAAGTGCAAAGTACTTAAATAGTTTAATTTTTGGTTCATTACTATAACATTTTAAGTGAATTCTACTTTTTGTAGACAAAGTTTATTGTATGAATAACTTTAAGTACAATAGACTAATGTTTTAAAAGTTTTTGACTGATCACGCCCCCTGCCCCCAACCTGACTTAGTGTTCAAGTCAGGCACCGCCATTTTCTTGCAGTTGCAGCATGTGATTTCAGACTTCTGGTGAGTAGACTGTAAACATTTTATCCAGTTTTTATTTTTGGCTGTTTGTGAATACCGGAAAACACTGTTTTAAGTATGTTTCACTTTAAATGTGCGGGTCCTGTTTAAACACTTGCCGTGTGTATTTAGCATGTGAGCTCGCTAGTTAACCTGCAAGATTTTCAGTTCTGAGGGGTGGACACGATCCCTCTTAAACATATGTCTGTGAAGCGTGTTCCGCAGACGATTTACTGCGCGAAAAACATGCTTTAATAGAGTCGTTGCACTTTTACTTGACAACAAGCGTCTTTTTTTTTCAAACGACGCACATTCAAAGTTGACGCGCGTTCATTTGTTTGCTCCTGCCTGCACGGTTGACATGGAAACGGAGCCGAGTCTGAATTCTCGTGAGGCGAATACACAGCGCATTTTCAGCTGTGTATTATCGCCTTTTTTCCCCGAGCTGATTATTTGCGGTCATAGAGCATTGTTTAAACAGTCCATGCTATTTAAAGCCTTTAATACAGTTTTGCCACTGCTTTCACACCGTCCTGTTCAACACATTTTAGGTGGGTCACATACAGTATGCTGTGGTTTCAGTGGAGCAGAAAGGACGTAAGGACAATCATAATTTAGTTTGGTGAGTGAATTTGAACAAACTTTTACATTTGTTTAATTTTAATGGAGCCATTGTTTGAATAGAATAAGCTAAATGAACGTTTAATGCAATTATAAGTTTGTTGCATTCTAACAAAGTTTTATTTTGTTTCAGATGACAGAAAGGCGTGCATTGGCAATGTAAGTATTGTATTTTTAACTGTGAAAAAAGGATTATAGACTGACAAATGGAAACTATATGCCAGAATTGTTCTGTTTCCTTGTTTGCAACAGGAATTGTTTTTGATTTTTAAAAAATTATTTATTGCCTTAAAAGAGCACTTATTCACACCAATCTTGCTCAACTGACAAGTGCAGATGCACCAGTTAAGTTTAGCAGTCTGTCATGTGGCTTTGCTGAGTATTGTTCTGTAAAAGTAAATCATAAAGTCATGTGCTAATAACAAGATTGTAAGTTTCAAAGCATACTGGACTAAAATACACAAGGAACATAACTGTTTTGTTTTTCACTTGTTTTATATTTCAGGTTTATTTCAACTTCAATCAAGTGGTGGGCAAAAATCTCACAGAGGGCTTCCATAACGCTGTTAAAATTACTCTCCAAATTTGATGAGCATCTTCAGGAAAACCATGTTGCTGGTCAGCTTTTGGCTCTTACGTCAGACAAAGGTGGGTTTTTTGTCTACATGAGTCTACCTATTGCCTATTTTCATCATCTCTTTTATTCTAGCTTTTTTCTGCTTTGAGCACTGAGTTATTTAACTAGTATCATCATATTTGCATTCTTTTTTCTTTCAATAGGATGTCTCTCGCGAGGACCCATACTATCAAGTTTCCACAGGAATCATTTGCATCGATGAAAAACGTCCACAGCTTAACCCATCCAGAGTGTTCATCATCTTTCATCATTCATACAGACCTGCCTCGAGCCTTCTGTTGTCTTCTCGGACTCATTTATCCCCTGCTCTTAAACTGGACAAAGTGTCGTCTTGCTGTTATAGTGTTCAGGTCAGCTTACAGTAACAGATCTTCATAATCATATTAATTATTATTTATTTCTCGTTGTAATGTGAAAAAAGACCCAAAATTACAGTTTGTTCAGTACATAAACTGGTTACAATAGTAAAAATTCATTCTGTGAAGTCATGAACAAATTTTCACTTGTATGTAAACAGTATACATTGTGTTCTACAATATGTTTATGTGTTTAAAAGGATAGTTCACACAAAACTGGAAATTATGTCATCTTTTACTCATCCTTCACTTGTTCCAAACATGTGAGTTTCGTTCTTCTGTTCAACACAAACAAGGATATTTTGAACAAAGCTAAAAATCTGTAACCATTGACTTCCATGGTATTTGTTTTTCCTACTATGGAAAGCAATGGTTACAGGTTTTCCAAATATCATTTTTTGTGTTCATCAGAAAAAAAGAACCACTTAACTTGAGGGTGAGTAAATTTCCATTTTTTTGGGTGAACTGACGCTTCTAGTCCAGATGTTAAAACAAGCTTTCCTGTTCTTGGGGGTATTAACAACATATTTTGTGAGCATTTAAAGCTGAGGTCAATGTTATTAGCTCTTGATTGAGTAGATGCACTTGAGAGAAAAGTAGGCAAACTGATTTTTAAGTTGTATTGCACAGTATTTGCATTGTTTTGTTGTATTTGGAAAGAAAATTTTAATAAAAACAACCCTGTGTATTACTTTTGTGTGTATTTTATTGCACTTAAAAAGATAAGTAGAGTAAATTGATTGACACTAATTAAAAGCATTAAGCGTATTCAACTTGTAATACATATTAGAACAACTCTTATCTTTTAAGTAGAGCTCACTCAAGTTTTTTAAGTATACATTACTTAAAAATTTTAGGGCAACCAGTTTCCTCAAATTTTTTAAGTAAACTCAACTTATCCGGGCTTACAGTGTGCACTGATTTTCAAAGAGGCAAAACAACACACAAATGCAGGGGAGAAAGACAGTGACCGTTTACATGGACATCAGTAATCAAATTATTTGCCAAATTATTAAATTGTTGACTTTAACTGCAGTTAAAAGAGAAAAAAACCTCTGCAAGATGCACTTGGTAGGTAGCATCAGAAAGCCGTGTGTGTATAGACTATCCTGTTACAAAATGAGGCGAAAATCCTACACGACGGTAATTGTTTGATTAAGGTGTTTACATGTTACATTTGGAGAACAGCATTTGCAGCGGATCTTTCAGTCTATAACATTGTAGTGATATTAACGTAACTTAGTAACTAAATCATTTTGACTAAGGTATGTCTTTAAAAACTGAAAGAGTACTGCTGACGATACTAACTAACTTTACCTCTGAATAAACATGAACAAAGAACACTGATCACACATCTGTAGAGACAGTACAATCAACACCAACTGGAACTGCGCCTTTTTTAAAAGGAGAGGAGTGGCAAATCTGGATTTCACCATTTCCAGATGCGAAAAGCTCTCGGGTAAACAATGTTCCTTACAAACATATGTTTATCGTGTGTTAGCAGAGCACTGTAATCCACACGTGAGTCCAGCTGCACTCTCATAGCGGGGAACTGAAAACAAAACCTTCATTGACGACCCATGTCTCAAAACAATTCTTCTTCTTACACTTGTTTTAATTATGGTTGGCAACACAACATGGCGTCTCTGCCGTCTGAACACTGTAACAGGGAAAAACAGTCTTCAAAGCTATCATGCATATTAATGAAGTTTCACCTCATTCTCAATAGAGTGCGCTGACTGGCTGTCTGGAAAGACTTGGAAGTCTATCTCATGAATTAAAGCTGAAAGTTCAAAGACGTCACGTTGTCCTGGCCAGTACAGACATCCAGTCTACACACTGGAATTCATGCAAGTATCTAATCTCTGTGGCGCAGCTTCAAAATTTCGAAAAACGAATTTGCGCGAAATAACCAGCCTGATCTCACGAGGAAACGTACAAAAAATTTTTTGTCAGTTTAGTGGCTAATTCGTACGAATTCGTACAAGTTGAGTCGTACGAAATTGTACGATTTTAAAAAGGAGGCGTGGCATCCAACCCCGCCTCTAAACCTAACCGTCATTGGGTGATGAGCAAATCGTACTAAATGGTACAAATTAGATCGTACGAATTCATACGAATTAGCCACTACATCAAAAAGTTACGAATTGCCTTGAGATTGCGTTGAAATAACGCAAAAACAGCCAATTTTCACTATTTAGCTAAATATATGTGTTCTAATAGTTTTTATAGCAGCATGGGACACATATAGGACTGTCAACATCTCAAAAAATGTGTTTTGCCGTTTCGTGACCCTTTAATGAAACTAAAATCTAAAATGCCATTAATTGAAAAAAAAAAAAGTCACCTACATCTTGAATGACCCAAAGGTGACTAAATTAACGGTAAATTTTCATATTTTTTTTTGTCTGAACTGTCCCTTTAACATTTTGTTCTTGTACTCCAGAATGATCAAACACTGTTACAGTTCAAGTTTTAGTGCGACAGTGTTGAGAGTTCTGAAGTGTAGCCCACTATGCGATAAGTACAGCCTTGACCTGAAGACTCGCGCTCCGGTCCGTCTGCGTTTAAGTGCTCGACTAATGCACTGCTGGAGAGTGAGAACTCGGCGGTGCTCGTCGCCTCTCCAGCATAATCAAACCCGCCAACAGGGCTCAGCGACTCTGACTTTACCAGGGATGTGCGGAGAGAGTCACGGAGGGTCAGAGCAAAAGAGGAAATGACTCAGATGTTGAGCATTAACTTGAGTAATGCCACTAATGCTGACATATACTTGTTTTACTGGGTCAACTCTGTTTTAAAGGGGACATATCGTGAAAATATGACTTTTCTTTCCATTTTGTATATTCCATCATGTATAGCATCTAACAATTGGAAAAATGTGAAAAAAATACAACATGGTAACTTTGTTTTGGTGTGAAAATCATGAGCTGTTCAGCTTTTGCTCCATTAGTAATGAGGGTACAGCTCATTTAACACTGTAAAAAATGCTGGGTTCCACACTTTTGATTTGTGTTGGGACAACACGAAGGAATTACAACCCAGGCTCATTCTGAAATCATACCACTATATACGTTTCTGGAGAGCGCCAAATATGTCCCAGGAGGTATGTTTTTTGCAGTTATAGTTTTCATGAATCCATCAGAGGCTGCTGTGTATGCTTTTTCAAATTTATGTCGCGAGTGCCATTCGCACCTGCTGTTCTCAGGTAATTCCACCAGAGGCCGCTGTCAACTGACTGACTGACCATGTCTCCACTTCTTTGCTTCGAAGAGTTCAAAATAACAAAAATCCATTGCAAGTCTCTGGCCAGACATTGTTTCTGTTTCTGACTGTCTGTAGTGATGACGGGTGATTCGCGAATGAATCGTTTGTTTTAACTGGATCTTCTAAGTGAACCGGTCGAACCAGTTCACCAAATTAAATTGAGTCCCCGTGAAATGGTTTCGTCTTCAGTAGGTTAAGTACTTATTACTTACTTTTATAACATGCTGGGTACCCCCTCTGACTAGAAATAAACCAATATCCTGAGTTATTCAGTTACTAAAACAGTACACAATACAAAAAATAAAATAAAATGAAATAATAAATAAAATAAAACCAAACTAAATGAAATAAAATAAAGTGATAATAAATAAAATAAAAATAAATAAAATAAAACAATAATAAATCAAATAAAACGATAATAAATAAAATGAAACTAATACATAAAATAAAACGATAAATAAAATAGCAAAAAACAAAATTAAATTAAATTAAATAATGATAATGAATAAAATAAATCGATAATAAATAAAATAAAATGGCAAAAATAAATAAACCCTCTGACTTGAAATAAACAATATCCTGAGTTATTCAGTTACTAGAACAGTATACTGACTCTTCTGTTGTGGAAAAAAAGAGACCTGATGATGATGATGATGATGAGTGCGAGCCGACTGTATGTCCCCACACAGCACGCTCTCTCATTGAGTATGTGATTTAACCTAAGGTAATTTTTTTTTAAAAAGCCAATTAAGCAAGGAAAAAAGTAACTCATGTTACATTTTTCTAAAGGTAACTCAAATAATATTTATATATATATATATATATATATATATATATATATATATATATATATATATATATATATACATATATATATATATATATATATATATATATATATATATATATATTGTAAAGTAATGCGTTACTCGTAACTGTAGAAAAGTAATATTATTACATAACATGCATTAGATGTAACGCGTTACCCCCCACACTGATCCTACTACTGTACACTATAATTTGCTGTTTTACTCCATAGAACTCTATATAAAAGCTAGAAACTTTATTGCACAGGCCTATTTAAAGGGTTAATGGTGCCAACTGATGATCAAGAGATCTACCCAACAGGGAAAACCACCAACAATCAAGAATGCATGATTTTTTGCTGTCATGGCTTTGCAACCAAAATAATGGTAGTAATGGAAGTCAATGGGGCAAAAACAGCCCTAAACATAATGAAAGAATAGTCAATTTGAACAATACACAAGTGCCATCCAAACACACACATGCACTCAAAACACAGGAACAACATAAAAACACAGAAATCTGCCAATCTCTGATTACAGAATGGCCCTCACCAACAAGCAAGCGAGTGGCTAATTGGGGACTGAAGCCTATCGTAATCTCAGCTTTCTCAGTGATCTTGTAGGATCTTCATGTTGAGGAACGTCCCATCAGTGTTAAAGGTTGTACGGAGAGAACGAGTGGCTTTTCTAATCTCTCGGTTGTTGGTGACCCACAAAAGCAGGTGGAAAAAATGATTAATTCTGGTTAAGAGGGATTTGGATTTTTTTTTTAACCACCGTACACTTGGACACAAACCCTCTCTGGCACTGATATGGGGGGTCAAACACAGTGTTGAGAGGAAACCAGCTGTGATGGCCAGATTGAAGAGGCACTAATCCTCAAATCGGCTCGGTTTAACCCAAAACCGCAAACGAGCTTCTGAATATGAGCCATTTAATTTGGTGATATTCTGACAGCTGATGAGGAATCAGTTACAAGACACCATGATCATGTTTAACATTTCTGTACAAAACATGACTTTTCTTGGGAGGAATGGAATGTATATGCAATAATTCGTATTTCAAATTCAAATAAATGTTGTTTTTAAGCGTAACATACACAATAATTATAACAGAATAAATATATATAATAGTATAATTATACTTTTGAACAGTTGTATATTTGATTGAAGTATCAAAAAGTTATTGTATAATACCATGTTTTTTGAAACATTTATATATTTTTTCTATAATTTGAAACTGTGGTTATAGACTTTTAATCATCAACAATAATGCAGTATTAGTGACAAAAACAATATAATAGAATAAAAAATAATACAATGTAGTTAGAATGGCACTGAATTAGTTAACAAAACAAAATGAAATGAAATAAAATAAAACGCTAATAAATAATATAAAATAAAAGGATAATAAAATAAAATAAAACAATACTAAATCAAATAAAATAAAACGCTAATAAATAAAATAAAACAATATTAAATAAAATAAAATGATAATAAAATAAAGGTAAAATAAAACAAAAATAAAACAATACTAAATAAAATAAAATGCTAATAAATAAAATAAAACATTATTAAATAAAATAAAATGATAATAAAATAAAGGTAAAATAAAACAAAAATAAATCAATAATAAATAAAATAAAATAAAACAATAATAAAAATAAAATGATAAATAAAATAAAACGAAATTAAATTAAATAAAATGATAAGGAATAAAATAAAATAAAACGATAATACATAAAATAAAATACAATAAAATAAAATAAAACGATAATAAATAATAACATAAAACAATAGTAAATAAAAGGGGTAATAAAAAACGATAATACAAAAAAATTATAAATAAAATAACACGAAATGAAATAAAATAAAGCGATACTAAATATAATAAAATAAAATGATAAATAAAATAACATAACAAAATTAAATAAAATGAAAAGAAATAGAATATAATGATAATAAAATAAAATGATAATAAATAAAATAAAATGATAAATAAAATAAAATGAAATGATAAATAAAATAAAATGAAATAAAATAAAATGATAACAAATAAAATAAAACAATAATAAGAAAAATCAAATGGTAATAAATAAAATAAAATGTTAATCCAAAAATAAAATGATAAATAAAATAAAACGCAACAAAATTAAATGAAACAAAATGAAATGAAAAAAAATAAAACGATAATAAATAACATAAAAATAAAATGATAATAAATAAAGTAAAATGATAAATAAAATTAAATTAAAAAATTTAAATGAAATAAAATGATAACAAATAAAATAACAAAACAAAACGAAATTAAATAAAACAAAATGAAATAAAATAAAATAAAATGATAATAAACAAAATAAAATAAAACCATAAATAAAAAAATGACAAAAATGAAATGAAATGATAACAAATAAAATAACAAAACGAAATGAAATAAAACAATATGAAATAAAATAAAATGATAATAAATAAAATAAAATAAAATGAAAAATAAAATAAAATGAAAAAAATGAAATTAAATGAAATAAAATAAAATGATAACAAATAAAATAACAAAACAAAATGAAATGAAATAAAACAAAATGAAATAAAATAAAATAATATGATAATAACAAAATAAAATGATAATAAATAAAATAAAATAAAATGATAAATAAAATAAAATGAAAAAAATGAAATGAAATGAAATGAAATAAAATAAAATGATAACAAATAAAATAACAAAACGAAATTAAATAAAACTAAATAAAATAAAATGATAATAACATAAAATAAATGATAATAAATAAAATAAAATAAAATGATAAATAAAATAAAATGAAAAAAATGAAATGAAATAAAATAAAATGATAACAAATAAAATAACAAAACGAAATTAAATAAAACTAAATAAAATAAAATGATAATAACATAAAATAAAATGATAATAAAATAAAATGAAAAAATGAAAGAAATGAAAATGAAATAAAATAAAATGAAAATAAATCAAATAAAATAAATCAATAATAAATCAAATAAAATGATAATAAATAAAAATAAAAATAAAATAAAACAATAATACATAAAATAAAAAAGATAAATAAAACAACAAAACAAAATCAATGAAACAAAATGAAATAAAATAAAAAAAATTATAACTAAAACAATAATAAATAAAAATAAAATAAAAACAAAACAAAACAAAACATGTATGAGATCATATAAATAAGACCTATACCAATAACTAAGGATTTAAGTGAAGTCTTGATTTTTCATTTTTGGAATACATTTTTTTTTTTTTTTTTTCATACTTTGGCCATAAAAATAAAAAAGTGATGCATTAAAACCCAGACTAAATAAAAAATTATAATAACAGAAAAAAAAAAAAAAAACAGTTTGCATTACCCATTTGTTTAACGTTGCTATTCCTCCAAAACGGCAGTGCTAAACTGCAAACGTTTTCCCATCATTCTGATAGACTTGAGAGCTTTTAGATTAAATTTGTCAGTAAATCAGTCAATTAAACATCAGATAATCAAGTATTTTAAGATCAAAATGAAAACTGCTCATTTGTGACTTCCCAAACATAATCTGATTACCTAACACGCTTACCTTGTGATGTGCTACAACACCGATAATGTGAGATCCAGAATAAATGCTACAATGTTGGAAATAGATTTTTAATTAAAATGTAATGAGTCTTAAAGATTAAGGCTCATTTACCAAAGGAAACATTTGCAAATGTGGGATGCATTTAAATAGGTCTACTTACTGGAAATACCTCACACCTTTTGGAAATATCTTAGGGATGCTTCACTGTTCATATGTTATAATTCCAGAATGCTGAAGAAATTAATGTGCTGTCAGTGTTTCCAAACTGGTTTCTTCATGTCTGATGGTCACATAGATAAGACACAATTGTCATTAGAATTATAATTTAGGTCACTTAAAACAAATAAGAAAGCACACTTGAATCTAAGATTTAAAGCAGGGGTACCCAAACTGTTACTTATGAAGGGTCAAACAACTTGATTGAGGGTGGTGGGCCAAAGCTAAATATACCAAACTGTATTACATTAAAGCTACCATGGTAACTTCCTAATTTAAATATATATATAATGTTTTAGGATTTCATGACCCTTTAAAAATCTGATGTATTATATTTAATTAAAACTTTATTTTCAGTTTTTTTGTAGCTCAGTAGTTAAACAATCAAAAGGTTACATAAATTAGGAATGACTATCTCTGTTTGGGGGATTCGCCCCAAACTTTCCTATCATTTCACCATCTCTCTCTGGTTTGCTGGTCAAACCAAAGCTTACCATGGACCAACATTGGCCCGCAGGCCCTAGTTCGGGCATCTCTGATTTAAAGGAAGCAAACACACACTGAAAAAAAGTATGTCAAAAAGTCATGACAGCAAATGTTTATATTCATTCATTCAATTTTCGTCAACTTAGTCCCTTATTTATCAGGTGTAGCCGCAGCGGAAGGAACCGCCAACTATTCCAGCATATGTTTTATGCAGCGGACATTCTTCCAGCGGCAACCCAGTAACCACCATACACACTCTTATTCACACACTCACTCATACACAACGGCCAGCTTCTGTTTACAGAATTCACCAATAGCACATGTCTTTGGACTGTGCAGGACACCCACTTGAACATGGAAAGAACATGCAAACTGCACACAGAAATGCCAACAGACTCAGCCGGGACTCGAACCAGCAACCTTCTTGCTGTGAGGCGACAGTGCTAAACACTAAGCTACCGTGTCACCTCAAATGTTTATTATAAACTTATTTTAATAAGTTAATCAGGTTTCAACAATTTTTTAAGGTATGAAAAGTTTGACTTAATATTTTTTAGTCAGTTTGATTGATGTAAGTTGAGATGACTAGAAAAATTCATTTGATTCAACTCAAAAAATTTAAACAGCAATATTTTGTTTTAAAGGAAATTGCATGATTATTAATAGTAATAAAAATGTGTACACTATGATGTACAATAGATGAAAAATAAAGTTAGACTCCATGTGTTGCGGTAGGCTCACTCACAAACGCACGGATAGCAGGAATTATCAAAAAACACGTATTTACAAAAAAACGGCAAGGTTATTAGTTAACAAAAACGAACGAAAAAAATGAAAACTAGAATTGAAATAAACCTTTTCGTTAACTGAAATGAAAATAAAAATGTTAAATAAAATAAAATGTTAAATGTAAATAAAAAAAATTTAAAAACTAGAACTAACTGAAACTGTATATACAAAACTGAAACCAACTACAATTATAACAATAACGTATTTCGTTTTTTGTCTTTGTAAATGTATTTAATACATACTGTAAGCCATTTAGAAGTAAATCTATTTACTTCGCGCTGCCAGGTGTTTGACCCATACAGCACCTCAGTCTATAATCCTGACGCCATTAGCCAGATCAAGCTAGTCCTCCTCCGGTCATCCTAGCTGTTACTTCCGTGAAAAAAAACAACAACGGCTGGATAAGACAGCCACACAGTGACAACATTAAATACGACCCGAGAAGACACTTAAAAGTATTCATTTAACACACTTGTGCCCAATAATGGGTTTTATTTTTGTATTAGTGATTGCGGACGGATCTTCTAAGTGAACCAGTTCACAACTAAACCAAACTGAATCATTTGAAACATTTTGCATCTCTAGTAACGTTAAGCACTTATCCCCAAACAATTTTTTAACATGCCTCTGATTCTAAATAAACCAATATGTACTGAGTTATTCAGTTATTAGAACAGTACACTAAGATCAGAATTGAGAACAGGGGTCCGTTCTTCGTACCTCACTTAAATGATCTAAGATGATTTGACAGATCATGGATATTTTAATCTTGATAACTGATCTCTGGCCAATTTGGTTCTTCAAACAAGTTTGTGAATCAGATTAAAATGTCTGGATGAACTGATCTGATATCACTGCGTGGGTTGTGAAGGACAGATTGATCTATCCTCGAAATTATGATCAGCAATGCAACGATTGGCTGACGGCACATCAGCGTAATGACATCATGATTAATATTAAATTATCTATGAATTACATAAAATTCATAGGAAACGGGTGGTTAAATATGATACGCAACAACTTTTCAACTTTGGTGTGGGCTGCTTCAGGCTTTACACTTCATGTGTCAAGAGTATTTAGCAATTTATTAAGTTAGAGCTGATTTTCTTTATTAGTAGCCAGTTTCTTAATCAGTGTAAATAATATCTGGCTGTTTAAATTAATTTAGCATCACAAAAGCATTTTGATGTTGGTAAAGACGTCTGCAACTTCTGTGAAGCAAAAAAAAGTCGCATATTGTGCATGTCTATTATTATACACAAATTGTACTAAAGCGATTGTACACATTTGTATCAAAAAAATTCCTATCAATAAATTTTCTCTTTGAACCACCAGCAGGAAACAGTCGTTATACTTTTATTTCGGAGTGCAGATTGCATAAGTTTTATTAATTATTATTATATATTTTTAAACTTAAAAAAAAAATGAAGAAGAACGAAATGATTCTAGATCGTTTTAAATCAATAACCAAAGCCAATAACCAAATCCAGCTAACAGAGTAATCCACGTATGAAGAACGGACCGCAGGTGAGCTCATAAAAGTGTGCATGCGTGATTCAGTGAACCGAACACAAACAGTACACACAAACAGTACATGACAGCCTGCTGTGATTGAACCAAATTTGAACAACTGATTTATTCTACTGCGTGGGTAAACCAAGGGCTTAAATGAGAGGATCTGGCAAAACATACGTTTATTTCATAACAGAAAATTGTAATGGAAGTGAAATAAGTGAATTATGTTTCAGTTGGTTTGTAAAACTTAATTGTAAGAAACGTTTTAGATCATGGTCATGTTTTAACTGACTGAAATTATGATTGCTAACTACATATTTTTGATATATTGCGTTCAACCATGGGAAGATTGAAGCTTGAATGATTTTGAATCTTGCACCTAACAAATATTCTGATTTATAAAAAACAAACAAACAAGAAAACTAAAACTAAAGGCTGATTTATACTTTTGCGTCAAGCGCACGTGTATGCTCCAGCGCAGCCTGCGCATGGACGCATAGCTCTCGCTGTGGCTGACATGCACCTCTCAAAAAAATTAACTACATGCCGCAACGACGCGTAGCACAAGCACTGTGATTGGTCGGCTAAGTAGCGCTGACGAGTGTGGACCGAGAGCCGTGCGAACTCGTTGGAGTGAGTGTTTACAAGTGTCAAGTCCTGTAAAGAAGTTCCAGATGGAAAGATTTGTTTTGTGTGTTTACCTTATGATTAAAGTTGTTGCACATCCGCCGATTCCCGCCTCAAAATGAGCGAGTTTGAGCTACTTCTACAATAAGGTAGCGTTCAGAAAAACAAAACACTCGACACAGAGGAACATATAAACCTACTGCCAGCTAGCGTTTTAAAACTGTTATTGCAGAGCAACACAAACAGCACACAGAAGAATAAATGCTCGACAACGCACAAGGTAGGTGCCGTGGGTCACACTGATCACTTGATGCAGAAGTATAAACCAGGCTTAATACTAAAAGTAACAAAAAATAAACTAAAACAAAGCAATTTTAAAATATAGAAACTAACAAAAACTAGTAAATCTACCTCTACAAATGTATTAAAACAAACTGAATTTGAAAACAAAAACTCAAAAGTGAAATAAACCCTAAAACTAATGAAAAATACAAAACTATTATAACCTTGCACAACAGCCACTGGAACATCAAACCACAGGTACGGCAAGGACATTTGACAATACAATACCAGACAAAGAACTAAACAAACACAGGGATATAAATACACAAGGCATGATTAAACTGAATACATACAGGGGTGTGACACAGGTGGAACTAATGACCATTAACAAATGGCGGGAAAACAAAACAAAAGAATCACATGGCAAACAGAAGCACATGGAACACAACACATGGGGAATCACATGACACAACAAATACAAAAGGAAAACATCTAGACACACACAAATTGTGTATGACCCGTGCTTGTAATTATGAATTGAAATAATACATAACTGTGATGCATATGAAGTATATAGCAGATATCACATACAGTTGAAGTCGGAATTATTAGCCCCCCTGAATTATTAGCCCCCCTGTTTTTTTTTCCCCAATTTGTGTTTAACGAAGAGAAGATTTTTTTAACACATCTCTAAACATAATAGTTTTAATAACTCATTTCTAATAACTGATTTATTTTATCTTTGCCATGATGACAGTACATAATATTTTACTAGATATTTTTCAAGACAATTCTCTACAGCTTAATGTCACATTTAAAGGCTTAACTTGGTTAATTAGGTTAACTAGGCAGGTTAGGGTAATTAGGCAAGTGATTGTATAACAATGGTTTGTTCTGAAGACTATTGAAAATATATAGCTTAAAGGGGCTAATAATTTTGACCTTAAAATGGTGTTTAAAAAATTAAAAACTGCTTTTATTCTAGCCGAAATAAAACAAATAAGACTTTTTCCAGAAGGAAAAATATTATTAGACATACTGTGAAAATTTCCCTGCTCTGTTAAACATCATTTGGGAAATATTAAAAAAAATCAAAGGGGGGCTAATAATTCTGACTTCAACTGTACATAATACATGTGAAAAATAAAAAAATGGCATGATTTGCATGTGATATTTTATGTGACTATACAGTATTGCTGATAGTTAAAAAAAAAAAAAAGCTGAACTATACGATGACTATAAATTAAGGTCAAACAAGGGTTAATTTGTATTTAGACATGAATATATATAAAATGGACATATGGATATGCAATTAGTCATGATAACAATCATTAACATCTATTTTCCTCTGATTAAAAGGCAGTGATTAAATATAGAAGTTCATTTCTAATTAGATAGCTATGCGAATTAAAAATATATATATATTACTTGCACATGGACATACTTAAATTATGCCCTAATCATGTCAGTTACTGTGTGTGACTACATGGTAGATATTCAAATTGCCATATGTCCTAAGAAATAATTAACAATAATAAACTGTAATTACAGTTACAGTTATATGTCACTATAAGGTAAAGATCAGACCTAAAAAAGGAATTTATATCGAAGCATAAATAAATAAATCTTACCATATGGTCACCTTGGAATTATAAGGTTCTATCTGCGTTCTGAATGATTTTGAGATATTGAGCTTCAAAGCTTTTGCATTCCATAGCAAACAGTATGTGTGTAACATTTGTTTATTAAATAAAAAGTCTTAAAATGTAAACAACTTATAAAAAAAACATCCCATAATGTAAATGAGTTGTCAATAACTCAATAAACACTAAATAACTGACTAAAATGTCAGATAGAACCTTATAATTCTAAGATGACGATATGTTCTGAATATTGAATTATTCATGATAATCAGTATTTGTAATATCTCTGAAAATACAGCAGTGACTAAAATCTGAAATGTATTTTATTAAATGTTTTCTTTTTTTATTTATATAATTAACATATGGTCTGCAGGTAATGACTAAGCATAATAAACAGCAATTATGCAGTGACTATTCGATAAAGATCTTTTATAAAAGCAAATTTATACTGAAACAGATATAAATAAGAACTGACATATGGTCTGAATATATTATTACTCATGGAAATATGTATTATTTTAATTTCTATGACTATGGCAGAGACTAAAACATTTTTTTTTGCATATGGAAGCATTCAGAAAAAAATATTTATTTTATTATATGGCTGAATTAATGAAGGAAAGTAACTGATTAACGATAATGAACTGTAATTGTGCAGCTTGTGTGACTACAATAATAAAAATACAGTATAATGTACATTTATATGTAGACATAAATATAAATACAGACCTTCCTTCATTCATTTCCCTCTGGTTTAGTCCCTTATTTATCACAGTGGAATGAACCGCCAAGTATTCCAGCATATGTTTTATGTAGTGAATGCCCTTCCAGTCGCAACCCAGTACTGGGAAACACCCATACACTCTCGCATTCACACACACACACTCATACACTACGGCCAATTTAGTTCATTCAATTCACTTATAGCGCATGTCTTTGGACTGTGGGGGAAACAGGAGCACCCGGAAGAAGCCCACACAAACATGTCGGGAACATGCAAACTCCACACAGAAATGCCAACTAGCTCAGACTCAAAACAGCAATAAGGCGCAATACGCATTCGGCACGATTTGTTGCTATTTTCAGACCAGCGCAAGAGTAATTTTTCGTTTTGCACCACATTGTTTAAATAGCAAATCTATTTGCACCACTTTCTGCGCTCATGGGTGTGCTAGTCTAAAAACTGAGGTGTGTTAAGGCGCTTTGTTGATGCGAAACTGAAATAGACTGCCCCACTGACCAACTAAAAGTGTGTTAGTTATAAATAGCAAATAGTGGATTCGGACACATTCTTAATGCTTTTGCTCTATGCGCTTTAGACTTTGTGCCTATATCGTTAAAATAGAGCCCATAATTTGTAAATATATAGCTATTTTTTCCAGATTAAGATTTAATATAACATATTTCTAATTTTTCAGATCAGATTCACATTCGAATATAATGCTGAAATACAGTATAAAGTTGAAGTCAGAATTATTAGCCCCCCTGAAATGGTGTTTAAAAAATTAAAAACTGCTTTTATTCTATCCGAAATAAAACAAATAAGACTTTCTCCGGAAGAAAAAATATTATCAGATATACTGTGAAAATTTCCTTGCTCTGTATATATATATATATATATATATATATATATATATATATATATATATATATATATATATATATATATATATACGCTATGTCAATTCACACACCATATGTCAATTCACAGCAGTTTTCATTCGAACACTTTTGTTTATACTATTATAATACGTATACTGTTTATACTATATATATATATATATATATATATATATATATATATATATATATATATATATATATATATATGTATATATACATATACATATATATACATATATATACATATATATATATACATATATATATACATATATATATATACATATATATATATATACATATATATATACATATATACATATATATATATATATATATATATATATATATATATATATATATATATACATATATACATATATATATATATATATATATATATATATATATATATATATATATATATATACATATATATATATATATATATACATATATATACACACATATATATATATATATATATATATATATATACATATATATATATATATACATATATATATATATATACATATATATATATATATATATATACATATATATATATATATATATACATATATATATATATATATATACATATATATATATATATATATATATACATATATATATATATATATATATACATATATATACATATATATACATATATATACATATATATATATATACATATATACATATATATACATATATATACATATATACATATATATATATATATATATATATATATATATATATATATATATATATATATATATATATATATATATATATATGTGTATGTATGCATGTATGTATGTATGCATGTATGTATGTATGCATATGTATATATATTAGGGGTGTAACGATACTTCGAACCGAACCGAAATATCGCGATACACCAACCACGATACGTATCGCGAAACTCTCGTGGCGTACCGCGATACTCTCACACCCCCTGCTGCCCATTGTTGAGGTTGACGTCACTTGTCTCTAACTAATTAAACCAAATTTAAGCACATATTTATTTGATCACATTTGATTAAATTGTATTAGTAATGAGGTTTTGTTCTAAATATTATATTCTAAAGTTAGTATTTTCCAAGTGCATGTCATGTCATGTGAGTGCGCGATCACTCGATTACTGCATGGTTTCCGCTACATTCATTCTTTCATGGCAGGGCGCCACACCATAATTCACCCCGCCACTGACTGATGCTTGCGCGCCGATTTTCTCTGTTGGTGCACGGGATTCTTGCGTGCCCTCGTGTATACTCTGCTCAAGTGCGCTTTCAAAAACACGCAGCTGAAGTGCGATTTAGTGTGTTTACGCATCACGCAGCAGTAACTGACTGACAGGTGCATGCAGCGTGTGAGGCTGGCAAATACGACCGCTTTCAGTTAAGATGAACACATGTGTAACTGCAGTTTCCATAATTATACTTTATAGATAACAGATAATGCTTTATAATACTTTAAAATGTATAGATGACGTTGTCTTGCTGGACTTTATAGCCGTTTCACTTTACAGGGAGCATTTATGCCGCTTGGGTCTATTGGAGACATTCATAAATATTTCTAATGAAGGTTGGAGACATACATGTTACATAAACACACTAAGGAGCACTTGAGCGGAGTATATATGGGGGCACGCAGGAGTTTTGTGCATGGACGGAGAGAATAGGCGCGCAGGCAATATATTGACATTGCAGTTTTCAGCGCCGTGCACCGCATTCTTCCCTATACTGAACTGTAGAATGAAATAAATACAAATATGACGTTCACCTCTTACCTGATGTCTTTAACAATACATTTTCTATGTGTTTGCAAAATGGAAGTCGTAAGACATCTTCCCTATCCACCTTACTCTAAGAAAAGAGTGAACTTGATGAGGTATAGCTCAATGTAACGGGAAATAGTCAACAATAGCTGAGCCAAAAACTAACAAACAAATCAATCAAATAAAAAATGTACAAAAATCACAAAATATCTCAAAGTGGGCAAAAGTAATGCTAAATAATTTTGCCCAAACGAAAGTTAAGCAAAAACAACGAAAATCATAATCATGTTGACAAAATACACGAAAAACGAGATCAAAGGAACATGCGCTCTTCTCCGCTTTTCCTGACGGGCTTTTTTCCCCGCGCCACGACGCCCAGTGATGATAGATCGGTCTCCTGACCAATCAGCTGTCGTGAAGGTGGAAATACAGAAATGACAGGCACAGAGAGAGAGAGAGAGAGAGTGTGAGAGAGAGAGAGAGAGAGAGAGAGAGAGAGCGCGAACGGGAGGCTAAAATACAACCAGCTAGAACCGTAACAGTTTCAGACAAAACTGCAGTGTATTCTCTTTGCTTGCGCGCCGGTTTCCTCTGTTCGTGCGCAAAACTTCTTGCACGCCCTCAAATATACACCCTCAAGTGCAGATCTTTATGTGGGCTTTCAAATAACCGCTGCTGAAGTGCGATTTAGTGCGTTTTTGTGCGTTTTGCGACATTAACGCGTCCTGGGGTGGAGTGAGGCGGCTATAGACTCCAGCAAGATAAAGTCATTGTATGCAGAGCCATTAACATTTATCAGTTAAGTATACTTATGGAAACTGTGTTCATCTTAACTGAAATTAACTGAAATATTTCATATGTTCTTAGAGAGGACAAGCCTGTTTATCTTTCACTATAGTCTACACTGCAGTTATTTATTTAATTTGAGTTTACTTTCTTAAGATGGCTGCACTAAAGAGAATTGTTTTTTCTGACTACTCTATATTGGAGGTATTTATTTCATTTTTGTTGTTTACTCTGGTATCCTGACTGTACTAAAATGTGATGGCAAAATTAATAAAGAAAAAGTTTAGTTGTTCTTGTTATTAAGTGAATCTATTGTTCCTTAGCATTGCTGTTAAGATGACATCAACCCTAACCCCACAGCAAACAGAAACCGAACCGAACCGAACCGAACCGTGGCTCCAAAACCGTGAACCGAACCGAATCGTGCCTTTAGTGTATCGTTACACCCCTAATATATATATATATATATATATATATATATATATATATATATATATATATATATATATATATATATATATATATATATATATATATATATATATATAGTATAAACAATATACTTATTATAATAGTATAAACAAAAGTGTTCGAAATGAAAACTGCTGTGAATTGACATATGGTGTGTGTGTGTGTATTAATGACTGAGAAACAGAATCAGCAATTATGTGGTCTATACGACTGTGAACATGATTGAAATTAAATAATATAAAAGTTAATTTCGACCGAGATGTAAACAAATAAAAATGGAGGTGGTCTGCTAAACTAATTATTCCAAATAATAATCAGCAATTATGTAGAATAATGATGCCACGGGCCACAAACACAGGTGCATGAGTGGAAGAACCACAGTGTGTGTGTGTGTGTGTGTGTGTGTGTGAGAGAGAGAGAGAGAGAGAGAGAGAGAGAGAGAGAGAATGCATGTGTGAATGTATGTGTTTGTATAAACATGTGTTTGTGTGAGTGTGTGTGTGTCTAAATGTGTCTTCAAGTTAATGCATGCGTGTGTGAGCATGTTGGTATGTCTGCATGTTTATGTGTTTTTATGAGTGTGTATGCATGCATGGATGTATACGTCTTTATGTGTGTGTGTGTGTGTGTGTGTGTGTGTGTGTGTGTGTGTGTGTGTGTGTTTGTGTGTGTCTATGTTATGTGTATGTGCCTTAATGTATGTGCGAGTGTGTGTCTGTGTTTATGTCAGTGTGTGTGTATGTTTGTGGTGTTTTGAGTACGTGTATGCATGTCTTCAAGTGTGTATTAGTGTGTGAGTGTGCGTTTGTGTTTATGTGTGTGTTTGTGGCTGTCTTGTGAATGTGCATTTGTGTCTTCAAGTGTGTGTGTGGAATGTCTGTGTACGTCTTTATTTGTGTTTGTGTCTACATTGCTGTGCTTGCACATGTGTGTGCGAGTGTGTCCATTTTGGTGTGTGTACGAGTTTGTGTCTATGTTGGTGTGTGTGTTTGTATTTGCATCTGTGTTGGTGTGTGTTTGTAGCTGTCTGCTTGTATGTGTGTATATCTGTATGCGTGTGTGTTTGCATCCATGTTGGTGTGTGTGTGTATGTGTTTGTAGCTTTCTGCTTGTGTGTATATCTGCATGTGTGTGTCCATGTCTGTGTGTGTGTGTTGTATCTATGTGTGAGTCTATGGATGTTTTTGCATGCGTGTGTGTGCGTGGAAGAAAGTTGTCAGAAAGAAAGAGGGAGGCGGACATAAAGAATGTGTGTGTGTGGTAAAATATGATCAGGTCAGTGTGAAGAAGGAGAGGGGTCAGATAATAAGACTCAATCGCGCTGAGTGAAACACACTGGGAGAGAAAATGCTGACGCGTTTCCTCCACTCCATCCAATTCTGGAAGCCCCGTCTCTCTCTCTGTGTGTGTGTGTGTTTATGCAGTGGTGTGGGATCCACGGCCCACAAACTTTAGCACTTTACTGTCCCTCCACGTGGCCATCCATCACAATGAAGGGCTGATGAAGAGACAGCAGGGTGAATGAGTGGAGAAGAGACGAGGGAGGGAGGAATAAAGAGGAATAAAGCCAGGGATTGAAACGGGAGGTCAGAGAAGATGAGCATCGTGGCCAACCTTGTGTGTCCCACTCTCTTATTTACCGCTCCACCACCGTAAACCTATTACTGATGCTATCGCTAGCTCTCTATTACACGCAAACACACAGACAGACAGACAACAAGATAAACTCAAACAAACACCACATCTCTGACCTTTTGGGAAACACTGATAGGAAATACTCATTTTAATAATACCGAACTGTCATTAAAGAGTCTCATACTGTAGATGTGATGCAGCTAAACATGCTACATTAGGCTAATTTATTAGCATGTGCTTGTACAAATACTGTACACACAGGGAGAGAAAGGGCTTTAAAGGTACATTAGAGATAGCACATATTGCTTCATTTGGTGTCAATGATCTCACAAACTTGTTGATATTAGAAGATTTAAAGTGATTATTCATGTTTAATTCATAATGCTATATGCTATGTGCAAATTATACACAGACTGTCAGGGGCTCTGCTTTTTTTCAGTAGTTTCTATGAGACATATATTGAATTCAATTACATGTCATTAATCTTGGATTCTGATATACAGTAACCCTTGATGTGCTATTTCAAGAAACAATTATCAAAGATGACATGCTTTTGATTTAAATTGATGAATTTCGCCAAGCAGGGACAAGCTTGCATACTGTTTACTGTACACTCACCGGCCACTTTATTAGGTACACCTTACTAGCACCGTGTTGGAACCCATTTTGACTTCAGAGCTGCCTTAATCCTTTGTGGCATAGGTTCAACAAGGTACTGGAAATATTCCTCAGAGATTTGGACTCATTTGATTCTGGTGACTGTGGAGGCCATTTGAGTACAGTGAACTCATTGTCATGTTCAAAAAACCTGAGATGATTCACACTTTATAACAAGGTGCAATATCCTGCTGGAAGTAGCCATCAGAAGATGAGTACGCTGTGGTCATTAAAGGATGGACATGGTCAGCAACAATACTCGGGTAGGCTGTGGCATTGACACGATGCTCAATTGGTATTAATGGGTCCAAAGTGTGCCAATCAAATATGCCCCACACTATTATACCACAACAGCAGTCTGGAACCATTAATACAAGGCAGGACGGTCCATGCTTTCATGTTGTTGACGCCAAACTCAGACCCTACCATCTGAATGTCATAGCAGAAATCGAGACTTATCAGACCAAGCAACGTTTCTCCAATCTTCTATTGTACAATTTTGGTGAGCCTGTGGGAATTGTAGCCTCAGTTTCCTGCTCTTAGCTGACAAGAGTGGCACCCCGTGTGGTTTTCCACTGCTGTAGCTCATCTGCCTCAAGGTTGGATGTGTTGTGCATTCAAAGATGCTCTTCTGCATACCTCAGTTGTATCAAGTGGTTATTTGAGTTTCTGTTGCCATTCTATCAGCTCCAACCAGTCTGGCCATTCTTCTCTGACATCAACAAGACATTTGCACCCACAGAACTGCCGCTCACTGGAAACGATCTCTTTTCCGGACCATTCTCTGTAAACCCTAGAGGCGGTTGTGCGAGAAAATCCCTGTATATCAGCAGCTTCTGAAATACTCAGACCAGCCTGTCTGGCACCAACAACCATGCCACGTTCAAAGTCACTTAAATAATTTTTCATACCCATTCTGTTGCTCGGTTTGAACTGCAGCAGCTCGTCTTGACCATGTCTGCATGCCTAAATGCATCGAGTTGCTGCCATGTGATTGGCTGATTAGAAATTTGCACTAACGAGCAGTTGGACAGTTGTACCTAATAAAGTGGCCGGTGAGTGTATGTGCCTATTATAAAACCATAACACACTGTGATATAGCCTGGTTTGTTAGTTCCTTGGATCGTATTCCTTTCTCACTACAACCGAACAGCTTCAGAGTTCGTTTCGATCTTGGTCCGATTGTCTTCGTGCGGATCCAAGTGCGATTGTGAACCGAGCTAGCAGGCTAAATGCGCCAGGTTCCGAAACAAACTTCTAGGCGTGAAGCACCCTTATAGTCAAGGGATTTATATATTACTGCTCTCTGATGATTTGAAATGCTTTTTATCCTCACTTCTAAGTCGCTTTGGATAAAAGCATCTTCTAATTGAATAAATGTAAATGAGACTGAAGTAATGATATAGAAAATTCAGCATTACATCACTGGAAATAATTACATTATCAACTATATTAAAAATATACACTCACCAGCCACTTTATTAGGTACACCTTACTAGTACCAGGTTGGACCCCCCTTTGCCTTCAGAACTGCTTTAATCCTTCATGGCATAGATTCCACAAGGTACTGGAAATATTCCTCAGAGATTTTGGCCCATACTGACATGATAGCATTGCACAGTTGCTGTAGATTTGTCGGCTGCACATCCATGATGCGAATTTCCCGTTACACCACATCCCAAAGGTGCTCTATTGAATTGAGATATGGTGATCATGCAGGCCATCTGAGTACAGTGAACTCATTGTGATGTTCAAGAAACCAGTCTGAGATGATTCGCGCATTATGACATGGTGCATTATCCTGCTGGACATAGCCGTCAGAAGATGGGTACACTGTGGTCATAAAGGGGTGGACATGGTCAGCAACAATACTCAGGTAGGCTGTGGCGCTGACAAGATGCTCAATTGGTACTAATAGGCTCAAAGTGTGCCAAGAAAATATCCCCCACACTATTATACCACAACAGCAGTCTGGAACCATTAATACAAGGCAGGACGGTCCATGCTTTCATGTTGTTGACGCCAAACTCAGACCCTACCATCTGAATATCGTAGCAGAAATCGAGACTCATCAGACCAGGCAACGTTTCTCCAATCTTCTATTGTACAATTTTGGTGATACCACCACCACAGCATTCTGAACCATAATACAAGGCCATTCTTCTCTGACCTCTGGAATCAACAAGGCATTTGCGCCAACAAAACTGCCGCTCACTGAATATTTTCTCATTCTCTGTAAACCCTAGAGATGGTTGTGCATGAAATCCCAGTAGATCAGCAGTTTCTGAAATACTCAGACCAGCCTGTCTGGCACCAACAACCATGCCATGCGTTTACAATAAGTTAGACCAGTGTACCTAATAAAGTGGCCGGTGAGTGTATATTTTAATTGTTAATAACATTTCAAAATATTAAAGTTTTAGTGTATTATTAGTTAAAAATTCTACTTTGATATTCATAAAAGCCTTTCTTTAAAAATGTTAAATCAATCTACATGTTCAGGCCTTGCTTTTTTACATGGTTCTAAAACATATTATATATTTTAAGCCTCATGGTTTCACACTAGCACAAAAAGCTGACAAGCACTTACTCTCTTTCCTCACACAAACTACCTGATTTAACACAAAACAACTACTTTTAACACAGAGCTACAGACTAAAGGTCTCCAAGGACCCGCGAACTGAAGTTGTGCCAAACACATCCGCTGTTTTAGCAGAGACACAATCATATCTGACAGTGATGGACATGGCAATGAAGTGGAGCCGTCTCATTGAAGCAGAACACACACACACACGCATTAGTGGATGCAGTACAATGAGCGCAGCAAACAGGTCTGAGTATCGCTAACAAAAAGAGTCAGATTAGACGGGTAAACTCGGTTAAATCCTTCAAAAGAGGGAAACAGAAATAACCCAGAACAGATCGGCATGGAGCTTCTAACAAAAAAAAACGATTAAGCTGTAAAACAGTCCTTTAATAGCTTAAGCCATGTGCTCCATTATCTCCATTCCTCCACCCACATGCACTGTCTCAGAGCTGCTCCTGCCCACGCCAAAACACACACACACACACACACACGCATGCACGCATGCACGCGTACAGTCACGTAAGCCAACAGATGGGGTTCGGGGTGTGTTTTAGGTGAAGGCCACTCGATCTGCTCTTCTGCTTGGTGAAAGGCATTTTAATTAACAGTTGAGGTCAAAAACTGGGCTAATCCTTCCACAAAACACCTTCGTTTAAAGTGCCATCGTTTATGCTAGTTTTTATTCGTGCATCACATCATGGTGCTACCAAATCCGAGCATTGCATTATGGTGTGAACTACCACTTCAAGCTTCCTGGATTCACAAAACAATACAATAGTGAAAGTGCTAGTCATCATTTTAACAGAAGCATGTTTTAAATATCTGAAGCCGCTTTGATTTGAGTCGACTGCACAAAGTAATATGAATGTATTGGTTTATTTCTATTTTGTATCTGGATATTTTTTTAAACATAATTCATCACTGTGGTTTTTTATAACATTTTCAAATTTGTTAAATGGAAAACATTTTTAATTATTTTAGATATTTTAAATGTTAAAAACATTCCACAATATGTTTTAGTATACAGCTGATGTCAAAATGATTAGCCCTCCTGTGAATTTTTATTTTCTTTTTTAAATATTGCTCAAATTATGTTTAACAGAGCAAGGAATTTTTTACAGTAGGTCCTAAAATATTTTTTCTTCTGGGGAAAGTCTTAATTGTTTTATTTTGGCTAGAAGAAAACCAGTTTTTAGTTTTTGTAAGCCATTTTAAGGTCAATATTGATGACTTGCATAATGAATTGCATAATTACTCTAACTTGCCTATTTAACCTAATAACACATATACATATATACACACACACACATGTGTATATATATATATATATATATATATATATATATATATATATATATATATATATATATATATATATATATATATATATATATACATACATACATACAGTTGAAGTCAGAATTATTAGACCCCCTGAAATATTAGCCCCCGTTTATCCCCCCCCCCCCCCCCCCACTATTTAACGGAGAGCAACACATTTCTAAACATAATAGTTTTAATAACTCATTTCTAGTAACTGATTTATTTTATCTTTGTCATGATGACAGTAAATAATATTTTACTAGATTTTTTTCAAGACACTTCTATACAGCTTAAAGTGACATTTAAAGGCTTAACTAGGTTAATTAGGTTAACTAGGCAGGTTAGGGTAATTAGGCAAGTTATTGTATAATGATGGTTTCTTCTGTAGACTATCGGAAAAAATTCTAGCTTAAAGGGGCTAATAATTTTGACCTTAAAATGGGGTTTAAAAAATTAAAAACTGCTTTCATTCTAGCCGAAATAAAACAAATAAGACTTTCTCCAGAAGAAAAAATATTATCAGGCATACTGTGAAAATGTCCTTGCTCTGTTAAACATCATTTGGGAAATATTGAAAAAATTCAAAGGGGGGCTAATAATTCTGACTTCTACTGTACAGTGTGTGTGTGTGTGTGTGTGTGTGTGTGTGTGTGTGTGTGTGTGTGTGTGTGTGTGTGTGTGTGTGTGTGTATATATATATATAGCTTCAGCATAAAGGCCTTCATTTAAAAATAATAAATGTACATATTAACTAAATGTAGTTAATATGACATACTTTTAAGTCTTATTGTTTCACACCAAATACAAAAATTGTACATAGTTTCACACCCACAGCAAAACTCTAAAACTGACCAAAAAGTGAAAGTAACTCAATTACTGAGCTTTTAATTAATGAGCTCCTTTCACTCAAATATTAATGAAAGTTCATTGCACTGAACAGAAATCAGTTACGCGAACTCAAAGTTTAATTGTGTAAAGCGGAATTTAAAATGACTGAATGAACTAAAACTAGCAGATCTCTAGTTTCCAGCATCCTTTGTGTCAGATACGGAAAATAAATGTAACAAACATGAATAATAAAGGTAGCCAAAAAATTTGTCTTTAATGCTATTTTGGTATTCTTATATTGCAGAATCCACAACTAATGACGCAAGTATATCAAAATTGTCTCCCTGATACATTAACTGACAATAAGCTACACGTTGTAAGTTAATACAATAATATGTTATTGTATTAAAAATTTACAATAATATTCCGTTAGGTAATGTCACTTTAGTTATTGTTGCACAAGTAATTTAAATGTTTATTTTTTGTAATGTAATGTAAAGTAATGTGTATTTCTATAGCGCATTTACCATGTATGGCCATACACCCAAAGCGCTTCACAATCATGGGGGCGGGGGGAATGGGGGGGGGGTGTCTCTCCACACGACCACCAGTGTGAAACATCTACATGAATGATGCAACGGCAGCCACAGAACAGCAGCGCCAGTTCGCTCATCACACACCGGCTAGAGGGAGAGTGGAGAGACAGTGATAGAGCCAATTAGGTGGATAGGGATGATTGGGAGGCCATGGTGGGTATGGGCCAATAGAGGGAATTTGGCCAGGATTACATCTCTCATCTTTACAAGAAGTGCCATGGAAAGACGGCACTCACTGACAGTATGATGTTCTCTTCACTATACTGGCATTAGGACTCACACAGACCACAGATTGAGCTGCTGGCCTCACTAACAACACTTCCAAAAGCAACCTGATTTTCCCATGTGGTCTCTCATCTAGGTACTAACCAGGCTCAGCCCTGCTTACTGTAGCTTCAATGAATAACCGATCGTGGACTTTAGGGTGACATGGCTGCAGCATGTAAGTGGCTGCAAACAATTTATATGGGCTGAATTTAAACGAATTAAACAAATTAATGTAATAAACTTGACTTGTTTGTTTAAATTCAGCCCATATAGATTGTTTGCAATTGTTATATATTGTAACATCATAGTCTGCTGTCACATTTAATCCATTTAATGCATAAGAACAGTATATTAATAATAAGTTCATACAGAAATGTACATTTTACAATTTGTGAGGTCAAAACTGGGCTAATCCTTCCACAAAACACCCTTGTTTAAAGTAACAAAGCTCATGCTAGTTTTAATTCATGCATCCCATCACGTCGTTCCTAAATCCAACCATTGAATTACAGCGTGAACAAACTGTCTCCCTACTTCAAGCTTTCAGGATTCGCAGAACGGATTCGAGTGTGAAATTCTCAGTAGTTTTCAAGAGCTAATCCTCATTTTAACCGAAGCATGTTTAAAATATCTGAGGCCGCTTTGATTTGAGTCGACCGCACAATGAGATCTCACTCCGTTATGCTCTTCAGCTACCTTTTCATCTCCATGTGCAAGGTTTTTTTTTTTTTTTCTTTTGAGTGGAACTTTGCCTGATTATAATCATTTTTCACTTCCTCAAACCTCCAACTTGTGATGCAGGAAAAATGTGATTATATGAAACTTGCACAAATAGCTGAAGGCATGATGGCGCATGAGATAAATAGTAATGGTTAATTGAAGGCTAATTGCAGAGTGCCCGCATCTGCATGTAATTTCTCTCACGACCGCGATAATGTGTTGACAAGAGAACAAGACCTTGATTGTCGAGAGATGAGGAAAAAAATACTTTTGATATATAAGGTGAAACATCAGTTAAAGCTTTGTTCGCTGTTATTAATATAGCCTCAAAGATCAGATTCCATTACAAGCAAATTTGCCTTCATCTATTAAGTAATTGTCAAAATAACGTGTCAAACGCTGCATGAAAATTACACTTCCCGTTTACTTTCTCTGTGGAATACTTTAGATCAGGTGTTTCAAAATTTTTTTTTTAAAGAAGGCAATATTCAAAGTTTTAGATACAATCCGAGGCCAGATAAGCTTACTTCAAATACAGTATATATATATATATATATATATATATATATATATATATATATATATATATATATATTCTAATTCTGCACATTATTAATATCAAATTTATTTTAAAGAGATAGTTAACCCAAAACAGAGGGGGATGTATTTATGTCTTGTTTTTGATTACTATTGTTTAATAATTTTTGTCAAATTGCATTTTAGAATCTTGATCTCTGCTCTTGCAACTTTTGATGTTAAAACATTTAACAAAGTGACTTTTATTTTTTTATTGACATGTCATATTTACTTGGAGTAAAAATAAAGTAATAGTGATTATTATTACAATCTGAAACAGCAATTTTTTTATTTACTATTATATTTTTGGAATATATATGAGCAACCACACGAGTAGCAGTGTGATATGGCTGTATATCGGCACTTGTGAGAGGCGTGAATCAGCTTGAGGCCGCAGGCCGAGTGTCTTAGTGCCCCAGCAGTGCCAATACACAGCCATATCGCACTGCTACTCATGTGATATTGCGTTTATACAACAGTTTGATGGCATAATTGTCTATATAAAATAGAAAATCAAACACAGAGAGTCTCAAAAACCCTTTTGTACGAGGAACTACTTTCTTCTGCCATCCATTCACATCTGCAGCAGACGATCATTACAACAGAAACCGCTGCTAATTCACAAACATCCCTTTAGAGCTGGTATTTGAAAGTTTCTCTAGCGTAATATCTGAAGTGATGACAAAACAGGAGATTCTGCTCACATTTTAAGATTATAAGGCTGAACAGCATGAATTGCCATCAGTCTACAGAGATTGCCTAGTATTTCTCTGTTGCAATCAGAATATTGCAATTAACCCCGAAAAACAAGATTACTGAGAGAGTTTGACTTACAGTGTCACTTACCTGTTTTATAATGATTTGATCAGCTGTAGTTTGAAATTTATGCTGAGTTTTTCTCCCCTAAGGACTTATTATGCTGTCTCTGTCGCCATCTTGTGGCGGACCTTCAAATGTCTTTGCTCAGATTAGTATGACAGGCTAGTGGCCACCGATGCGCTAAATCTCTGAAATTATAAATATTTAAAATAGCCACTATACTTACGAATAAACTGCATAGTTGTAATCTAAACAACTACATTCTTGCCTAAAAAGTCTCAAAAGTACTTTATGATGTCCAACAGCTGCAATATTTGTCAAACTGTAGTGAGTTTATTGATCTGCTGTCACTATGTGGGCGGATTAATACACAAGGGTGAAGAGGTTGTACGAGTGCTATTATTGCAGAATATTGCACGGCTATCAGCCAATTAGATTCAAGAACCAAACAGAACTGTTGTGTGAATATATATATTACAGCCTCAAGTCTTTTTGAATATGATGCCACAAGCTTGGCACACCTGTCTTTGAGAATTTTTGCCCATTCCTCTTTGCAGAACCTCTCAAGCTCTATCAGGTTGGATGGGAAGTGACGGTGTACAGCCATTTTCAGATCTCTCCAGAGATGTTCCATAGGATTTGGGTCTGGGCTTTGGCTGGGCCACTCAAGGACATTCACCGAGTAGTTGTGAAACCAATCCATTGATATTTTGGCTGTGTGCTTTGGGTCATTGTCCTGCTAAAAGATGGACCGTCGCCCCAGTCTGAGGTCAGGAGCACTCTGAAGCAGGTTTTCATTTAGGATGTCTCTGTACATTGCTGCATTCATCTTTCCCTCTATCCTGACTAGTCTTCCAGTTCCTGCTACTGAAAAACATCCCCTCAGCATGATGCTGCCACCACCATGCTTCACTGTAGGGTTGGTATTAGCCTGGTGATGAGCGGTGCCTGGTTTTCTCCAAACATAACGCCTGGCATTGACTCCAAAGTGATCAATTTTAGTCTCATCAGACCAGAGAATTTTGTTTCTTATGGTCTGAGAGTCCCTCAGATGACTTTTGGCAAATACCAGACGGGGAGTGGCTTCCATCTGGCCACTCTACCACACAGGCCTGATTAGTGGATTGCTGCACAGATGGTTGTCCTTCTGTAAGGTTCTCCTCTCTCCACAGAAGAATGCTGGAGCTCAGACAGAGTGACCATCGGGTTATTGAAACACCTCCCTGACTAAGGCCCTTCTCCCCCGATCACTCAGCTTAGATGGCCGGCCAGCACTAGGAAGAGTCCTGGTGGTTCCAGACATCTTCCACTTACGGATGATGGAGGCCACTGTGCTCATTGGATCTTTCAGAGCGGCAGAAATGTTTCTGTAACCTTCCCCAGCCTTGTGCCTCGAGACAATCCTGTCTTGGAGGTCTACAGACAATTCCTTTGTCTTCATGCTTGGTTTGTGCTTTTTCATGCACTGTCAATCCTGGGACCTTATATAGACACTATGAATACTTTCCGGATGCACTGTACATGTATGCATTTTTACAAATAATCAATTAATAATATTCATTTTATTTGAACCATAGTGCATTTTTACATGATTCTTTAATCAATAGAGAGTTTTAGATTTGCTTGAACCAGATATTTAGTACCAGTATAAGGTCTTTGCAATCACTTTTGATTAAATTAATATATTATTAACAGTACCCTTATAACTTCTTGAAAATTAACTGAAACTTTTGAACAGTAATGTATACATTTAAATGAATCTAAAATGCTTTCACAAACAAACATCCCATATTTTCTGAGCATTGAAAGATACATTTTTAAAAATATACCTGTTTGATGATGATTCACAGCTGTCTCTAGTTCTGGTGATAATCCTTTTTCATTCTATTTTAATTAACAGTGCATATCATTAATTGTTGTCATCCTCACCCATTTAGGATTTTTAGACACTAGGTAGAAGCTTTTTGTATATACACATAGCGACACCAGAAAAACAAAAAGGCTACAGCATGTGTGAAGTGCAAAATATGGTTATTTTAGTCACTGTCAGCTGTCACACGGTAAGACCTGCAGTTTGACTGTGAGGACAATTCAATAGATGGCACTGAAAATCTGTGTGGAACCATTCTGTAGTCTCAGTCCATTGATCAGTCAAGGCGAATGCCAGAATTGTCAATATTTTTAATAAATATTTGACACATTAATTTTGTATCTGACAGAGTTGACCCATATTGAGTGATAGATGTGGAGAACTGGATATATAGAAAATATGGCTGAAGCATTAAAGAGCCCCTATTATGGGTTTTTGGAAAATGAGCTTCCATGCAGTGTGCAACACAGCTCTAAGTGAAAGAAAACATCCAGCTGAGGTTTAAATCTGAAAGTGAAGCATGTTTAAAACTATTGATTCTTTAGTGAAATATTTAACTCAGAGTCGAATAAACGAATCAAGTTGGGTTGGGATCTTTTGCTTGATCGCATCGACAACGATACGGTACATCACCAAATATGTACTTCCAGTTCCGTTAAAATGTGCACGCGCTTTCCCTCCACACACTATTGGAGGCGCGGGGGATTACAGGACTGATCATGACGCAAAGATGACGATCACTGACAGATGGAGATTTGGCTGCGGCCAGGGCCGAAGCAAACTGAACTGATGATCATGCCACCCTCAAACCGAAAGTGAAAACGAGAGACGGGGGTGTTGTGGACCCCGCCTTCTCTATTCTGCCGCCTGGGTCGCCTCTATGGACGCGTCGCCCTGTTTTCACACCAATACCACAGTATAGCCTACCTAGTGCTGTGTTTGTTCCTTTCATTTTTCAGATTTTTGATACAACAACACAGGATTCGTCGGTCGTTTGCTATTGAAGGAGCAGCAGAGACTATGGGACTTTGCCAGACTTTGACAGGGACTTTGTTAGTAACTGTTACAGTTGAAATGGACCAGTTTCTTCTTCCTCCGGATCATAACACGTAAGTGTCATTAAAATTGTTGCCTCGTTTTGTGTATTTTGCAAAATATGTGTTTAATTGTGTGTTATAAGCAGGGCCAGACGGAATCTGTGGACGTTTTTTGCTATTTCTGCAGAGAATTTTGGTAAAAATCTGCGGATTTCTGCGGAATTATTTTGGGAGTATCATAACTAAAACCTTAATATGTTAAATAAAAAATAATATCTTTTTAACTTGTATTTAATGTTTAAAATACAAATCCAATTAGATTAACTGTAAATAGTTAACTTTAAGTAAATAAACAGAATTAATGATGGGCTAAAAATCTGCGGAAAATCTGCAGAAAATCTGAGGAATTCTGCACGCGCAGATTCCGTGTGGGCCTAGTTTTAAGTTGTAATGGCCCCCGCGCGGCTTGTGATCACATATCGATTATAGATCAGTGCTTGTAATGTATCTTTCAGGTTAAATCTGTATGGGGCATTTCACATATCGCGTCCAAAACCACGTTAAAAACGTGACACGTTTACCGAATTTAAATGTCTTTCTGAACTGGCGATCCTCTGCTGTTTGATTTTACTATGGCCACCATCAGCCATTCCTACACACACGTGGCACGGTCAATTTTCTAAATAGTTTAACTTTTGCCACTGTGTGGATTAATACTGAATGTGTGTTGTTATTACTTGGGGTTAGGTTTAAGAGTAAAGCAGTATGCTGGTGTTACATTTCAGAACGTAATAATTACTTGTTCGTTTATTTTATATATATAAATATAATTTATACACATATTTGTATTTTGATTATGCATCTGGAGCTGATGTTGTGTTGCGCGCTGTGGAGCATGCGCAGGTCTCTCTCTCTCTCTCTCTCCCTCTAGGGCTGCGCTTGATTGCGGTCCAGCTGTGTTGCGAGTGGGAGCGTATATAAACGGAGGAGAGGAACAAAGGACGGATTTTTCTGCTCGGTGCAGGTCGCAAATCTCCGTCGTTGTTGTCGCCGCTGTTGCTGTTGTTTCGAGCGTCTCCTATCTCCTGCCCCATATTGTTTGTTGAATTAGTGTGGTGTGATGACTGATTTCGTCTGCTCGTTGTATTTAATCTGAGCCTGTGTGCTTTGTTTTCACTTATTAAAACATATTATTTTGGTTAAATTAAAGCTGTAGGTTGGGAATCGCGGTTTACTTTAAAACCGTTTTCTCCTGGTTTGTGGCAGCGAGGTAGAAAGGGAAGTTTGCTGTAATTTGATTTGGGGTAATTTTATTTTAGCAGGCAAGTTAGAATTATTCACCGCAATTTAGCTGTCTTCATTCATTCATTCATTTTTTTTTTCGGCTTAGTCCCTTTATTAATCCGGCGTCGCCACAGCGGAATGAACTGCCAACTTATCCAGCACATGTTTTACGCAGCGGATGCCCTTCCAGCTGCAACCCATCTCTGGGAAACACACTCATACAGTACGGACAATTTAGCCTACCCAATTCACCTGTACCGCATGTCTTTGGACTGTGGAGGAAACCGGAGCACCCGGAGCGAACGCAGGGAGAACATGCAAACTCCACACAGAAACGTCAACTGACCCAGCCGAGGCTCGAACCAGTGACCTTCTTGATGTGAGACGACAGCACTACCTACTGCGCCACTGCGTCGCCGTTAGCTGTCTTTTTGTTTGTTTTTTTTGGCCTGGATTCCCTTCCGAAGAGATGCTTCTGAGATCTGTATTGTTTAAAAAATAAACCTTGTTATTCCTTGATAAACTGGTTGTGATTATTGTGAGCTGGGACAGGAGAAGGTGAAAACCCTAAATTGAGTATTTTAAAAAGTTTCATTTATTTATTTCTACTTTTGTTATTGTTCCCGCCAACCCTAGACTGGTCGGGACATAATACAGGTCTTTAACTGCATTAATTTATTGCATTCCTGCATTGGGCTCTCATATACTCCCTGGCTGCTATTTCATAGCTGTGGTGGGCTTTTTTTTCTGTCTCGTGCTGAACGCAGTCGACCAATCGCAATAGACTGGGTCATAGGACCAATCACCGCAGATTAGCTTCGCGCTAAGGAGGGGTTTGGAAACAAATGAATCGCTGAACAATTCATATGGGAGTCGCTGGGATAATTAGGTAAAAATAAATGCAAATTATATGACAATGACAGTGTTTTTTTACCTTGCACGAATATCAGCATGTTGTTGGAGACCCCTAAAACCAAAATATGACTTTTTTTAATGCAAAATAGGGGCTTTTTAATTATTTTGTTTTCAGAATTTATTTGAAATAAAAATCTGTTTTAACAACTCGTTTGCTGAATTTGACTGGTAGTTTATATATCAAACTTAAATCTATAGCAATATAGAATACATCCTAAATGAAAGACAATTAATTTTGAAAATACGTCTACAGTATTAAATGAGGAATTACCGCTATTTCTATGGCTCCTGGTGTAAAAATTAAATCAGAAAACAGTCCATGATGCAATTAAAAACCTTTAAAAAAATTTGCTGACCATTTCACAGATATCAATGTCTGATTAATAATAAAATATCCCTAATACTTTAATGACTGCAGACCTCCTGAAGACTGCAGGCGTTCTCTCCACATGTGAGAGTCAGCATGTTACTTATTATTTTACTTATTACCCCTTACTACTTTTATTTTTCATAACTGTTTCAATATTTACTACAGTCAAAACCGAACACTCAAGCCCCTTTCAAACAGTAATACCAGTAAATATTTGTAAAATTACTGCAATTAGTTTACTGGTAACTTCAAAAAATGCGCTGTTCACACAAGCAACGACGTTCATATCTTTACGCACCATTCATACAACCATTCCAAAATACAGGTGAATTCTGATATCATTAACCAGAAATTATGGCTGTGCTTGTATTTGTACACATTAAGGGGGTCCATTTTATTGTTGAAGGTTTCATACTTATTTTAATGTTCTCATTAATTAGATTAGATTAGATTAGATTCAACTTTATTGTCATTACACATGTACAAGTACAAGGAAACGAAATGCAGTTTAGGTCTAACCAGGAGTGCAATAGCAGCAAGTGCAGGATACAGGTATAAGTTATAAAGTGCAGTTATAGAAAAACTATGGTGATATTTACAAATGGATGTACTATGAACATTATATACAGGTTGTGTTAGCTATGAACAGAGATTTACAATAGATGGATATATGTACAGATTGCTATTAATAATCAGAAGTGTGCAGATATATAAACATAATTACAAATGTATATGTACAGTGTGTGTGTACATAATTACAAATGTACATGGGTATGTACAGTTAGAATAAGTGAATCAGTGCAATGAATATGTGCAATTTTTAAATGTGCAAATGTTAAATAGTGCAGTGATTATGAGGAGTCTGAGTTATGAGGAGAGTGGGGGTGTATCAGGGGGGCAAAGAGTCAGTGGGGGGCAGAGTTCAAAAGGGAGACAGCTCTGGGAAAAAAGCTGTTCCTTAGTCTGCTGGTTTTTGTCCGGGGGAGCCTGAAGCGCCTGCCAGAAGGCAGGAGAGAAAACAGTCTGTGAGCAGGGTGAGAGGAATCTTTAAGAATACTGCGTGCTCGGCGCAGACAGTGTTTCCTCTGGATGTCCTCTATGGCTGGCAGTGTGGTCCCTGTGATGCGTTGGGCAGTTTTCACCACCCGCTGCAGTGCCTTACGCTCCGCAACAGAGCAGCTTCCATACCAGACTGTGACGCAGTTCGTCAGGATGCTTTCTATTGTGCAGCGGTAGAAGTTCACCAAGACGGCTGATGACAGCTGGTTCTTCTTAAGTTGCCTTAAGAAAAATAGGCGCTGGTGAGCCTTCTTGACCAGGCTGGAGGTGTTGGTGGTCCAGGAAAAGTCCTTTGAGATGTGGGTCCCCAGAAACTTGAAGGATGAGACAGGCTCGACGGCCATCCCATTGATGTGGATGGGATCATGTGAGCCTGTTCGTCCCTTCCTGAAGTCCACAATGAGCTCCTTGGTCTTGTCGGTGTTAAGGAGCAGATTATTGTCGGTGCACCAAGTGGCCAGATGCTGTATCTCCTCCCTGTAGGCAGTCTCATCATTGTTGCTGATTAGACCAATCACTGTGGTGTCATCTGCAAATTTGATGATGGTGTTAGAACTGTTGACAGGCCTACAGTCGATGGTAAAAAGGGAGTAGAGGAAGGGGCTCAGCACACAGCCCTGTGGTACACCAGTGTTGAGTGTGATGGTGGTGGAGCAGATGTGGTCTGATCTCACATTCTGAGGTCTGTTAGTCAGAAAGTCCATAACCCAGTTGCAGAGAGACATGTCGATATCCAGGTCTCTAAGTTTGATCATTAACTTAGAGGGTATGACAGTGTTAAATGCTGAGCTGAAGTCAACAAACAGCATTCGTGCATAAGTGTTTTTATTGTCCAGGTGTGTGAGTACAGAGTGCAGTGCTATGGAGACTGCATCTTCTGTGCTCCTGTTGCCACGGTAGGCAAACTGATGTGGGTCCAGTGTGGATGGCAGAGAGTCTTTCAGATGTGCCAGGACCAGCCGCTCGAAGCACTTCATGATGATGGGTGTGAGTGCTACAGGGCGGTAGTCATTCAGGCATGTTGGGCTGGAGTGTTTCGGCACTGGCACAATAGAGGTGGTTTTAAAGCATGTTGGCACAGCTGCTAGGTTAAGGGACAGGTTGAAAATGTCTGTGAATACCCCAGCGAGCTGTTCTGCACATGCTTTGAGGACGCGCCCAGGAATACCGTCTGGTCCAGCAGCCTTACGCACATTGATCCGACTCAGTGCGGTGTGGACTTCTGAGGAGGTGAGTGTGATGGGTGAGTGGTCGGTTGAGGAAGTGATCCGGGTGTAGGGTTCTTTATTGTCTCTTTCAAAGCGGGCATAAAAGTCATTAAGCTCGTTCAGGAAGGAGACGTTTGTGGCTGTGGGTGTGGACTGGCTGGGTTTGTAGTTGCTGATGGCCTGTATGCCCTGCCACATGCGCTGAGGATCAGAGTTGGAAAAGTGCTCCTCTAGCTTTAGCTTGTAACAGTGCTTGGCCTTTTTGATGCCCCTCTTCAAATTAGCCCTGGAAGTGCTGTAGGCCTGTGCATCCCCTGATCTGAAGGCAGTGTTGCGTGCCTTCAGCAGGAGGCGCACCTCCTTGTTCATCCATGGCTTTTGATTTGGGTATGTGGTGATCTGTTTCTGGGTTGTCACACTGTCTATGGTGGTATTGATGTATTCCAGAACAGAGGAAGTGTAGCTGTCAATGTCTGTGCTAGAGCCACATGTGGCCTGGGAAGCAAACATACTCCAGTCAGTGTGTTGAAACCTGTCCTGGAGTGTGGAGTCTACCCCCGCTGGCCACACTTTGATGGTCCTCACTGATGGCTTCACACGGTTGATGAGGGGTGAGTATTTGGGGCTGAGGAACAAAGAAAGATGATCTGATTGACCCAGGTGGGGGAGGGGGGTCACAGCGTAGGCTTCAGCCATGTTTGTGTATACATGGTCCAACGTTTTGTTTCCCCGTGTGTGACAGAAAATGTTTTGATGGAATTTGGGGAGCACTGTCTTTAAGTTTGAGTGATTAAAATCCCCCGCAACAATAAAAGCAGCCTCCGGGTGAGCAGTCTGTTGTTTGCTGATGGCTGCATGAAGTTCTTTCATTGCCAACTTGGCATCAGCATCGGGAGGAATATAGGCGGCAGTAATGATAGTTGAGGTGAACTCGCGTGGCAGATAAAAGGGTCTGCATTTGACCATCAGAAATTCCAGGTTAACAGAGCAATGTCTCCCAACGATGACAGAGTTTGTACACCAAGCTTTGTTAATATAAATGCATAATCCTCCGCCTCGGGTCTTACCGGAGTCATCCGCCGTTCTGTCTGCTCGGAATGTGTGATGCTCAGTTAAAGATACAGCGTTGTCTGGTATCCCGCTGTTTAGCCATGTTTCTGTGAAAATCATGACATTACAGTTCCATAATCTTTTGCTGTGGTTGATGCGCAGTCGAATCTCATCCATTTTGTTCACCAGGGACCGTACATTGGCGAGAAAGATGCTGGGTAAGGACAGCCGGTGTGGTGTTAGCTTTAGCTTAGCTCTTAGCCCGCCGCGCTTCCCCCGTCTTTGTTTACAGTCGCGCCGCCGCCTTCGAGCACTTCCGCCCGGCTGGGCAGAGCGCTCTGCCTCGGGTGTTCTAGCGATGTCCGGAATGAGTCGTAGATTGCTGATAAAACTGTCCGAAATGCACAAACCAATATCCAAAATCTCCTGTCGGGTGTACGATGTAAAGGCATTACTGTTCTGCACGAACAGACCCGAAATGAGCAGGAAAAACACTGCAAAACTGCAGAAACTGGAGAGACGCTGAGCCTCGCGATGTGTACGCGCCGCCATCTTGGTCTAAAATGCAGCTGCTTTTGTTCCAGAGACAAAACAAAATATTGGACTATAGGAAAAAAAAATGGCATCACTAGGCGCTAAACCTGCAGCAAACCCACATCAATAAGTCAGTATCGGCAGATATCACTTTGAATAAGCATTTATAGGTAGTGACAGATATCTTTCTGAATAAGTCTGTATCAGTAGATATCACTGTGAATAATCGTTTATTGTTATTGACAGATATCTTTCTGAATAAGTCAGTATCGGTAGATATCAAACTGAATAATTGTTTACTGGTATTGACAGATATCTTCCTGAGTAGGTCTGTATCAGCAGATATCATTGTGAATAATCGTTTATTGTTATTGACAGACATCTTTCTGAATATGTCAGTATCGGTAGATATCAAATTGAATAATTGTTTATCGGTATTGACAGAAATCTTTCGGAATAAGTCTGTATCAGTAGATATCAAATTGAATAATTGTTTAATGGTATTGACAGATATATTTCTGAGTAAGTCAGTATCGACAGATATCACTGTGAATAATTGTTTATCGGTATTTACAGATATCTTTCGAAAAAGTCAGCATTGGTAGATATCACTGATAATAATAATTTATTTGTAGTGCCCGACATTATTCTGAATAAGTCAGTATTGGTTGATATCGCTTTGAATAATCATTTATTAAATTGACAAAAATCTTTCTGAATAGGTCAGTGTTAGTATCAGTACTCTGAATAATCAGTTATCGGTATAGGTATACTGCTAAATAACTGGTTATCAGCATTGGTGCAAGCAGATATCTTTCTAAATAACTGGTTATTGGCAGTAACAAATATAATTTTGAAGAACTCGGTATCGGAATTGGTTCTCTGAATAATTCATTATATGTATCATAGATATCACCTTGAATAAATGGTATAGCAGATATTTAAAAAATCTGGTATTTACAGATGTTTTTTTGAATAAGCCAATATTGGTATCGGTACTCTAAATAATCAGTTATCGGCATAACAGATATCACTGTAAATAACTGATGATTAGTTTCGGTGCTTGCAGATATTAATCTGAAAAATTGAACTCAGTATCGGTCTTAGTGTAAGAGATGTCATTTTGAAAAAAAAAAAAAAAAAAAAAAAGATTATTTGTATTTACAGATACCAATTTGAATAAGCCAGTATTGGTATCGGTACTCATAATCATAGATATCACTCTAAATCAGTTATCAGTATTTCATCAATATCAGTATGGATACTAGCAGATTGTTATTGCTGCATATTTGATTTTTGGTATCGACTGATATCATTCAGAATAAGTCAGTATCGGTACTCAACATTGTTTGAGAAAGTATACTTTATACATTTTTCGATACACTGAAACTTCTGGAAGCCAACTCTTTAACTGAAATGTTTCAGTGTAGTTATTTTGTTGTTGGTGTTGTTCATACGGTTCATACAATGGTCTCTAAAACTGCTTGGTTGCCAAATCTGCAAACGACATTTGTGTTTTTATGACGTTGTGTGACAAAAGTCATATACCGTCAGATCTGGAATGATTAAAGGGTGTAAAAATGATGACAAAAGTTTACTATTTTTAGTTTAAGGAGACCTAATATGCAATAAATCCCTTTCATAAGGGGTTTAAACACAGTTGTGTGGCAACAGTCTGTGAATGTAACCAGCTTCTAATGATAAAAAATGTATACATTTTACTTTTTAAAATCATAATTCAAAAAGAGTCTGCAGAAAGACTTTGACTGACATTCTCCCTTTGTATGTGTCATAAGAGTGGGAAAGCCCCGCCCATTAGTGGACTCTCCCTCATTAGCATAGGAAGTTAGTCTTGTTTTTGAATCTGCCATTATGCTGACACATTGGCATTTGTAGCTCCACCCTTTATTGAAAAAAGCCCAATCTTATTTGAATTTAAAGTGACAGTCACCAAAATGACACAATTAGTATCAAAGCCTAAAAGAGGCTTAATTAAAACATAATTGTTTGGGTATTTTGAGCTCAAACTTCACATCCACAATCTGGAAATCAGATACTTATTTTACATCCTGTAAAAAGGAGCATAATATGTCCTCTTTAACTAAACGCGAGAACTAAAAACTAATTTCCACAGGACATTTTTCAGGTACGATCTTTACAGTATTTGTCTTGAATCAGTGCCTGATTTAAACCGAAAAATTCCTCGAAATCCTCTCATTAATGACTGCAGACTTTCCTGACAACTGCAGGTGTTCTCTCCACAGTCTCGATAGGTGAGAGTCATTAGTTTACCAGCGAATTTCACCTCTTTCCCCGCTTTTGAAAGTACTTAAAAAGCAGCTGAGCAGCCTCTCGGCGCACATGCAGCTGCCTGGCCAAAGCTCCAGAGCGCCGTTAAGGGGCTTTTTCCCGAAGGCTCACTCAAATCTCTTTTTCTCTCTGGCCTCCATCATGCGGTTCTCTCTCTGGGTGAATGTGTCCACTGAGACCGCGGCTGGATGACTGGCCCACCCTCCACCTGCGCCCGCTTCAGTCACCCCAAAGAGAGCCTTGGGAAAGAAAGTCTCGCTAACAGATGGAATCTATTGTCTGGAGGCAGAAAGGAATAAAAGGAGAGAGTGCTGGAACTCAGGGGTGTAAATGCAGAGCGAGAAGGGGGAGGCGGCGGTCTTAACACTTACATCAGGGTGGCGCGGGTGGGCTTCAGTTAACTTGGATTGTTGCCTTGCTTGGTTTTTAATGAACCTTTGAGCCAATGAACTTAATGAGGCGTAGTCTCTTAGCCAAAGCCCATCCAACACACACACACACACACACACACACACACACATATATATATATATATATATATACACATGCTCAAACCTGACATCACCGCAATGCACTCGCTATACTCAGACTGAGAGGAATTATGGAGGTCAGGGTTTGAGCATGTTGCTATTCTGTTCACATAACAATTAATATTTATGTTATAGCATCATTGAGATTTACATTAACATTTAGCAGATGCTTTAGCCGAAGCAAATTAGAATTAAAATGTAATTTAGGTACACTGAAATATTTGACATAATTAGGTGTCGAAACTTTTCTATTTTTTTAACTGCTATAAATATTGCAAAGAAACTGCAAGTAGCAAATTAAATAAGATGAAAATTGTATTATAGTTGTATTATAGTTGTTTATGTTTTAATTTTGTATATTTTAAATTGACCATTTTTACTATTGGTTTTTTTTTCAAATGTCTGTAATTAATAGTTATAAAATAGAGCTTTATTCTGTTTTCAGTGTAAACAGGATTGTCGCTATTTTGTTCATCTTTATCAGCGCAAGAAGTATTTTTAGCCTTAATGAGATTATAATTTTGTATATATTTTTTGTTATTTTTTATCATAAAATTTTCTTTTTTTTCTTAATGGTCAACAGTTTTATCTTGTTTTTATATTTTTTATTTTCTTAACTGTAAACACACTCACCTGAAAATATTATGATACTACATTATACTTTGTAAATAAATAAGTAAACAAACAAATAAATAAGCAAACAAACAAAAAAAACAAAATAAAAAAAGAACACTACTTGGCATTTTTTGTAAATAAATGTAGAAAAATTAACTACCAATTAAATGTAAAAAAAAAAAAAAATATATATATATATATATATATATATATATATATATATATATATATATATATATATATATATATATATATATATATAATTTATTTTATTTTTTTTAACTGGTAGTTAATTTTTTTTACATCTGAGTGGTGGCTGAAGGGCATTTGCCGTGTAAAACATTTGCCGGAATAGTTGGTAGTTCATTCCGCTATGGCAACCTCTGAAATAGAGATTAAGCCAAAAGAAAATGAATGGTATGTTATATTGTTACAATACGTTATTTTATGTTACAATATTTTATGTTGTTACATTTGTAATTTTATGTTGTTTATGTTATGCTACGTTGATTTATTTGATGTTATGTTATGATACATTATTTTATGTTGTTATGTTATTTCGTTATTTTACGAAATTTTATGAAAGAGACTTAGCCAAAGGAAAATGAATGTTATGTTACGTTGTTTCGTTACGTTATTTTATATTGTTACGTTATGTTGTTACTATATTTTATGTTGTTACGTTATTTTATGTTATTATGTTACGATATGTTACTATACATTACATTATTTTATGTTATTATGTTACGATATGTTACTATACATTACATTATTTTATGTTATTATGTTACGATATGTTACTATACATTATATTATTTTATGTTATTATGTTACGATATGTTACTATACATTACATTATTTATGTTATTATGTTACGATATGTTACTATACATTACATTATTTTATGTTATTATGTTACGATATGTTACTATACATTACATTATTTTATGTTATTATGTTACGATATGTTACTATACATTACATTATTTTATGTTATTATGTTACGATATGTTACTATACATTACATTATTTTATGTTATTATGTTACGATATTTTATGTTACGTTATTTTATTTTGTTATGTTACGTTATTTTGTTATGTTGTATTGTATTATATTATATTTTAAATTTCAATTTCAGTAAATGTATTAGTAATTTTATTTACGTTTAGTTTCATTTGTTTTGTTATATACTTTTGAAAACCCATTTAGTTTACAATAAACCACTTAAACATGAAACAATTACTAATCTAAACATTCTAAACAATTATTTATCAAAGTTAATTAAAAAAATAATAATAATAATAAACCAAGCCATTTATATAAAAAAAATAATTTTTAATTTAACGTGTCTTTGCTTGTTGTCATTTCATTTTAGTCATGAAATCCCTTCGAGACGCACTCAAACACAAGCTCCTCTGCGAGGGAGGAATTAGGAAGGTCAGGGTGGCAGCGTGTCGCTTTTCTATTCGTCTTTATTAGCGCAAGAAGAGACTTTTGAGAGCTCCGGCTTTCATCATTTCCTCGTCCGCCTCTTTGTATGATTGTTGTGTGACACAAAAAGAAGATCGCCACCTAGACCTGCTGCCTTTCAGTCCCTTGATGCATTCTTCATAGCACATACTCAAGTACAAACACACACACACAGTTTTACGTTCCCTTCGCAAGCAAGGACCTCATTATATACCGACACAAACCAGGACAGACAAAGAAAAAAGCTGTGCGTTTGTGTGTATGTGTACGTGTCATGTGTGGCGCTCTATTAAAGTGACAAAGACGCTAATTAAGCAGACCTTTTGTGTATGTCTATAGAAGCCGTATAAACCAGGCCGCCTCAATATGGAGAGGAATGCAAGAGTGGAATGTGTGAATCTGAATGGGCCACGACAGGAATGTCCCACTTCAAAGAAGCTGCTCTCTATCGGCTCCTATTTGAGTGCATACACCATCACAATACTGGAGAAAACAAGCAGCAAATTAAGTGCCATTGCAACTATATAAACACACACACACACACACACACACACACACACACACACACACACACACACACGCAGGCTGATCAGCTCATTGCTATGATGCCTGGCCAAAGTCAAATAATCTACCATTTTCACATATATGCTAAGAGGTAAATGAGGATTTATGTCACTTGCAAGAATTCAGTCCTTGGTTTCTTAAATTATGAAATGGTTGAAACTTATTTTTGAATAAAGTTTCTTTACTGACATTAATGGTTCCATTAAAAACCTTTTTCACTTCTATGGAAACTTTACCTTCCACAAAAGGCCCTTTGTGGATGAAAAAATATTCTTTAGAATGGCGAAATGTTCTTCACACTAAGAAAAGTGAATCTTTTGAGGACTTTCTGCGGGGATACAAAAATGGTACTTCTTTAGGTTAGCTCGTTTAAACTCTTTTATAAGCAAAGTATGTTCATTTTTAATTCTAGTGTTACTGTTTCATTAATTAATGAGCAGATAGATAAGCAGATATATAAATAGATAGGCAGATAGATAGATAGATAGACAGACAGACAGACAGACAGACAGACAGACAGACAGACAGACAGACAGACAGACAGACAGACAGACAGACAGACAGACAGACAGATAGATAGATAGATAGACAGATAGATAGATAGGCCAAAACATAGATAAATATGTCCATATATATATAGATAGGCAGATATATAGATAAATAGGCAGATATATAGATAGGCCTCTATATAGATAGGTAAGCCGATAGATAGGCCAATATATAGATAAATAGGCCGATATATATATAGATAAACAGGCCAATATATAGATAGATAGGCCGATATATAGATAGATAAGCGGATAGATAGGCCAATATATATATAAATAGGTCGATATATATAGATAAATAGGGCAATATATTGATAGATAAGTCGATAGATAGGCAGATATACAGATAAATAGGCCGATATAAAATAGATAGGCCGTTATATAGATAGATAAGCCAATAGATAGGCCAATATATAGATAGATAGGCCGATATATAGATAGATAAGCTGATAGATAGGCCAATATATAGCTAAATAGGCCGATATACAGTATAGATAGATAGGCCGATATATAGATAGATAAGCCGATAGATAGGCCAATATATAGATAGATAAGCCGAAAGATAGGCAGATATATAGATAAATAGGCCGATATATAATAAGATAGGCCGTTATATAGATAGATAAGCCAATAGATAGGCCAATATTTAAATAGATAGGCCGATATATAGATAGATAAGCCGATAGACAGGCCAATATATAGCTAAATAGGCTGATATACAGTATAGATAGACAGGCCGATATATAGATAGATAAGCCGATAGATAGGCCAATATATAGATAAATAGGCTGATATATATAGATAAATAGGCCAATATATAGATAGATAGGCCGATAAATATATAGCTAAATAGGCCGATATACAGTATAGATAGATAGGCCGATACATAGATAGATAAGCCGATAGATAGGCCAATATATAGCTAAATAGGCCGATATACAGAGTAGATAGATAGGCCGATACATAGATAGATAAGCCAATAGATAGGCCAATATATAGCTAAATAGACCGATATACAGTATAGATAGATAGGCCGATACATAGATAGATAAGCCAATAGATAGATAGATATGATGATGTATAGATAGATAGGCTTATATAGAGAAAAAAACGGACAGACAGACAGACAGACAGACAGACAGACAGACAGACAGACAGACAGACAGACAGACAGACAGACAGACAGACAGACAGACAGACAGACAGACAGACAGACAGACAGACAGACAGACAGACAGACAGACAGACAGACAGACAGACAGACAGACAGACAGATAGATAGATAGATAGATAGATAGATAGATAGATAGATAGATAGATAGATAGACACCAGATACAATGATAGATAGAATGATGGATGGATGGATGGATGGATGGATGGATGGATGGATGGATGGATGGATGGATGGATGGATGGATGGATGGATGGATGGATGGATAGATGGATGGATAAACAACGCAGCTGATTGGCCTTTTTTAATTAGAAAAGCATAAGGAAAAACAGAGTCATGATCCCATTAGGAGGAGGAATACAGAGGCGGAGGACGGGAGGTTTTTTCAAGTAAAGAGTTTGAACTCTCCTGTCTGAGCGAGCCATTCATTACCACTCTCATTACAGTAAACACACAGTTTATTATAAAATAACACGCTTGAGCTCAGCACACAGAGACGAGCACGTCTGTGTATACACACACACAAATGAGAACATGCAAACATGCTGCAGGATCACACATCTCGATGAGGCCAACGAGTCCGACAACAATTTACCTTTCAATCAAACATAATGTCCTCGGAAGGCCAAAGCTAACCATCTGATGTTTTTATAGATATATTTGTGCTTGCATTTGTCTACACCTGTGATATGACGACAACAAACCTTAAAGCATCAAACACAAACACAACAATGTCATTTTCTGGTATTTATCCTAATATTTACTACAATCAGAACTACATTAAAAGGGAATTTTGATTGAATTGGCCATACTGCAAATGATGTTGATTTGGAAATGTGTCAGGAAGAAAAACATACTCAATTAAAAATATATTCAACTCAGGACTTTTGGGAAATGAAGAATTCTTTCACCCAAAAAAAAAAAAAAAAAAAAATGCAGTTTATCCAAAAGTGGAAATTTCGTTATCATATACAGATCATTTAAAGGGCACCTATTCTACCGCTATTTCAAGATGTAAGTTAAGTCTTGTCTCAGAGATATCGAATTGAACCGAATTGATGGCATGATAATCATAACCGAACCATGAGACCAGTGTAAGTTTACACCCCTAGAAAACACATTCTTTCACCTCTCTGACACTTTAACTGACACTTGCATAAGTTTTGCACAAAAACACTGAGCATTTATGAATTGTGCTTCACACAGGTGAGTGGGCGTGACAAACCACCTCAGGGCTCGAAATTAACCTTTTTTTCTTGGTAGCACTGGTGCTCCTATCTTCAAAAATGTAGGCGCACCAGACAAAATTTTGTCGCACCCACCAAAATTATGAGCACCGTTACTACACGTTTTATATTAACAGATTTATTGCATTTGAAATCAACACTAATCAAAACTAACAAATAAACAAACTCTGCATGCGCTCACCGGCCCTGCACACACTGCTTGACGTGAATGAGATGAACTGAATTAACAATAATAACTGTGCTGTTCTCACAGGTGGTGTCTGATATTTCACAGATGATATTGACATTTAACTTATTATTTACATACGTCATCTTTAGATTAGATTAGATTCAACTTTATTGTCATTACACATGTACAAGTACAAGGAAACGAAATGCAGTTTAGGTCTAACCAGGAGTGCAATAGCAGCAAGTGCAGGATATAGGTATAAGTTATAAAGTGCAGTTGTAGAAAAAACTATGGTGATGTTTACAAATGGATGTACTATGAACATTATATAAAGGGTGTATTAGCTATGAACAGAGAATGTATGAATGTATGAAAGTTCAAATAAATGAATTAGTGCAATGTAGTGCAATGAATATGTGCAATTTTTAAATGTGCAAATGTTAAATAGTGCAGTGATTATGAGGGGTTTGAGTTATGAGGAGAGTGGGTGGTGTATTGTTAATAGCAATAACGGTCTTTTCATGAGCTGCAATATTAGTTTCATCTCGGTGAAGGCATGCTCTTTAGCGATGGTGAACGCGGTGTCAGTCGCACGTCTGACAGTATCGTGACGATTAAAAAACGTTAGAACATCTCGTGCTTAAAATGTTTAGATTCAGTGGCAAACACTGTTGCCTGAAAACTCCATCCCAGTGGCTTTACGGTGAATGGCTTTAGTCATTTTCATAGTGGACTTTAAACACTGGAAGTCTTTTATCCACTCTTCGAAAAGTGTAAATGCTGGATTGACATTCAGCACATGATCACTAATCAGATGTGCCATTATTTGTAACTTTAGGCGGTTTCTAAAACTAAATCTGCAAGTGTTGTTTTCATCCTCTCGTATCCAGACCTTTACATTATCGTGGCTGTAGCTCCGTCATCGGAACTGAGAGATTGACAGCTAATATTAACCAATCCATTTGCGTTCCGTTCTAGCGCAGTGGGCCAATAAGAAGAGCTTGAAGGCAGGACAAGCACTGCGGGCTTTGTTTACTACAGCACGTTGACATGTCAACTGTTATAAACCATTTCTGAGCGCTGCGTTTGGTGTTTTGAGGTGCAAAGATGCTTAATGCGTGAAAGCCTCCTAAATCCGTGCATATGGTGAACATTTTGCTGTGAAAACAACAATTTTATGCACTCGCACAAATGCTCCCAAATTTGAGGTCGCATAGATAAAATTTCAGGCGCATATTCGACCAAAACGGTCACGATTTCGAGCCCTGCACCCGTAGAAACACTCCCCTGTCTTTACTCTAGCACATAATTCTCTAATTTGCTTTGTATAATTAGCACTTCTCATGTGTATTGCCTTTTGTTGAATCGCTGAATGCCTCTTCAATTGTACGTCACTTTGGAAAAAAGCATCTGCTGAATGACTAAATGTAATGTCTAAACGTAAATGCTAACACAGCAGCAAATGACTACTACTTCAGATAGTCATGAAGTGTAAAAACAATGACTATTCGTCGTTTTTGAAAATCATCGCAGTTTGACCTCGGCCTCACTGGCACACACAAGTCTTTGTTATATTATGTTCAAATATGGCTTGGGTCAGACCTGCAAATATAAGTCAATGCCATGTTGTGCATTTTATTGCAGTCCAAGCCAAACCACCCATTAAACAAATCCAGCCATTAACTTGATTTGCACAAATCATATGAATGGCCTGTTTCAAATGTCAAAAAGGCAAATATCTTAAGGTATGTACTCACCCTCATGATATTCCCGGCTTAGTGTGGGTCACAAAGACTGGGCTCTGCACAACATTAGACCTCAGCGGATGAACTGAAAAAAAGCAAAATGCAAATGATGACAGAATGTTCATTTTAAGCTTTAATTATCCTTTAAAAGTGTGTTCAGTTCAGTTCTCTTGGTTAATTTGGACCAGGACAATAAAAGAAAATGATGATTACAGTCCTGCACTAAAAAAATGAAGGGTTCCACAAAATTCATTCATTAACTTAACTTGTTAACCCTCAGGGGTCTGAGGTGATTTTGGGGCCCCTGAGATGTTTTGACATGCCCTGACATTTGTGCTAATTTCAGCTATGTATTACATGGTATTGGCCAACAGGTATTTTATTTGTATTCAGCACAAACTGTGCAACAACAATATGTGACAATTATTGATGTACATGCTTTTGTTTTTTAGAAAAAAAATATTATGTGTGGTTAGTAGGATTTGGAGAAAAAAAATGTAACTGAAATAAGGTCCAAAAAACACACTAAATGTGCTTGAACAAGACTTTTGAGGGACCAGTCTGGTAGGCTAGAATATTTACTTCACAATTATGTAAAAATTATTCTATTCTCTCATTCACAGAAAACATTACAAAGATTTACATTTTGTTAAGTTTGTTTGGCTCATCTCAGGTCTATGCGTGAGTGACAATGGTCATGAATAATTCACACCTGGAGAGACAAAAGACACTCCTCCACTCACCCATCAATGGCATTGTAAAGCAATGTCCATCTGCAAAAGCTAGCCCAAACCAAATGCTTGTTACATTTAGATAAAATTTTGTAGGTTGTAATTTATTTTCCATAATTAGGTTGAATTTTATTGTATCATCTTTCAATTTCTGAATATATTTGGTGACTAAAATATAATTTTAAAAAATATATCTGTTTAATAAATCTGTTTTGTTTAAATGCATCAAAATACATTGCCTATATTCACTGAGAAATGGAGGGAAATATTTGAAATGGTATAAAACGTGTTTGCAAAACTGTTGTAATAAAAACTTTCTTGTGCATTAATCCAGCATTTAATAATAATTTCTGAATGACTCTGGCATAATGACAAAACACAAGAATAATTAAAATAATATTTTAAGACCTTTTATATATATTTTGCCCAAATAGTTGCAGCCTTAGTTAACTTTTTCCAAACTTAACAGGTTGAACTACAGTAAAATAAATAAAAATTTAATTAATAACACGTATAACATGTGTCACGTTCTAGCCAGCGTGCTGTGGCCGTGTGGGCAGCCTACGTCATTGTTTGTATTAATGGCAGAAGTGGGAAGAGCCGGCGTGATGCGCGCTCTGCCGGGAGAACTGTATGGATTACCTAGCGAGACAAAATTTGCTTTTTAAAATGAGTTGGAAAGTTCACCCTCCAAGCTTTATGCAGATATGTCTGTCATGTGTATGTCTCATGTATTCGTGGAGATTCCGCTGTTTTTTCTGACCTCAGTTTACATGTCGCGCGAGTCTCACGTGGACTATTGTAATAACAAAGCCTCGTGGGCGTGGTTGCATTAAAAATAATGAGCTCCGACAGAGAAACTAGACAGAGCGTTGGTTTTATACTGATTACTTTATCAAGCAATATTTGTTTTCAACATGCACCGCTGCATTTAAAAGTAGACACTTCAAGCTTTCTATAGATATATGTCTCATGTCTGTGTGTTTAGTTTTCACGGAGTTTCAGTGCATTTTACTGACGTGTTTGTAAAAACAGTTCACGGAGAGAGAAAAGAGAAAGGGCCTTCACTGTTTATTTTCCTTATTTTGCAAAAGCACACACTTTTGTTGTTATTGTGAGTGTACACAAAAAAAAACTAGACACCTAACAGATTCGATTGATGTATTGCTCATATCTGTACGATCAAAACTGAAAGTGTCATTTAAGTTTTTTTTGGCGTTTTCATGTGAAAACACGTCAAAACGCGTATACATTGTATACATTGTTCATGTTTTTATTCCATTAAAGAGCACCTATTTTACCCCTTTTTCAAGATTTAAGATAATTATTTTGTGTCTCCACAATGTGTCTGTACAGTTTCAACTCAAAACACTCATCAGATTATTTATTATATCTTTCAGAATATTGGAATTTACTGCTCTGAACACTATGTTTTTTTTTTGTATGTATGTATTTTGTTGCATTAATTTTGTTTGCATTAATGCTAGTTCTCCCAGCCCACCATTCCCACATGCCTGTCAGAGTGTGCCTCAATCTCCGCCTCGGCTGTGTCAGATAAACAGCACAGTGACAGATATGAAAAAGGCAGATCTCACGCAACGTTTGTGAGAAATACTACAGTGAGAACTTTCCCAATGATTATTTGATGTATTTGTTGGAGCGTTAATTCAAGCCTTTCTGCAACGATGAGTCACACACAATGTTGTTACAAAGTTCACGCACACACACACACACACACACACACACACACAGCGTGTCCGTTTAACTTTGCACTGTTTTTGCATGCAAATTTGACAGGATACACTTTAATATCCACTGCTGTATGGACATCCGTTATGTTAATGTACAAAATAAACCTGATTTAACGTCCACAAACTGGGATTGAAGTGTCTTCTTTTATAACTGTACTGACATGTGGCTGTGGTGATGAATTACAGTGATTTTACCGTATTTAACTTACTTTATTACAAACATGCTCTGTTTAAAAAAAATTTTAAACTTGTAAAACTCATTCTTGATCATATTTAATGATCACAGAGAGCTGAACAGATCTTTTAATACCAGTTGCTTTGCGGATGTCCAGTCTTGTTGAAATGATTATACGCATTACTACGGAGACATGTAAATATTCAGCTGTCAATCAATTCGTTAAGCAGGGAAACCGCACTCCTATGTCATGTTGTGGTGGGCCTCAAAATGGGATTTGGATGCTATTTTAACATCAGGAAATTAAAAAAAAAAAAAGAACTGTACAGTATTTATATCACTCCAATATAAGAGTGAACACACAGTCTCCGACACACAGTTATGTCCAAACAGCTTACAAAAGATGATTTTCATCATAGGTGCCCTTTAAGTTATCATTTAAAAAGTTATACTGCATTAGTTAATATGATTTAAAGTAATGTTTTCTATTATTATTTTGAAGGATTATGAAATAAATCAGGAAATTACCCATGACAACTTTAATGAAATATACAGTTGAAGTCATAATTATTAGCCCCCCTGAATTATTAGCCCCCTTGTTTATTTTTTCCCCAATTTCTGTTTAACGAAAAGAAGATTTTTTCAACACATTTCTAAACATAATAGTTTTAATAACTCATTTCTAATAACTGACTTATTTTATCTTTGCCATGATGACAGTAAATAATATTTTACTAGATATTTTTCAAGACACTTCTATACAGCTTAGTGACGTTTAAAGGCTTAACTAGGTTAATTAGGTTAACTAGGCAGGTTAGCGTAATTAGGCAAGTTATTGTATAACGATGGTTGGTTCTGTAGACTATCGAAAAAATATATAGCTTAAAGGGGCTAATAATTTTGACCCTAAAATGGTTTTTAAAAAATTAAAAACTGCTTTTATTCTACATGAAATAAAACAAATAAGACTTTCTCCAAAAGAAAAAATATTATCAGACATACTGTGAAAATTTCCTTGCACTGTTAAATATAATTTGGGAAATTTTAAAAATAGAAAAAAAAATCAAAGGGGGTTTAATAATTCTGACTTCAACTTTAGTTTGGTATATTTACCTTCAGCTCTCAATGATATTTGGCCCTTCATATGAAAAAGTTTGTGCACCCCTGGATATACAGTACACAGTCATTATTAAGATCAAACATAAAGAATCAAAAAACAGACACATACAAACAGACCGCCATCCTGCACCTCTGTATTCGTCTTCCTAATGGGATCGTGACTCCATTTTTCTTTCTCTTTTCTAATTAAAAAAAGCCAATCAAAAAAAGAAGAAAAGAAAGAGAATTTCTCCGTCATAAACACAATTGAAGGTCTGCTCCAAGGTGACATAAGTCTGACACTTGTATTGAACTGTAATGACCAACATTGTGATTATGAAAAGAAAAAGAGACAAAAAACATGTATGCTTGAGGATTCTGTCCTTTTCATGGTCACATCCTATGAATTATTAGATGCCTTTAGTCCATGTTCGTCCATAACTCAGGTGAACTGCACCAAAGTTCAATCGACTGAGAATCTATCTTCCCAGGCTCTTGCTTGATTTGGTGCGCACCAAAGTTCAGATGGCGGCGTTCACATTTATTCAAATGAACCTGCGCTAACAAACCACACACACACTAGAAATCATAATCATAAATCATAAACACACCCTGAATATCCAGAGATTTCTTCACAAGGAAATTCAGCCGAGGCTTTGTTGTTTCCCCGGGGACACATTTAGGAATTTTGTCCTCACATGGATTGCGAAACCTGCCCACATAAGCACATATGTACTTAGCATCGTTAAGACACAAACCACAAACCTCACATAATGATTTCTGGCTAGTCGGTCTCTCCCTCTGTCTATCTTCACATATTTCTGAATGCATTCTCAGCAAAGCTTTACCTGCTTCCCCATGCTCTCGTTTAAATGCCTTTGATTGCTTTATTTCATTCGTAATAGTGAGGCCGATAAGGCGCAATATGTGTGTGTGTGTGTGTGTGTGTGTGTGTGTGTGATAGATGGAATGCTGTGAGCTCAGAGTTGCCTGGTCGACATTCCTCCACAACCCTAAGACTAATTGATTGGGGTGTCAGTGTGTGTGTGTGTGTGTGTGTGTGTGTGTGTGAGCGAGAGTTCATGTGTGTACGGGTGAATGTCTGCCAGATGGCTGAGGGATTGCAGTTCGATTAGTGTGAATGGGCATGAGCCTAGCGATTTTGTGCTTGAGAGTGTGTGCATGCACCGCAGCAGTTTTGAAACCTTAAAGTCTCTGGAAAAGATGGAACTCTGCACTATTATTGGCTATAGCACAGCATAAAAAGAAAAGAGCGTAACATTGTACTTGAAGGGGTTTTCATAAGAACCTTTATAATTATGACATGGCGCACGTCATGAATATGAATGAGATTTTATGTACACTGTAAAAAATGCTGGGTTCCACACAATCGATCTTTGTTGGGACAACATGAAGGAATTAAGTTCACTTACTAGTTTTTTACAAATGTAAGTGGACTGAACACTAAACAATTAAAGAGCCTCTATTATGGGTTTTTGAAAATGAGCTTCCATGCACTGTGTAACACAGCTCTAAGTGAAAGAAAACATCCAGCTGAGGGTTAAATCTGAAAGTGCAGCATGTTTAAAACTATTGATTCTTTAGCGAAATATTTGACTCAGAGTCAAATAAACGAATCAAGTTGGGTTCGGACCTTTTGCTTGATCACATTGACGTCGATACGGTACATCACCAAATATGTACTTCCAGTTCCGTTAAAATGTGCACGCGCTTTCCCTCCACACACTAGCGGAGGCGCGGGGGATTACAGGACTGATCATGACGTGAAGATGACGATCACTGACAGATGGAGATTTGGCTGCGGCCAGGGCCGGAGCAAACTCAACTGGAACTCTAGGCAAAAGATGATCATGCCGCCCTCAAACCGAAAGCGAAAACGAGAGACTGGGGTGTGATTGCGCGTACGACAGAGAGGACCGGGGCAGTGGGGGGGATTGTCGCGGACGTCGCCCTCTCTATTCTGGTCGCCTCTATGGACGCGCCGGCTCTGGCTGCGGGGAATTAAGGGTTAAAGTTCATTTTTACACCAATACCACAGTATAGCCAACCATGTGCTGAGTTTGTTCCTGTCATTTTTCTGATGATAGATACAATAACCTACGTTGCAGCGCGGGATTCGTCAACCGTTTGCTATTGAAGGAGCAGCAGAGACTATAGGACTTTGTCAGTAACTGTTACAGTTCAAATGGACCAGTTTCTTCTTCCTCCGGATCATAACATGTAAGTGTCATTAAAATTGTTGCCTCGTTTTGTGTAGTTTGCAAAATATGTGTTTCAAGAGTTCACACTTAGCTGATGATCAATACAGCGTAATTGGCATGCTGTCCCGGGAGAGAGCCCTGAGCTCGTATATCCTCGAACTCCCCTCTCGCCCTTCTAACGGGAGGGAGCCCCGGGCTCGAGGATATACGAGCTCAGGGCTCTCTTCCGGGACATCATGCCAATTACTCTTTATTGATCAGGAAGGTCTCGAGAACTCCCCTGCTTGTTGCTGTGTGAGAAGTGTAAACTAAGGTTGTCTTAGGTAATAATTTGGTTTAGTCGATTGGCTATGGTGTATGTTTTTGGACGGTGGGAGGAAACCGGGGAACCCGGTGGAAACCCACGCGAACACAGGGAGAACATGCAAACTCCGCACAGAAACGCTAACCGATCCAATAAGAGGTTGAACTGGCGGCGTTCTTGCTGTGAGGCAACAGTGCTAGTCACTGGGCCACTGTGTCGCCCTATAGGAAAAAGGGTGGAAGTAGGGGTGGAAGGGGGGAAACTTCAAGACGAAGATAACACTGGAGTGAAATCTCTGGTTATTTATAGTGTGTCCGTAATCATCTAATAGGGCAGATTACGGCGCTGATAAGGTGCCAGCCATTTTGATCATAAGCACGTGATCCTCTCGAAATTAGTTTATAAATAAACCACACTTAATTGTGTGTTGTAACTTGTAATCGCTCAGCGCGGCTTGTGATCACATATCGATTATAGATCAGTGCTTGTACTGTATCTCTCAGGCTAAATCTGTATGGGGCTGTTCACACATCGGGTCCAAAACTATGTTAAAAACGAGACACGTGCTTCTTCCTTTACCGATTTTAAGTGCGTTTCTGAACTGGCGATCCTCTGCTGATTGCCTTTGCTATGGCCACCTTTAGCTGTTCCTCACACGAGCGCCGTGGTTAATTTTCAAAATAGTTCAACTTTTGCCACTGTGTGGATTAATACTAAATGTGTGTCGTTGTTATTACTTGGGGTTGGGTTTAAGAGTAGAGCAATATGCTGGTCTTTAACTGCATTCATTTATTGCATTCCTGCATTGGGCTCTCATATACTCTCTGGCTGCTATTTCATAGTCATGGTGGGCTTTTCTCTCTGTCTTGTGCTGAACACAGTCGACCAATCGCAATAGACTGGGTCATCTGACCAATCAACGCAGATTAGCTTCACGCCAAGGTGAGGTTTAGGAACAAATGAATCGCTGAACGACTTATATGGGCGTCGCTGGGAGAATTAGGTAAAAATAAACGCATATTATAAGACAATGACAGTGTTTTTTGACCTTCACACATATCAGCATGTTGTTGGAGACCCCTAAAACCAAAATATGACCTTTTTTAATGCAAAATAGGGGCTCTTTAAGTTGTTCCAAAGAATCAATAATTGTGTTGTTTCAGCTCATTTTAAAGTAAATGAAAACAACATAACTGAGCAAATGACCCTTAATGACAGTTCCTTCTCCAAATTCCTTTCATATTCATAACATGACCCATAGCATGATTATAAGGCTATCATGACAGACTCATGAACACCCCTACAAATAACATGCTATCAAAAAATGATCTTCAACTTTGTTTACTCATAAATCCCTCTCGCTTTTATCACAACATGGTAAACACAGGATTTCCAAACGGTGTTGTGATGGTGTTATGACTGAGAATGGCTTTTAAAAAGAAGCTTGGTGTATTGACGAATGTACAGTAGCCATGGAGATTATGAGGCAAACGACGCTCGTTCGGTTCCCACCTACAGCGAACAAAAGAAGTTAACTACACCATATGCGCACCTCAGAGTCTCGAGGGTTAAATGGGGTAGTCATTTCAAGCAACTCTCCAGCCATTGATGAAAAGGAGATACGGATGGTTTGTATAATTATTTTAATTGTCCACAATTAGCCTTAACAATACCTCTCGGATGCTACCTCTCCCTACAGGAGGGTTTTAATTGTTTCGGGAAAATTCTTTTTAAAAAATATCTCACCTGGGCTTTTTTTTTTCTAAATGCAGCATCTGGCTGATGCCTGTTTGTTCTCAAAACAGCATTCGCTTCTTTCTTTTTGAGTTTGCCTATATGAGATTATGTGAATTACAGTACATCAAGTTGTTCCAGATAAGCAAATTTTCCCATTTTGACCTGACGCTTCAGTAAATGCCATTCCTTCAGTGCAATGTTCACCATCTACTTCAAAACCAGCTACCCATGCTGTACCTTCCAGTGCAGATCTCTTTGTTAAAGCGCATTTTACCTGTCTCTCTCTCTCTTTGCCTGTCAGTATCATTAAGTGTCATTAGAGGTTAGCCATCTGTGGTGCTACTGTGAGCCATGAAGACCTGCAGGACTCACTGTGTGTGTGTGTGAGGCGGGTGGAAGGGTTCCACATGTTCTATTGTCTCCATGCGCTCAAAAGCATGCAGCTTTAATGGAACAGACTGGATAATATTTAACTAATGATTCTCGCCGTTCCTTTTCACCCGCCCTTCTCTTTCTCCCTCCCTTTCTGCTCTGTTCCCACTAACCACAGCCATTTCCAAAGTTAATGACACAAAAATGGAGACAGAAAGAGCAGCTGATAGGGAGGAGAGAAGCTGAATGAGGGAAGAAAAAAAAACAGAATGATTGAGGGAGTAAGAGTGGAGAAAATACGAGAATTGAGAATCAGGTGTATTGAGGGAAACTTGACAGAGAAAGCTGAATTTTAACATCCTAGGTGCTGTAGCCTGACTTTATTTGCAATTCAATGAGAGAGCATGTGTATATCGTCCAAATGTTTTGTGAATAATATGTAGATTGATTTGCCTATTGTTATTACTATTATTATTATTATTATTACTACAATGTGCCATTTATTATTTAGCATAGGGCTGGGCAATATGACAAATATCATATTCTGACAACAATACATCATGATATAGTTCACTTTCTGTCAATTCAGTCTATTATTAATTTATCTAAATTGACCACACGGAACGGAATTTTTCTTTTTTTATATTAAATATTTACTCAGAAATGTACTCCATTCATATTTGATCATATTTCTCACTTTATGTAGAATTATGTTTTGTCAGTTTAGTGGCTAATTTGTACGAATTCGTACAAGTTCAGTCACACGAAAATGTAAGATTTTAAAAAGGTGGGGCACCCAACCCCACCCCTGAACCAAACCCTCATTGGGGGATAAGCAAATCGTACTAAATCATATGAATGAGATCGGATGAATTCATACGAATTAGCCACTAAATTAAAATGTTACAAATTGTCGTGAGATTGTGCTGTATTTTACATACTTTGAGTGACATGGACTTATAATTTGTGTTTTGGACTTTTTAGGATCCTTAATAATCCCTTTTCCAAAGAGCATCGAGACACCAATTACCCCTGAAGCCCTTTGTTTGACTCTGGATTGAAATACAAAACACTTTTTAAAAACAAATGATTACAGGCCCAGCAAAAAAATATCACTAAATAAAAAGTAAAAACGTAAACATTGCAACTTCCTCACAATGCTGATATTCCAGCCTGATCTCACGAGGAAACGTAACTATTTTACGTTTTGTCAGTTTAGTGGCTAATTTGTACGAATTTGTACAAGTTCAGTCATATGAAAATGTAGGATTTTATAAAGGTGTGGCACCGAACACCACCCCTAAACCCAACCATCATTGGGGGATGAGCAAATAATACTAAATTGTACGTATGAGATTGTACAAATTCATACGAATTAGTAGGGGTGTCAAAATTAATTGTTTCTTCGGTGCACCGCGATGCAGACGCGGACAATTTGGTATCGGTTCAGTAATAATCAAAACCGGTTATTACTGACGTCATTTACCTCATATCCGCTATGTCTCTGTAGCTTACTATGGCGAGTGCGAGTATTTAAACACTTCAACTACTTAAAAAAAAATCAGAAAATGTGCACAATTTCACTGCGTGTGTGTTTACTTAACAGTCTTTCACTGACACTTACAGCAGAAGCCCCTATTTCACTGCGATTGAGAAAATGAAAGTACTCCTTTTCTCTCTCTCACTGTGGCCCATTTGATTTGCTGGCGTGACTTTTCATCTCCTCTCGGCTGTTACAATGTTACTTCTGGATACAGACTCGAGCGAGTGTCTGCAGAGTTTCCCCCACCGCGTCTATCAGGGATCCAGTGCCATGGATCAGCTGTGATCGCCGCTGCGCTGCCGTGTATCAGTGTTTATCATCGGTGCAGAGCGCCAGCGCGTAAGAGCCAATCGCAGATCTTTATGTTGAGCGCGTGACCAATCAAAGGGGTGTAAGAAAGAAATCGCTAGACAAGGCTCAGAAAGCGAGCAGCATATTTATATTTGTTTATTTGCTATAAATGCTCGGGTTGCTCTGTGCATGTACTTGAGTTTTTAAAGGTACAGTTCATATATCTGATTGTTTGCATTAAAGGACAAAATTGTATTACAAATAGTATATAAATATAAATATATTTATACATTTTATTACAAGAATTGCTGTGCTGTGAAGAAAATATAAAATTGGGTTTGGAAAGCATCGTCAATGCATCGTGATGCACCGAGATATCGAATTGAACCGAATCGATGGCATGATAATCGTAACCGAATCGAACCGTGAGACCAGTGTAGGTTCACACCTCTACGAATTAGCCACTAAATCAACAAGTTACGAATTGCGTGAGATTGTGCTGTATTTTACATACTTTTCGAGTACCTTGGACTTCTGATTTTTTTGTGTTTTGGACTTTTTATGATCTTTATGAATCCCTTTTTATGATTTTTCAAAAAGAAGGTGTGGCACCCAACTCCACCCTTAAACCCAACCCTAATTTGTATGAAATTCATACAAATTAGGCACTAAATCAAAAAGTTACAAATTGCCGTGAGATCGTGTTGTGTTATTCATGTTTCTTTCTGCATCCACCTAATGGCATGTAAAATTGTGCTTATAATAAATAAAATCAAAAAAATTTTATTAATACCACAAAGAATGCATTTTCAGACACCACAATATAAACGATAGAGCATAATATGAAACGATAGACATTTTATTTTGTCCAAACAATATATATAGTCATATTGCACAGCGCTAAGTCAACATTTGCAATATTCAAGACATTTACCGATTTTGACATGACTAAGTTCTACTGCCCTCTAATGGAAGTCCTATTAATAAATAAGCAATTACATTGTCAAGGTGGGTTGTGGTATCTAAAGTTCCACAATGTACCGTTTCAGATCATTCGCAATAGTCACATCGCAAGATATGCAATGTTGCGTTAGTATTATAACCTATCATTTGCATGTGTTTTTGAGGCCTTTGACTGTATAATGATTTTAAAAGTATTTAAAAATAAGAAATTGTACTGTTTGTAAACATTAATTATGATAAATTTTATTTTTATTATTTAATTACTGTACCTGAATACTGTCAAGACTCTGAAAACATTAAATTACTGTTTATTTCAAATTTATATTTTTCTTTATTGTATATATCTATGCTTGTAGATTGTTTGCTAGATTTTATGCTGACACATTCCCACTACAGAATCAGCCCAATCAATCTAAATATATCACTTCTTTACAAATAGACATATTCAAGTCATCTGTACAAATTGTATTCATATCCCAATATATATAGCAAAATATCAGAATGTTAGAGTGTTCCAATATTGTGCAGCCCTAGTGGCATCCATCGCATAAAACATATGCCACAGTAAGTGGCGGTTCATTCCACCATGGCGACTCCTGCTTAATCAGGGACTAAGCCAACGGATAGTGAGTGAGTGACTTATTGTCAATTTGTTAGAAAACAATACATTTGTAGTTAAGCACATGCATCTTCATTAAGATTTATAAGGTACAGGATGGAAAATAAATAACAAATCCTTAACGAATGGTTGAGTAAATACTCAACTGCAACCACAAGAAGCTAGAAACCACATTTTCATCTCAACATTAGTTACATTAGATAGAAAATCAAATATTGCCATCAAGAATGACCTGCCCACAACAAGTCAGAAGATCATATAATATAATTTCTTTGCTTACCAATCCCTTATTATCGTGAAATATAAAGTCAGGCATTTAAATTAAGCCACTTCCCAAAGGCCCAATCCCAAATGGGTGGCATGGGGTAGGGGTAAAAACAAGAAATGGGGCACCACTACTAATCAGATATGCATCATGATATGTATATAGCACAAAGCAAGCATGAAGCGATAAGCACTGTTTGTTTAAAGCATGCTCACAAACTTATGAACAACAGAGTAATTAACATTATGTGTTGATATAGATGTGCGGTAAAGGATAAGGTAGTTTCATGCAACTGGATGCTTGTTTATGATATAAACATACATAAAAATATGAAGTTGGACTAGCACACTGTCAGTTAATGGTGTAACACTAGCAAACTTTTTACTTGCAATTCTGAACAATATTACAATGTTTAAACAACGTTTGAAAGTTTGAAAGGATATCCCTAGGCCCACATGGAATCTTCGCCCACAGATTTTCACGTTATTTAGCCCCTTATAGTGTAATTATTTACCAGTGTAAACTTTGTAAATATAGACCAATTATGCCTCTTTTTACAAGATAATGTAAAAAGACAATATAAAATATATTTTATAAGACAATATAAGTCTGTTCCTAGAGTGTGTATGTGAAGTTTTAGCTCAAAATACCCCCACAAATAATGTTTTAACTCTTTAAAACTGTCTCTTTTAGGCTTTGATTCTAATTGTGCCATTTTAGTGACTGTCGCTTTAAATTCAAATGAGATTGTGCTTTTCAAAAGAGGCTGGAGCTACAAATGCCTGTGTGTCATGTGTGTCAATGAGGGGAAGATTAGAAGATTAAGCCTAATCTGTGGTGCTTTCCCACTCTGATGACATGTACAAAGGGAGTATGTCAATCAAAGTGTTTCTTCCAAATCGCCAAATACATCACAGAAGGTACGTGCTGTTTTTGTTTTCGCAAATCCACCAGAGGCCGCTGTGTACCCTTTTTCAAATCTCAAATTTCTCTTGCGAGCTGCTGTTCTGGCGTTAATCCACCAGAGGCCGCTGTCGACTGACTGTTTGACTGACCCACCCTCTTCCTTCCCTAAATCCAACTGATAGTGTTTTCAAAAGCACCGATTGACCCACCCACCCAATTCCCTAAACCCAGTTAACCTGATTTTTACCATGTTGTCAGATTTTACCACATTCTCACCTTGTTATTTACTTGTTTATTTTATTTTTTGGCTTTTGTTTTTGCTTTACTCGCTTTCTGGAACCTGGACTCAAACCCCATTGTCGCGGTTAATTCCACTTCACGTCTCAGGTCCGCCAACATTCACGCTGAGCCACTGGACAAACAGCGGAAAAGCCGTCCACACAAAGGTTAGCGGTCAGCTGGTAAGCATCAAAAGGTATGGCATCATACCGCCCCGTAGCGTTCGTTTTAAAGATGATATGCAGCCTGGCAACATAATCCGCGATCTCCAGAAATGTATATAGGAATACGTTTTCAGAATGAGCCTATGTTAAAAAAATAATTAATACATTTATTTGTAATGGATATATTCAAACACTGTTGCTACACAAAGTGTTAAATTCCCGAAGTGACTTTTGCATAATATGTCCCCTTTAACACAAGTTTTATATTAATTTTAGTAACATTACTGAATAGTTTGCAAATGTGTACATGATTTATGTATAATTAGTGGTGTAACGCATCTCAAATCTCACTGTTCGGATCACACTGCGGTTTTTGAGTCACGGATCGGACCATTTTTCGAATCAGCAAAACAGGGAGGAGACAAATGTTATTTGCTTTCCTTTTACAAAAAATATTACTGCAAAAAACATTGTTTTAACAAACAGAAGTTAGAACCTGTAATTTTAATAAAAATAAAAATCAAGAAAGAACCAGCTGAAAAAAAGTTAAATATTCAATACGAAAAATGATCTTTGCTACTGTTGCTGATAATGCGAAATATAAAAATCTAACATCTTGTACGACATATCATATTTAGTTTCAATTAATGATTCAACAATTCCCACATAAAGCTTCATGTTTGATTATAGGTGTTTCATTTTTGAAAACTTATTCAGTGACATCATTTTGATGGTTGTTTGTTGCCACCTGTTGGTTACACATTGTAATTGCTACAATATTCACCAGCGTCAAGTTCCATTAAACAGTGATTTTAATCTTTACCATAAACATCAGTGTTTATAGCTGAACTATAGACTGTTATCCCAGGATTAATAAAAAAAGAGGCAAAGCATTATCATTTGTCATTCATGTTGCGCGGGTTTGAATTACGATCACGATCATTTAATGTTAAATTGTGCAGCTTAACAATGAACGCATTAATGCAGGCTAAACAGTGACAGAAAACACCTTTAATTAATAACCTAAGAAAGCATTTAGCTCCCGCTACAACTTTTTTCGTCATCATTATATTTTACAGGGAAGCCAAAATGCTTTCATACACGTGATTTGAATAACACGGGAGGTGATCTCTATGCAATTGTTATAAATGTTGGACTAACCTCAGTGTTTCCCCTACCATTATATAAGGTGGGCGCCCCGCCCTCCCAACGGCTGTACCCGCCCCCCTCAAAGTCACATTAATTGTATTATCTATATTGCGCCAGATCACAACTTTTTTTTAATAAACAAGCTAAATAGCCGTATGTAATACCTTATTTACACAACAGTATGACATTTCTGTTCTGCGCTCGCGTCACTGCAGCTAAAATATATGCAGATGCAGACATCCCAAGTCTCTCGAAAGTTCTGGGAGTCTCCCGCAAATGCATAGAGACTACCGGATGCCCGCAAACGAATGATAATCTTCCAGAGATCGCGCATCTCCTGCCCGGTCCTCAAATACGTCCCACATTCCTCCCTGCTCTTCAGATACGTCGCACACATCCCATGCTGTGATGTGAGCGGAGCTATCTCCTTTATCTAGTGTCTAGTTATGACCTCTTCCGCAAATTCATACCGGCTCCGTGATCCCCCAAAATGAATTAAAATACCTGGAAATCATGGTGTTGAGAGTGAATGAGCAAGTGAACAGATCGCGAGAGGCACAGTGATGGTCTAAACATTACATTTGATAGGTCAAATGAATAGAGCAGTAAAGATATCGCGAGTGCAAATATAATAAAATATTAAATATATATTATATATACATGCAAAATAAATATTTTCTGTCTTTTAGTAGATCTATTATATAAGTCTTACTTTGTTTACCAAACAATTGATTCAATTTTAATTAGATTCACAGTGTAAAACTTTAAATAAAGGTTAAAAAGTTCATGTTTTTTTTTATTTTATTTCATGTGTTAACTTTTTAGTAACTGCACTCTCAAAATCATTCTGCTGATATTTTTTATTTTCATTTTTTACTAAATTCTGTGCAGTAATAGCAAAAAAAAAAAAAAATCATTCTGGCCCTCTTCTATTACCCCTACTGTTCTATCCAAAAGAGAATCCAGACATGGGACAATGCTTTCCACATCAAGTGCCTTTTCATAGACATACAGTGCCAACATTATTAGATGGAGTGTTGTCAAAATGGCCACGACAGCTACAGTAATGCAAACATAGCAGTAGCTCCAGAGATCTTACGCAGCACTCTATGGAGGCGAGAGATGAAGGAGGGGTGGCAGGATCCAGACCGACTGCAAGAACCCGAGCGAGAAGGGACTGACACAGCAGAGTGATAAAACTTTGGCAGTTCAAATATGTATCTTGGTCATGCCAATAAAGCTAATTGAATCTGAAATTGAATTTAGCTAGAGGGATATACGCTGAAAAAAAAGAAGAGGGGGTGGGTGGGGGTTACTGACAGTGAGGGAGGGATTCACAAATGGGAAGTGGAATACTGGTAGTTGTGCCCCTGCCATGGATTAAAGTCACAAGCGCTCTGAGGCAAATGTAGTATTAGTCACTTTAATAATTAATCATCTTCTGAGCATGTTTTTTTTTTTTTTGAGCCATGCAGTGACCCATTTTTAATTTCACTCAACTAACAAAAAATAAAGCAAAGAACTTGGCTAACCCGCCTAAAATTAGCAAGAGAGGAGCATTCGCTGCTCAGGGTCTGTTGGGTCAAACAAACTCATCTATTATCTAAATTCCCAGGGTAAATAAAAGGGAATTCCTGTCTTTTCACACCTATTTGGCTTTTAGAGTGCAAAGAAAAAGAGAATAAAAGGTCTACGATGGGCTCCCAAAGGTCTGCAGGATGCCGTCCTGGAGAAATATGAGGCCCATATGCAATGTGTCCCCGGTGAAAGGAGATCTCCCGCCGTGCTCCTCCTGGCTTTGATGCTCACCACCACAAAAGCAGATGGTTCAGGCCCTCAACTCTCTCTCTCTCTCTGCTCCCGTCCCCCACCCCTCCCAAAGCGTGAAGACAATCCCATCCACCGCTATTAGCCCCCTGCCTGCTCTGGCTCTCCATTCGGCTGCAGCTTCAGGCTCCTTTCAGGCCACTGCCCAGAACCCAGGGGGCTGCCGGGGCAAAGCAACCTAGTCAAGCATTCACCATCGCTGGCTGGCTTTGAATGGAAGTCAACTGAGTGAAAAAGACATGTTTTTAGAGGACGGAGCGGAAAAGTGAGGGGGAGAAAAAAAAGCAGGTGAGGAGAGATCGATGAAGGTTTTTTTCCCCTCCAATACCTCATTCACCGCTCGCAGGTTACAAAGCAGTAGTGACTGCAGGCGGTGTGGAATTTTCCGGATGCTTGTTCAGACTGTCAAAGGCTGGTGGTCAGGGGAAGCTTTATGCAAAATGAGATCAAAGATAGAGACACCCTGGTGGACCTTTTTTTGCCCTCAGATTTTCTATTTTTGGCAGACTACATTAGTGCATAAGTTGTTTATCATATTATTGTATTTTGTTTTATTTGTATCATTTTTTTTACTTTATTTTTCAATATTTTTTAAAATAAAATTGCATTTATATATGTAATGTATATATATATATATATATATATATATATATATATATATATATATATATAAATATATGTAATATATTATATGTTATATATATATATATTATATGTTTTATATATATATATATATATATATATATATATATATTATATGTTTTATATATATATATATATATATATATATATATATATATATATATATATATATATAGATATATATATATATATATATATATATATATATATTAGGGGTTGAACAATATTTTTTAATTAAAATGGAGTCGACATCGACTAGTCGCAAATATTTTGCGACATGCCACAATTTTGTATTTATTTGCAGCAAATACATATACACATGCTGTTTGACAGCTCTTAACTAGGTCCATACGGAATCTGCGAGCGCAGAAATCCGCAGATTTTTAGCCCATCATTGACTCTATTTACTTGTTTAAATGTGTAAAAATTTATATTTGTTCAGTTTTGACATTTATTTCAGTAATATTATTGACATATAAAAGTGTTCATTTGATTTATTTTCAATAGTTTGTAAAGTAATATTTTCTGCTTTTAGTAGATATATTATATGAGAGACTTACTTTGTCTACCAAATAAGTGGATCTAATTAGATTTGCATTGTAAACATTAATAAATAAATGTTTAAAATAGGTTTTATTTTTAAATTGAATTTATAAAATTTTTAGTTACGATACTCCCAAAAATCATTCCACATAAATTCACAGATTTTTTACAAAATTCTGCGCAGAAATAGCAAAAAACATCCGCAGATTCTGTCTGGCCCTACTCATAACACATTGCAAAAACAATTCAACAATAACAATGAATTATTTTAGTGGAAAACTAATGCATTACCAACACTGTTCATTTAGTTATAGTGCAACATTAGCACGGGCTAATTTTAATGCAAAATAAAAGAAGTCAAAAAATTGATCATGGCTCGAACTACTAAAAATATAACAATAACAGATATAATTAGTGCAAAAGTAATGCATACATCAACAGCACACAGTACATCGTTCATGATGTTTACGTGTGAAGTTTGCAGCACCTCTGCTGCTGCGCGATTGACGGTTTTGATGCGCTTCACAGTCCATCACAAAACATGTCAGTGGCAACGCGTCACAGAGGACAACAGCCAATCACAATACTTTTCCACTGTTGTGTAAACACGATTGGCTATCATCTGCTCGAGGATATTTGCATGGCCCGATCTAACAGGCTGACACCTGTTTGACGATTTAAAGTTCACTCAAAGTTCACGTTAATCATTGACGCTGACATAAAAAAAAAACATTTAAATTATTTTAATAATGCGAGGGCAGTTTCATTCAGTGAACTTACTTTTGTGTGTAAGCTGCGGTGTAGTTCAAAAACCACGTAATCTGCGCAGCATGACTAATCGAAGTCAATCAAAAAGCATCACGGCAAAGCATTAAAGTCGACCAGTCGGTGCAACCCCTAATATATATATATACAGTTGAAGTCAGAATTATTAGCCCCCCTTTGATTTTATTTATTTATTTTTTTAATATTACCCAAATGATGTTTAACTGAGCAAGGAAATTTTCACAGTTGGTCTGATAATATATATTTTTTAATTATTAGTTTTATTTCGGCTAGAATAAAAGCAGTTTTTAATTTTTTTAAAAACATTTTAAGGACAAAATTTTTAGCCCCTTTAAGCTAACTTTTTTTAATAGTCTACAGAACAAATCATCGTTATACAATAACTTGCCTAATTACCCTAACCTGCCTAGTTAACTTAACCCAGTTAAGCCTTTAAATGTCACTTTAAGCTGTATAGAAGTATCTTGAAAATATCTAGTAAAATATTATTTACTGTCATCATGGCAAAGATAGAATAAATCAGTTATTAGAAATGAGTTATTAAAACTATTACGTTTAGAAATGTGTTGAAAAAATCTTTTCTCTCTTAAACAGAAATTGGGGGAAAAAAATAAACAGGGGGCTAATAATTCTGACTTCAACTGTATGTATGTATGTATGTATGTATGTATGTATATATATAAATATGTATATATATAAATATGTATATATATATATATATATATATATATATATATATATATATATATATATATATATATATATATATAAAAACATACAAATTTTTTTGCCCTTCGATCTTCACTTTTTTTTTCAATACTTTTTTCCGTTATTTCTTTTTTTATTTTCTCTCTCTCTCTTTGCTTGCTCTAATTTGATCATGTGATCTACTGAATCGTCATATTAAGGTGGCTTCCTAAGTCCCAACACTGTTAGCTTGGCATTGACAATGTTTCCATCCAAAAATGCGAATTAACTTTATGCACAAAACTGGAATATCGCATACAAAAACGTGCAAATAACACAATGTTTCCAACGAGTCAAAAAGAACAAAATCGTCACTTCAATTCAATTCAATTCAATTCATCTTTATTTGTATAGCGCTTATACAATGTAGATTGTGTCAAAGCAGCTTCACATGGAAGATTATAGTGAATTGAAACAGTGTCAGTTCAGTTCAGTTTTCATAGATTAAGTTCAGTTCAGTTTAGCTCAGTTCAGTGTGGGTTAATAATCACTACTGAGAGTCCAAACACTGAAGAGCAAATCCATCGATGCGCAGCTCTACAGATCCCGAACCATGCAAGCCAGTGGCGACAGCGGCGAGTAAAAAACTTCACCAATTGGCGAAAGTGAAGATTTAAAAAACCTCGAGAGAAACCAGGCTCAGTTGGGCACGACCATTTCTCCTGTGGCCAAGCGTCTTGTGCAGAGCTGCAGTCTAGGCGCATGAAGGTGGACCTCAGCGAAGACTCGTCTGTCCTTGGAGCGTCACAGGGGTCAGTCTCAGGCTCTCACTCCACGATGACCACCACAGCAGCTGCTCAGGATACGGCCTGGTCCAGAAAACCTTAGGATCATCTCGTCACTGGTCTTGGATCGCATCAGTGGCACTGCATAGTCTGAGGGCCTCGGGATGAGAACCCCCAGGTGGAAATACAGAATAAGGAGAATAATTAGCGTAGCTGCTGTTCATAGTGTATAAAAACAAGAAGCAAAATCCTGTGTGGGGCACATCATGCGTCATACTGCTATGTCCTGCACTGAGTGTATGCTTTGCTAAAAAGATAGGTCTTTAATCTAGTTTTGAAGAGCGAGAGTGTGTCTGAGCCTCGGACATTATCCGGAAGGCTATTCCAGAGTTTAGGGGCCATAAATGAGAAGGCTCGACCTCCTTTACTCGACTTTGATATTCTAGGTACTACTAGAAGCCCTGAGTTTTGAGATCTTAAAGAGCGTGTTGGATTGTAGCGAGACAGGAGATTGGTTAGATAAACAGGAGCTAGATTATTTAAAGCTTTATAGGTAAGGAGTAATATTTTAAATTCAATACGAAACTTAACAGGCAGCCAGTGTAAGGAGGATAAAATTGGGGGTGATATGATCATATTTTCTAGATCTGGTAAGAACTCTGGCAGCTGCATTTTGCACTAGCTGAAGTTTGTTTATAGAGGATGCTGGGCAGCCAGCAAACAGAGCATTACAGTAGTCTAGCCTAGAAGTCATGAAAGCATGGACTAGTTTTTCTGCATCTGATATAGATAGCATACTTCGCAATTTAGCGATATTTCTCAGATGAAAGAAAGCAGTTTTTGTGACATGGGATATATGATTTTCGAATGTTAAATTGCTGTCTAATATCACACCTAGATCTTTTGTAGTAGAGCTAACGCTAACTTTTGTATCCCTCTAATTGCAGGTCGAGTTGTGAGAACTGCTGTGTACAGGATTTAGGCCCGATAAGTAATAATTCTGTTTTGTCTGAGTTTAAGAGAAGAAAATTGTTTGTCATCCAGTCTTTAACATCTTTAATACACTCAGTTAGCTTAGACAGTTCAGGCATCTCATCAGGTTTAGTTGAAATGTATAATTGAGTATCGTCTGCATAGCAGTGAAAGTTGATCCCGTGTTTTCTAATAATGTCTCCCAGGGGAAGCATGTATATTGTAAACAGCAAAGGGCCTAAAACTGATCCTTGAGGGACCCCGTACTTTACTGGCCTGGCTTGTGAAAGCTGTCCATTAATATTCACAAACTGGTAACGATCAGCTAAGTATGACCTAAACCATTGAAGGGCCTGACCTTGGACACCTGTAGAATTTAAGCGGTCTATGAGAATATTGTGGTCAATGGTGTCAAATGCGGCGCTAAGATCGAGTAGAACTAATAGTGAGACGCACCCTTGGTCAGCAGCTAAGAGTAAATCGTTGGTTATTTTTACTAATGCGGTTTCTGTACTGTGATGAGGCCTGAAGCCTGACTGAAACACTTCAAAAATATTGTTTGTCTGCAGAAAGGAGCATAATTGGGTAGAAACAACTTTTTCTAGTATTTTAGACATAAACGGAAGATTTGAAATAGGCCTATAATTAGCTAAGTTGCTCGGGTCCAGTTGTGGTTTCTTAATAATAGGCTTAATAACAGCTAGCTTGTAAGGATTTGGAACATGGCCTAAAGATAAAGAAGAGTTGATAACATTAAGGAGAGGTTCTCCTATAATAGGTATCAGTTCTTTCAGTAATTTTGTTGGAATTGGATCTAACATACATGAAGCTGATTTAGAACTATTTATAACTTTATCTAGCTCTTCCTGTTCTATGATTTTGAAGCATTGTAGGTTATTTTGATTCAGTGAAAATATTTCTGCATCTGGAGTATGAGGCGGTGCAGAAAGTTTAACATTTTCTATTTTCTGTCTAAAGCCTTCTATTTTATCACTGAAAAAATTCATGAAGTCATCACTACTGATTTGCGGTGGGACATTTTGTTCCAAAGATGATCGATTATTTGTTAGTTTAGCAATGGTGCTAAATAAAAATCTAGGATTGTTATGATTATTTTCAATCAGTTTGCGGAGGTGCTCGGCCCTGGCAGATTTAAGAGCCCTCCTATAACTGGACATACTGTCTTTGTACGCAATTCTAAAAACCTCTAAATTAGTTTTTTTCCATTTACGTTCTAGAGCACGGGTTGCTGTTTTGAGAGCGCGAGTATGATTATTGTACCATGGTGTAGTTTTATTCTCTCTAGCCTTTTTTAATTTGATGGGTGCCACTGTATTTAGTGTGTTAGTAAAGACGGCATCCATATTGCTGGTTACTACATCAAGGTCATTTGCGTTTGCGGGTGTATTTCGAAATAAGGAAAGATCTGGTAAGTTATTTATGAATTCATCCTTGGTGGACGGAACGATAGTCCTACCAGGGCGGTATATTGGTGCAGATCTGCTAATTTCAGGTAGACGCAGCTTATATAGTAAGAGGTAGTGGTCTGTAATATCATCACTTTGTGGTATAATGTCTACATCAAAGACCTCAATTCCGTAAGACAATATTAGATCTAATGTATGCTTTAAGCGATGGGTTGGACCGACAGCATTTTGTTTTATCCCAAGTGAGTTTAATAGATCCATAAAGGCGAGCCCTAGTGTATCATTGGAGTCATCTACGTGAATGTTGAAGTCTCCTACAATTAGTATTTTATCAGTTTTAACTAGCAAATCAGAAATAAAATCAGAAAACTCTTTTAGAAAATTGACATAGGGTCCTGGGGGTCTATATATGGTGATTATAGCGAGAGATAACATAGATTTTTGCTTAATATCCGGTAGCATAACATTAAGAGCTAATAACTCAAAGGAGTTAAACATAAGTCCCTTTTTCTGATTAACATTAAGAATATCACTAAAGATTGATGCAACTCCACCACCACGGCCAGTATGACGAGCTTTATGCTTGTATGTGAATCCTGGAGGAGTTGCTTCATTTAAGCTAATATAGTCATTTTGTTTCAGCCAGGTTTCAGTGAGACAGAGTGCATTTAGATTGTTATCTGTTATTATTTCATTAATGATAAGTGTTTTAGGTGCTAGTGACCTGATGTTTAGGAGACCAAGCTTAACGAAGTTTGTATTATCACTTTTTATTGGATTTTCAGCTTTTATTCTTAATAGATTTTTTCTAGAGCACACAGTACGTTTAATTGTTGGTCTAACACGAGGAACAGACACAGTTTCTATGGGGTAAGCTAGACATGTGTTACTGTAATTTAAGTGGGTCGAACAAGAGTCTATATGGATAAAATGTGAATTTTGTGAATTTTTACTTACTAGTCAGACAGAGCGAAGCATCTTAGAGATGTTGTCCGACAGCAGTTCCGCTCCAGCTCGACTAGGGTGCAGGCCGTCCGGCCGGGAAAAGCCTAGGGCGCTCCCAGAAAAGATTCCAGTTATTGGCAAAGAGCAGTTTCTGTTCATTACACCATGTTAATAGCCATTCATTCAGAGCAAAAAGTCTACTGAACCTTTCATTTCCTCTGCGGTAGGTAGGAAGCGGTCCAGAAACGATGATCTGCGTGGCGGGCGAGGTGCGTCGAACCGTCTCGATGAGGCTCCTGAAGTCCCTCTTCAGGATCTCCGACTGGCGGAGCCCGGTGTCGTTCGTCCCCACATGGAGGACAACGGCACCGAGGCTCTCGCCAGTGCTCAGGATACTCGGAATCTGTGTAGAAATATTCTTAACGCGAGCACCAGGAAAGCAAAATGTGCGTATTTTATTACCTGAAGTGGAAGCAGGACGGACGTGGCGTACGATGGAGTCACCGATGATAGCCACATCGTGACCCGTCTCGCGGAGAGGGGCGAATCGGTTCTCCGTGGAGAGCTCGAACACAGGAGGAGGAGAACCCTTGCCCCGGGGTCTCCTTAGCACCTTCCGCGGCTGCATCCAGGTGCCGTGGTAGCCAGGTGCCGGCGTGAACGACCCCTGGACGAACCGCGTCAGAGGCGCGCTGGGCCTGGACAGAGGAACAAGCGGGGTTGAAGTAGACGGAATGTCTCGGCTGTATGGTGTACTCACCTCAGATGAGCGAACTGGAGCGCGGGGCACCTCGAGCAACGCTCTTTGCGCCCTGAGCTCAGCTCGCTTCATCTGCAGAAGCCGGATACGTTCTTCCAGCCGTTCCAGCTCCATGTCCAGGGCCTCCATCGATGTTCTCCTGCACACAAGGACAGAGACACAAGCGACATCGTACAGGGGTAACGAGCAAAGCCAGTAAGTGAGAAAGTTAGGGGATGGCAGCAGTCGGTAGCTTTAGCTGACTAGCGGTGCTAGCTGGCTAAAGCTACAAACAACAGGCGGATGCTCGAGAGACAGAACGTTTTGGAGTGTATTTATTTGTATAAAGTGTTAAATGTTGTATAAAATGTATTAAGGGTTTGTTCCCCCTAAGTAGTATTAAGCGAATGTGGAGGTATTCGATAATAAAAATGCAAATTGCGAATCTATGCGACAGAGCTACAAACACACGCTGCGCGGCTTGGGTAGCAGCGGCAGTGACGTCACTCGAGCATCCTGATTAACTGGCACCAAACATCAACAGTAAAAATGGAATTGCGGTTAGAGAAGCTGCATGAATCTTTTCCTTATTTAATAAATGACTTGTGCCTAAGAAGACAGTATGCCAACGCGCAATAAACGTATGGTGACGTTTGAAAGCGTGAGCACGGACGCACTTGATTCTGGAGGTCATTAAAAATATAATTATACTAATACTTAAACGGTAAGGCGTTTTTAGAATGACCAAAACAACATTTCAGATGTTTTACAATGTGCTCAGCCTGCAGGTTTATCCATCCGCACACATTTTTATCATCACATGATCTCTTATGACAAAATCACATGACTTTTTTTAATGCACATACTGGAATTTGTTCGGTAAATGAGTTTTTATTGTAGTTTATGCGCATCTTTTCTTATTGAATAAAAAGTTTATCCAACTCAGTTATGTGCATACGTTTTTTTATGCGCATTTTCAAAATGTATGTGCATCTTGGCGTTTCCATCAACCAATTTGTTTATGCACATATCCAAAACGCGCATAAAAATAGGTGGATGGAAACGTAGTTAATGGTCAACACGTGACCAAAAAGTTAACCTTTTTTTTCTTCAGTAAATTGCTTGCCAACTATGTCTCTCTTTTTGGTTTGAGAGAGTGTGCAGACTTTTCTTCAGCTATTTCATTCGTTGACGCACTACACTAAAAGTCCCAGTCGCTCTCGAGCAATTCTGCAATCAACGCAATAAAGAAAAACCTGCAAATGACCTCCGAAACCTCATCTTTGTTAATACCTCAAGCTTGATCTCCAGGGCTCTCATTGGCACAAGCCAATTAATCGCTGCTCTCTGAGGCCGGGATCAAGCTCTTAATTGATTACATGGCGATAGCTTATTCAATTATCACTTAAAGAAAGAACGAAATTGAGAGCTGAAATGAGAGTCAAGGAAGTTTCCCAAATGAGGCCCTCAGAGGTTTTTTTTTTTTTTTTTTTTTTCTTGAGCCACGTTCAGTGGTTGTTCAGGAAGAGCACAACAAAAAAATACAGCCAATCCAGCTGAAAGAGTTGACAGGTCTGCTTAGCTACACTGCTCTAGACTTCACCCCTTGAGTTCAAAACCTGCATTACGGGCCAGAGCGAATTTAGGAAGTCCGGTGAATAAGCATCAACAGGAGACTTTTCCTGCACAGCCAGGTCAGATCTTTACATCCTCCATGTAGAAGTGTGCTTTCGGATCACGAGGGGATTTGTTAGCTTTCACTTCTCCTTCTATCTGCCTCTGGCATGGAGGTGAACGGCTACCCTTGGCTCTATCCTCCAACTATCTCTTCCCTCGTCCGGTTTGTTTACAGAGTCACTGAGGGATACCCCTCTCAGACTTTAGCAGTCAGCTTAAAAATAAATAAACCACTGTGTCTGGTATGCTACCAGGCTAATTTCCCTGGATGGCATGCTAGCTTAGTCTCATCCAGCTAGCACAAACTAATGAGAACACGTTTTAGGGATACGCCAATTTCAGGAATGTCTGTGACAAGTTGTCAACTCCGTCGCAGGGTAGATTATCCGCAGATTAATGTAAATAATCGTCACTAATACTGCACAGTTAACCAGAGTGAGAGAAGCCGCACAAAAGCAAAACACACAGATCATTAGCCTGACAGTCTTCTTGGCACCATCATGTATTTTCTAGTGCAGAATCGCCTGGAGACAATCTAAACAGATGTCACCCCATACGTCTGACATCTGGAGGCTACTGTCCACTGTATAGCTAATATTGTCAACCTATCCAAAAACATAAATGTCCGAATTACTCTTCATTTGGTCGCTGGCTTCATTTGGTCGCTGGCTTCGTTTGCGCCATTAGAAGTGAGTTTTACATCAGTTTGCAGTTGGCTCAATGGCTAGTTGGATAAGATGGTCTCCCAGCCTGGCAGAGCTGGTGGTTAACTGGTTTAAAGCTCAAGCATTTAACAGGCACTCTAAAAAAAAATTGTTGGTTAATTTGTGTTCTTGCCACCAATCAAAGCTAATTTAGATGCTTTTGTTTGTTTGTTTTATTGATAACCTATGGATAAAAGGTCAACACGGTGGTTACAATGTCTGGAAAAGGGTCCAAAACACATTTAAAGCAAAGAACATTCATTTATTTCCTTTGGTTTTCATGGTACAAACTGAAATTAGTTTACTGACTACTGTAAGATTGTTTACTAAATGGTTAGTTTGCTTAAAATAGTCTCACATGCTTGTTTTAGCTGGTTTACACAATTTTGATCAGTCTTTAATTTTGAATATAGTTATTTAAATATACAGTTAAAGTCAGAATTAATTAATTATTATTGTTTTGCTGATATTGACTATTTAACTAGGCTAATATGCTAAAAATATTCACCAAAACAAACCTAAATTACTCATAATTTGAACATTTTACTGAAATCATCAGTGATATTATACAGTACATTCATGGATGGTCGGCCACCCTTGCTTGTTTCTCTTGTTGAATTTTTAGTTCGTTTCAGATGGTGTTTATACGGTGGCCGAGAGAGCCTAACATGCTGCAATTTAAGAAAAACACCAGCAAATTAAGAAAAGATCTTCATCTGTTTGGCAGCATACGTGCTACAAATCCTCACAATGCATAAACATTAAAAAACGCACTGCATTTTTACACAAAACAAATAAATAAATGAATAAATAAAAAAAAACACGCTACATTTTCTCACAAAGCAAAAAAAAAAAGTATGAAAACGCTCTGAATTTTCTTACAACGCAAACAAGTTATGAAAAAGCACTGCATTTTCTCACAACGCAAAAAATTTACGAAAGCACGCTACATTTTTACACAACACAAACAAGTTATTAAAATGAGCTGCATTTTCTCACAATGCAAACAATTTATGAAAACGCGCTACAGTTTCTCACAATGCAAACAATTTACAAAAACACTGCATTTTCTCACAAACCAACCAATTTCACAAAACGTGCTGCATTTTCTCACAAACAAACAATTTACGAAAACACTGCATTTTCTCACAAACAAACAATTTACGAAAACACTGCATTTTCTCACAAACAAACAATTTGCGAAAACACTGCATTTTCTCACAACCAAACAATTTGCGAAAACACTGCATTTTCTCACAACCAAACAATTTACGAAAACACTGCATTTTCTCACAAACCAACCAATTTCACAAAACGTGCTGCATTTTCTCACAAACAAACAATTTACGAAAACACTGCATTTTCTCACAACCAAACAATTTACGAAAACACTGCATTTTCTCACAACCAAACAATTTACGAAAACACTGCATTTTCTCACAAACCAACCAATTTCACAAAACGTGCTGAATTTTCTCACAAACAAACAATTTACGAAAACACTGCATTTTCTCACAACCAAACAATTTACGAAAACACTGCATTTTCTCACAAACCAACCAATTTCACAAAACGTGCTGAATTTTCTCACAAACAAACAATTTACGAAAACACTGCATTTTCTCACAACCAAACAATTTTCGAAAACACTGCATTTTCTCACAAACCAACCAATTTCACAAAACGTGCTGCATTTTCTCACAAACAAACAATTTACGAAAACACTGCATTTTCTCACAACCAAACAATTTACGAAAACACTGCATTTTCTCACAAACCAAACAATTTATGAAAACACTGCATTTTCTCACAAACAAACAATTTATGAAAACACTGCATTTTCTCACAAACCAAACAATTTACGAAAGCACTGCATTTTCTCACAAACCAATCAATTTCACAAAACGTGATGCATTTACTCACAACACAAACAATTTACGAAAACACTGCATTTTCTCACAAACAAACAATTTACGAAAACACTGCATTTTCTCACAACCAAACAATTTACGAAAACACTGCATTTTCTCACAAACCAACCAATTTCACAAAACGTGCTGCATTTTCTCACAAACCAACCAATTTCACAAAACGTGCTGCATTTTCTCACAAACAAACAATTTACGAAAACACTGCATTTTCTCACAACCAAACAATTTACGAAAACACTGCATTTTCTCACAAACCAACCAATTTCACAAAACGTGCTGCATTTACTCACAACACAAACAATTTACGAAAACACTGCATTTTCTCACAAACCAAACAATTTACGAAAGCACTGCATTTTCTCACAAACCAATCAATTTCACAAAACGTGATGCATTTACTCACAACACAAACAATTTACGAAAACACTGCATTTTCTCACAAACAAACAATTTACGAAAACACTGCATTTTCTCACAACCAAACAATTTACGAAAACACTGCATTTTCTCACAAACCAACCAATTTCACAAAACGTGCTGCATTTTCTCACAACCAAACAATTTACGAAAACACTGCATTTTCTCACAACCAAACAATTTACGAAAACACTGCATTTTCTCACAACCAAACAATTTACGAAAACACTGCATTTTCTCACAACCAAACAATTTACGAAAACACTGCATTTTCTCACAAACCAACCAATTTCACAAAACGTGCTGCATTTTCTCACAACCAAACAATTTACGAAAACACTGCATTTTCTCACAACCAAACAATTTTCGAAAACACTGCATTTTCTCACAAACCAACCAATTTCACAAAACGTGCTGCATTTACTCACAACACACAATTTACGAAAACACTGCATTTTCTCACAAACAAACAATTTACGAAAGCACTGCATTTTCTCACAAACCAAACACTTTATGAAAGCACTGCATTTTTTCACAAACCAACCAATTTCACAAAACGTGCTGCATTTACTCACAACACACAATTTACGAAAGCACTGCATTTTCTCACAAACCAAACACTTTATGAAAGCACTGCATTTTTTCACAAACCAATCAATTTCACAAAACGTGCTGCATTTACTCACAACACACAATTTACGAAAGCACTGCATTTTCTCACAAACCAAACACTTTATGAAAGCACTGCATTTTTTCACAAACCAATCAATTTCACAAAACGTGCTGCATTTTCTCACAACGCAAATGATTTACAAAAACGTGATGCATTTCCTCACAACACAAAAAGAACGGAACACAACAAAAATGTTTCAACGGGACCCAAAATCATGACGGACGCAACTGTGCTGTGACTATTGCTCTGTGAAGTTATAGGTGATATTTGAAAGGTGAGTTTTTATGTTTGTTTAATTTAATATCCCAATTCTCTTGTCTTTTGTATTTATTAGCCTAAATAACCATAACCTAAATAGCAGAGTCCGTTACGTTTTAGGGTCCCCTTGAAACATTTCTGTTGTGTTCTGAGCTATTTGAAACTTTTGTGAAAAAATGCAGAGCGTTTTCGTAAGTTGTTTGCGTTGTGAGAAAATGCAGCTCGTTTTATTAATTTGTTTGCGTTGTGAGAAAATGCAGCTCGTTTTATTAATTTGTTTTCGTTGTGAGAAAATGCAGCACGTTTTTTTTTTTTTTAAATGTGCTTGTGTTGTGAGGATTTGCAGCATGTGTGCTGTCAAACTGACGACTGTTTTTTTTTTTTATAACTGCACATGTTATCTTAAATTGCAGCATGTTATGCTCACCCGGCTACCGTATGTTTAGCTAGGCCTGACTAACAAAACAAAACAAAAGAGTCCCAAATATCCTGAATCAGTCATCAAATTGACTGGTAGACTAGCTAAACAATTAAACCAGCCCAAAAAGCTCTGATGATCTTAAAGGGATATTTCACCAAAAACTGAATATTGTCAACATTTACTCGCGCTTCACACATTTATGACTTTCTTCTTTTGAACACGAAGATATTTTGAAACCTGTAACCATTAACTTCCATTATATATTTTTTTTTTCTTTTCTATATATTTTTTTAACTTTTTTTTTTTTTTTGTTCAACAAAAGAAAAAAAGTCAAACTGTTTTGAAACCACTTGAGGCTGAGTAAATAGTGAGGAAATGTGCGAACTATCCCTTTAATGGTTTGACGGTTGGTTAAAAACGTCAATAAAATACACTGGAAAAAAAAGATTTATTGGATTTACTCCATTTTATTAAGGTAAGTGGTTGCAAAAAATTTCTAAGAGCTGAATTTAAACAAACAAATTAGGTTACACATTACAAAATGTTATGTGTTTGTTTAAATTCAGCCCTTATGGATTGTTTGCAACCACTTACCTTACAAAAATGTGTAAATCCAATGAATACCTTTTTTTCAGTGTATTCCTCAACACTCAACCTGGATTTAACACCCAAAGGACGCCAATAGCCATCAAGGGATTACTTTAAAAGTACCCATTGTACTTGTTAACTATTTTGTACAATCCCGGATGAGTGATGTCCATCCGGTTCCTCCCTCCTGCCGGTGAACGAAACAATCCAGTGCAGTGGGAGGGCTTTTGTGGAGAAGACGACTGCGAACGCTCGGCTGGATAGTGAGAGCTTCAGCGAAGGAAAGAGAGAGCGTGGACAAAAGTGTGTTGTGAAAAGAGCTCCGTCTTTCTGACAGGCCCAGCATGGCGTGTAGGCCTCGCTCCAGATGGTGATGTCCCGGCTGCCGGCTGGGGGGCTCTGGACTCTTTCTATATGGCTGTCAGCTGGGCTTTTTCTTCCCCCTGCCTGAGCCCAGTGATTTCATCCTACAGCGTTTCGGTAATAAGATAATTCACACAGTACTCCACATGCTGCTCTCACATCAGCATCGCCATCCAACACAGACGTGTAAGCCAAGCCGTCTTGCTACTGGAAGCATGTGAGACTCGAAACGACCTTGTCCGTTTCCAGAGCTTGGGCTTTTTGAGCTCACCTCAAGCTTGAAGGGTCGGGGGGTGACGTCTTTAAAACCTCTCCGGCCTGTCAAAAAGCATTCCAGCACTGAAAAGGTGAAGCAGGGTCATCTGTCTGTTTTCTGTGCAGTTGTTTCTGGTGGTAAATCTAAAGAGACTGCCAAAAACTGCACAATAACAAAACAGGAACTCATTTGGGCCTTATGTGTTTTGCTCAGAAAGTAAATGTACTGAATAAAGCAGTTTGAATTTTTAATTCACATTTATGCACGGATAATTATTACTTTAGAATGTGTCATCATTAATTTGATGTATTTTTATTAGAGAAAAACATACTATTATTATACTAGGATTAAATTAAGTGTAATAATAGTTCATAAATATATGATGACAAATAAAAAGACTCTATTAAATGATCACAGTGCAGCCTTAATTGTTGTTTTAAATGGCAAAATTTTAGTTTACTCATTATTAAAAACATAAAAATAGATTACAATTTAGTATGGTATCTTATTATTCATATTTTAATAAGTTAAAGGGAACCTATTTTCCCTTTTTCAAGATTTAAAATAAATATTTTCCTTCTCCAGATTGTGACTGTAAAGTTTCAACACAAAACACTTATCAGATTATTTATTATACCTTTCAGAATATTGGAATTTTATGCTCTTAACACTATGCAGCTGTTTTTGTTGCCTGTGCCTTTAATGCTAGTTCTCCCCGCCCACCGTTCCCACATGCCTGTCAGAGTGTGCCTCAATCTCCGCCTCGGCTGCGTCAGATAAACAGCACAGTGACACACAAAGGAAGCAGATCTCACGTTACGTTTGTGAGAAATACTACAGTAAGAACTTTCCCAATGATTATTTGATGTATTTGTTGTGGAGCTCAAGCCTTTCTGCAATGATGAGTCACACACAATGTTGTTATAAAGATCCCTCGCATGCATGCGTACAGACATAGCATGCACGTTTAACTTTGCACTGTTTTTACACTGCAAATACGACAGGAAACACGTTAATATCCACTGCTGGATGAATATCCGTTATGTTAATGTACAAAATAAACCTGATTTAACGTCCACAAACCGGGAAGCGTCTTCTTTTATAATTGTACAGACATGTGGCTGTGGTGATGAATTACAGCGATTTTACCGTATTTAACTTACTTTATTACAAACATGCTCCGTTTTAAAAATGTTTTAAACTGGTAAAACTCCTTCTTGATCACATTTAATGATGATCACAGACCTGAACAGATCTTTTAATGCCAGTTGCTTTGCGCACGTCCTGTCTTGTTGATATGATTATACGTGTTACTATGGAGAGATGTTAATACGCGGCTGTCAGTCAATTCGGTGGGCAGGGACACCACACTCCATCACGTTGCAGTGGGCCTCAAAATGAGAGGGATTTTAAGTTAAAAAAAAGAGACTTATATTGTTTCTATCACACCAATATGGCAGTGGAAACACTATACCTACACACAATTCTGTCCAAACAGCTTACAAAAGATGAATTTAATCATAGATAAAAAAAGATCGTTTTACATAAATGCGATCTCGACTTGTAATGCTGTGCTCACGACATTTGTTATTGAAATAACGCCATAGGTAGTTGGTAGATCTGTGTAAAAAGACCTGATGCCAGCTGGAAAAAAATCCTAGAGGAAACACTGGACTGTTTAATAAAAAGATTTAAGAACTATAACACAATATTTCAGTAAATTTAAGACTTTAAGGCCTAACATTTTGATTTTGAGATTTAAAACTTTTTAAGACCCCGCGAAGACCCTGGTTTTTAGACATTTCAGGTTGTGTCTGGTTTGAGGTTATCATCTAGCTAAAGCACAAAATGGTGTAAAATGTCAACTCTGTTACTGTCAACACTAGGGGTGTAACGGATCACTGTTGATTCATGATCCGTACGGAACACAACCCACGGTTCGGAATGCACGTGACCTGCGGATTAATAACTTTTTTGAACTTGTAGGTTAATCCAACATTATAACAATTGCAAAGAGATCGCCTTCCGCGTCATTCAAATCATGTGTATCAAAGCATTTTGGCTTCCCTGTAAGATATAATGATGACGGAAAAAGTTGTGGTTCTGTCTATTAATTTAAGGTGTTTTCTGTAACTGCTTGTTAAGCCTGCATTTATGCATTCAGTGTAAGCTATGATCGTAATCTCAGTTCAAACTCTCGCAACATGAATGATAAATGATAATGATTTGCATTTATTTATTAATCCTTCAAAGCACTGCATTCAAATCTGCATAGAGAGAGATTCAGTTTTTACACTTTTTCAGTTCATTACAAACAATTAAATAACACAGAAGTGCTGGGAGAACAGTCTATAGTTCAGATATAAACACTGATGTTTATGGTAAGATTAAAATCACAGTTTATTGAAACATGACGCTGGTGAATTTTTGATGCTGGTGAAAGCAATTACATTGTGTAACCAACAGGTGGCGACAAACAACCGTCAAAATAATGTCACTGAAAAGGTTTTTAAAAAAATGATACACCTATAATGAAACATGAAGCTTTATGTGGGAATTGTTGAATCATTACTTGAAAATAAATATGATATGTCGTACAAGATGTTAGAGTTTTATATTTAGCATTATCAGCAACAGTAGCAAAGATCATATTTTGTATTGAATATTTCCCTTTTTTCAGCTGGTTCTTTCTTGGTTTTTATTTTTATTAAAATTACAGGTTCTAAGTTCTGTTTGATAAAAGCAAAGTTTTTTGCAGTAATATTTTTGTAAAAATGGAAAGCAAATAACATTTGTCTCCTCCCTTTTTTGCTGATCCAATAAATGGTCCGATCCGTGACTAAAAAACCGTAGTGTGATCCGAACTGCAAATTTGTGATTCGTTACACCACTAGTCAACACTGTTAAAAGTTTAACAACAAGTTAAACAATCAGTTGCATTATTTTACACAATGGGCTTAGTTTACTGTAAATAATGAAGTGGTGTCATTCAAGATTAAGGAAAACGACTGGAAAACGCTTGAAATGTACCCACAACATTGGAATGAGTTATATTGGTTTGTATTCAGGGGCAGATTGGCCATAGGGAGCACCGGGACATTTCCCGGTGGCCTCACGGTTAATCTGGCATGCCACCGTTAGTCTGGCCTGCCGCGCACCACCACTGCACCCCTACCCCCCGCTCTTCACTTGCTAGATCGCATCAGATGTGGCCTGACTGACAGTTACTTTCACCCGTTTGAAAATGCTTTCCCAGTCAGCTCCTGTTTGTATTTATCCTTCAAACATTACATGTTTAATCTCTTGGTTGAAAACTGATTACTTCAAATAAATTTCTCTACAGATATCACAAACATGTGAAAGGAGTTACATGCTAAAATATCATTTAGACCAGGGGTGTCAAAGTCAATTCCTGGAGGGCCGGAGCCCTGCAGAGTTTAGTTCCAGCCCTGCTTCAACACACCTATCTGTAGGTATCAAACAAGCCTAAAGCACTCAATTAGTTTGATCAGGTGTGTTTAATTGGGGTTGGAACTAAACGGTGCAGAGCTCCGGCCCTTCAGGAACTGTCTTTGACACATGTGATATAGACCATTTCAATATGGTCATGTCATTGACCCATGAACATTTCCTGCTTGTTATCAAACTATTTCATAACTTTAACAAGTGGCAATTCAATCATAACTTACTGTTAAAACAGCTTTCATAACCTTATTTATTAATATGTGGCACTTTTTGGATTTCCGGAAGCTATAGAAATTAAAAATGTAAAACAGGAAATACATTAGGACCCTTGTTTTTGTTAACATCCCTCAAAATGGTTGATATTAAACAAAAACTTGACCTTAAGCATGAGGAACATCACTAATGGTGCATGTCTTGCTAACTATAATCAACTGTACTTCCACATTTCTGTAAATGTTCAAGCAGTTAACCAGCACTTTATCATGATCCAATACAAAAACTGATCTTTTTGGCCTTTCATCTGATGTCTCAATGCTGACCCGGTTCACACCTGGTGTTTCTCTCTCCAGGTTCAAAGTTATAGAGATGTGTGGGTGTTTTTTTTACATGTCCTGACCTACTTTACCAGAACATTGGTGGAAGGGCACATGAAAGACAAGGATCTCCCTATAGACCTAAGGTTATGTGGAAGCTCAACTGGCACAGGCCGCTACAGCCTGGTCAAGGCACTGAAGCATAAAGACACACACACACACACACACACACACACACACACACGATAAAAGGAACAGGTCACAAAATTTAAATTGTGTCACCATTTGCGATCCATCACGTCGCTCCAAATCAGAATGACTTCTTTCTTCTGTGGAGCAGAAACAGAGAAATTTCAAAGGGTGTTTTTTCTCTACATAATTACAATGACTGCAGTCCATATGCTCTATATATAGTGTTCTGAAGACACATGATAGCTTTGTGCCAGAAGCAGACCATAAATTAAGATGGAATTCATTCTCATTGGAAATCTTGACATATGTTATGTGATTTTCATGTACAGTACATCAGATTTTTCTTTGCTATGAACCGGCTTGAATGATTTGCTCATTATTTAGACTTAGCTGGAAGACAGAAATTAGACTCAATTACTTATTTTAATCAATCACTAATAACTCAAATAATTTACCAGTCACAAGCTTTGAATTTACATTTTCATTTATTTATTCATTCCTTTTCCTTCGGCTTAGTCTCTATTTCAGAGGTCGCCACAGCGGAATGAACCGCCAACTATTCCAGCATATGTTTTTTACGCAGCAGATGCCTTTCCGGCCACAACTTAGTACTGGGAAACACCCATACACACTCATTCATACACACACTCATACACTACGGCCAATTTCATTTATTCAATTCACCTATAGTGCATGTCTTTGCACTGTGGGGGAAACCGGAGCACCCAGAGGAAACCCACGCCAAGACGGGGAGAACATGCAAACTCCACACAGAAATGACAACTGACCCTGCCAGGACTTGAACCAGCGACCTTCTTGCTGTGAGGTGACAGTGCTAACCACTGAGTCACCGTGCCGCACAAATTTACATTTTATTTAGATCTATGGTCAAATACCCACTGATACCAAATGATGAGAGGTTTTTTAAATAAATATAGTCTTGTTGTGGAGCATACTATTTGAGTATCAAAATTAAAGTACAATGTTTTGTTGGAAATTCATTGTTATGTTTTCATTTGATTTGATTCAAAAACTTATGTCGTATTAGACTTATTGGAACCCGCATGGATCCAAGATTCTCATAGAAATCAGTCAAGTTTGGTGAAGGAAAAATCATGGTTTGGAGTTACATACAGTATGGGGCGTGCGAGAGATCTGCAGAGTGGATGGCAACATCAACAGCCTGAAGCCTGGTTTATACTCGACGCATCCGCTAGTTCGCTTGAGTGCGCACGGCGAATGTGACGTCATCGCTGTGTTTGCGGAGGTTCACTTTGGGTGCGTGCGACATAATTTCGGCAGGCGGAGCACATGATTTTTTTGAGACTTCAGCGAACAGTTCATGCGGCGCTGCATTTGATTTGAATCTGAACCACTTTGAAGAGATTTTGTCTGAAACAGGTACGTCTGTACAGACACCTTTATGATCCATGATCATAGATATAACCAGATGATCAATAATTCTTGGCTAGAAATTGCAACAGCCGTGGGAAAGGTGGAAAGTTCTTGTTAAAAAGTTTGGAAAAACCTGAGGGATAAGTTTGTTAAAGCCAAAAGAGGCCATGGCAAAAGTGGAGACCCAGGTACACAATTACAGAAATATGTTTTTCCACCATTCATAGGTTTTACACTGATGTATATATTACAATTTTGAATTTAAAACAATTTAATAGTTACAAAACTAAAATTAAGGAACAAATTATTTCTTTGATAACTGGAAAGAAATATTTGAACCTAGCGGTTTACAATATACTGATGGCCTGTTTTTTGGGGCTTTATTGGTGATAATGGTCAGGAATGTTGGACCATTATTGCCTTTTTAGCATATCAGTAGAACAGAAGCTACCCAGACAGTAATGTGTGAATTGTGGAGCGCGCTAAATCAAGAAAACATCTTTATTTTTTAGTAAGTGTACTTTTTTTTCTTTTTTTTCTTGCCATATTAAAAAATATATATCTGTAGAGTAACCCATGTTCTGTTGTCATTAATATTTTAATAAACTTTAATAAGTAAAACTGTCCGAGATATGAACAAAAGCAAGTGATGCATCAAAGTTTGATTAAAAAACATCTTGAGTGGTTATAAAAATCCTTATAATCATTAAAATAATTTATAAAAAAATAATAAAAATAGTTAGTTTAAAAATATTGAATGATATTAATGATATGACGTAGTTCCGGAAACTTCCTACCTCTCTGTTTACCCGTCTGACTTTACGGTCAGTTTATTTTGACCACCCCTGTCGTTTTAAAGAATATCACAACGGCGAGCGCATCAAGTATAAAAGGCTCATCCGTTTCGTGAGGTGCGCGCGCAGTCAGCGGAGGTCCGCGATGAGGCGCCAGGCGAAAGTATAAATCCAGCTTGAGGTGTCAAGACATTTGTGCTGCCAATTACATTACAAACCACAGGAGAGGGCAAATTCTTCAGCAGGATAGCACTCCTTCTCATTCAGCCTCTACATCAAAGTTCCTGAAGCAAAGAAGGTCAAGGTGCTCCAGGATTGGCCAGCCCACTCACCAGACATGAACATTATTGAGCATTATTGGGGTAAGATAAAGGAGGAGGCATTGAAGATGAATCCAAAGACTCTTGATGAACTCTGGGAGTCCTGCAAGAACGCTTGCTTTGCCATTCCAGATGACTTTATTAATAAGTTATTTGAGTCATTGCAGAGATGTATGGATGCAGTCCTCAAAGCTCATGGGAGTCATACACAATATTAATTCTCTCCACTGCACCATGACTTTTATATTCTATACTGTACATTATTTCTGTTAAGTGACAAGACTTTTGTCTAAGCAAAGTCAGACCTGACTGCTCTAATTAAACAATTAAAAATCAAGGCATGATCATATTTTATTTAGGTAAAATAAGCATAATCTAGAGGCCTTTGCCTTTCATATAAGCCACTTCTGATACCAAACGATCAACTAAAAGTCAAGTTATTATTTGTTGTTTCTAAACTTGGATAGGCGACAAGATTTTTGTTAAGTAGTGCGCAGTAGTTATAAAACATGTAAAAGTACCCATGATAAAAATGGAAAACAGAGAATTTAAGGAAAATAATTGATTAGGGAGTTAAATTAATATGTAGTTTTACTCTATGGAGTTTAATTATGAACAAATAAGTTAAATATCTGTTAATTAACAGTTTCCATACTTTGTGATTCTCAAGTGTTCTGTATTTACGGTTGTGAATTGCATTATGGGATCTTGATCTCTGCTCTGTTGACTTTCGATGTTGAAAATTCAACTCTACAGTTTAACAAAGTGACTTTTATTGACATTTTAGTAGTTTGAAATAATATAATGTATAAGAAATAATATAGAAATAAATAACAGAAAATGTACTGCCAGTTTGTTACAAGGTTTTTGTACCATAATTTACAACACCAACTCAGACAATATATCACTTTCACCTATTAAAAATGTCAATAAAAGTCACCTTTTGGAACTTTTCAAGGTTAGAAGTTGTTGGAAGAAAGATCAAGCTCCCATAATGCAATACAAAAGCATGAACAAAGGGGGCAAAATAAAAACATGAATCACAAAATGCAGAAAACTGCTAATTTACAGATATTTTTTACAGTCTACATATACATACATACATCAACATCAGCTCTCAGTGTTGAATAAACATACAGAACCAATTTCGACCATATTAATAATTACAGTCAATACACACTGAGATAAATATCAATATTGTATAAGAAGAAAAATATACTGTGAACATATTTTTGGCCATATTACCTCAAGCCCATATTGTAGCAAACTCTGCAAAGAGCAAAATCATTTTTGAAGTGAACCATGTAAGAGCACAAACAAAGATGAATGGCTTTTATTTAAAATGACTATTTTCCAAACCCCAGTTTGAACAGCCTTTTTGATAAATCTCACCCACACGTGTGCAAATGAACTGAATTTGAAGCCGCAGTGGATTCAAAAGTGGCCAAGCACGCACCGAACGGACAGCTCAGAAATCCTCAGGATATGAAAGATATTGTTTTTCTGACCTCTGGGTTGCGTCGTTGAGGAGACACCAAATAAAAACCATACAAGTCTCACAAAGGCAGTGTGACGAGAGAGAGAGAGAGAGAGAGAGAGAGAGAGAGAGAGAGAGAGAGAGAGAGAGAGAGAGAGAGAGAGAGAAAGAAAATGAAGTCTCATATCCTGTGCAACATGCCTGTAAAACACTGTGCAACATCACAGCCGTTAATATAGAGACAGAGCTTTTAATATATAGAGTGAAAGAGACATGTGGCGGATAGGCTGTATATCATACTGAAAGGGAGAGAGAGTGGAACTATTGTTAAGAGTGACTTGAAGGAAATTACTATGTTGAGGACTGAGAGAAACAGAGATTGAGAAAGAGAGAGAGAGACGTTGAAACTGAGAAATAAAGAGCAGAGGCAGCTGGAATGAATGACAGAGATAAGGAGAGTGAAATAAGATATACTGTTGAGCTGTCAGAGGAAACATTAAATGCATGTGCGGGAGGACCGAAACACACCGCGAGAAAGAAAGAGACTGGAATATTGTGTTTGAAGGAAAATTACACCAGTTGTGGGAACAGAATAAAGACAGAGAGAGGTAAAGAGAGTTCAGACCCCTTGACAGTGTAACTATAGTCTTTCGCTTGCAAGCGCACGGCTCTTTGAGACTCCAACCGCTGCTATAAAAGAGCAAAGAGCTTCACATCGTACTGTCACTCTTAGGTCTGATGTACAGTGCAGACCGAGGCAATTTAGACACAATCGCCAAATATCTTCAAGCTGGTGTGATGACACTCACTCAGCACACGATCAGTCGCTTCTCTGACCGAGGAAAAAACTAAACGCTTCATGTTGAGAAATTTTTAGCAAGTGTTTTTGGAGGCATAAAAGCGATTTTAGGGAGTCTTGATATCTATTTTAGTTCCAGGTTGCTGGTTAAAAATAAACATGAAGGACAGGTGCTAAAACTGTCGGTGGTTGCTAGCATACAATATATTTGTTCTTGTTTTTAAGAATAAAAACAATTAAAGCACTAGTCATGGAATATGAACTGAATTTGAGTGTTGAAAATATCAACCCAGGCTCAATATTGATATGTACTCCTATATAGATTTCTGGAGAGCAACAAATACATCCCAGGAGCTACGTTTTTTGCAGGTTTTTTTTTTCGCGAATCCACCCGTGCCTACTGTTCTTACGCAAATCCACCAGAGGGCGCTGTCGACTGACTGACTGATTGATTGACCAATCGCCTGACCCACCCTCCTCCCTCCCTAAACCCAACCAATAGTGTTTTCAAAAGCACTGATTGACCAGTGCCCACCCACTTCACTAAACCCAACCGACAGTGTTTTAAAAAGCAATCCAGAATTTACTTCACACCTGTCCGACTCAATAGAATGGGTTTGGCAATTAATAATGTTTGTTGGAAATGTCAAAAAGAGAGAGGCACATTTATTCATTGTATTTGGGACTGTTCACTAGTTCAGCCTTTTTGGCACCAAAATCTAAATATTCTGAGTAAATGGCTTGAACATTAATGCCACTGTCACCAAGGTTATGCTTACTGGGAGATAGGGAACAGATGCCAAATATTACAAAAGGAGAGTTCACAGTCATCATGGTGGGGATCTCAATGACAGCTAGTGTCATCTTAAAACACTTGAAAACTCCCAAAATTCCAGAGCTAAAAGAATGGGCCAATATAATGACTAAAACAGCTTCATACGAACGTCTACAGAAAAAGAAAAGCCCTGATTTTTACCATGTTTTAAGATTTTACCACATTCTCACTCTGTTATTTACTTGTTTTTTTTTTATTTTTTGCTTCAGTTTTTGTCTAAGCTGATTTCTGGAACCATTCTTAGCCAGACTCAATCCCCGTTGTCGTGGTCAACTCGTCTCAAGTCCGCCGACGTACATGGCGAGCTACTGACAAACTGATAACTGCCGGAAATACGGAGGTAATATGGTCAAGCTGGTAACTGCGAAAAGCAACGGCATCATACCGCCCCATAGAGTTCGTTTTAAAGACGAAATGCCACCATATGTACTTCTGGCTACATAATTCGAACTCTCCAGAAATGTATATAGTGCTACGTTTTCAGAATAAGCCTATGTTCGAAAATATGCCATCAGCATTGTTTAACTAAATATGCATGCTCTAATCTGTTTCTTAACAAATGCATGTCTTCTGTGGTTAGTTTACTTCAAGTTGGCTACTAATATTACAGAGTTAGTTTATAATATACAGTTAAAGTCAGAATTATTAGCCACCCTTTGAATTTTTTTCTTTTTTTAATATTTCCCAAATTATGTTTAGCAGAGCAAGGAAATTTTCACAGTATGTCTGATAATATTTTTTCTTCTAGAGAAAGTCTTATTTGTTTTATTTCGACTAGATTAAAAGCAATTTTTTTAAACCCATTTTAAGGTAAAAATTATTAGCCCCTTAAAGTTATATATTTTTTTCGATAGTCTACAGAACAAACCATCGTTATACAATAACTTGCGTAATTACCCTAACCAGCCTAGTTAACCTAATTAACCTAGTTAAACCTTTAAATGTCACTTTAAGCTGTATAGAAGTGTCTTGAAAAATATCTAGTCAAATATTATTTACTGTCATCATGGCAAAGATAAAATAAATCAGTTATTAGAAATGAGTTATTAAAACTATTATGATTAGAAATGTGGTGAAAAAATCTTCTATATATACAGTATATACACATACAGTTGAAGTCAGAATTATAAGCCCCCTGAATTATTAGCCCCCCTGTTTATTTTTTCCCTATTTTCTGTTTAACGGAGAAGATTTTTTCAACACATTTCTAAACATAATAGTTTTAATAACTCATTCCTAATAAATTATTTATTTTATCTGTGCCATGATGACAGTAAATAATATTTTACTAGATATTTTTCAAAACACTTCTATACAGCTTAAAGTGACATTTAAAGACTTAACTAGGTTAATTACAAAAAAAAAATCTGTAATGTTACGGTTTATTTCCGGCAGCTGGGGTGCTGGAAATAAACCGTAAAATAACGGCCGTTAAATTACAGAAATTTACTGTAACATAACAGAGGTTGAATTACAAAAATTTACCAGAAATTTAAATTTAAGGAAATTTCTGTAATTTAATGACCGTTATTTTACGGTTTATTTCCGGCACCCCAGCTGCCGGAAATAAACCGTAAAATTACGGATTTTTTTTTACAGTGGTTAACTAGGCAGGCCAGGGTAATTAGGCAAGTTATTGTATACTGATGGTTTGTTCTGTAGACTATCGGAAAAATATAAAGCTTGAAGAGGCTAATAATTTTGACCTATTTTAAAAAATTAAAAACCGCTTTTATTTTAGCCGAAATAAAACAAATAAGACTTTCTCCTGAAGAATAAATATTATCAGACATACTGTGAAAATTTCCTTGCTCTGTTAAATATAATTTGGGAAATATTTAAAAAAGAATAAAAATTCAAAGGGTGGCTAATAATTCTGACTTCAATATATATATATATATATATATATATATATATATATATATATATATATATATATATATATATATATATGCATACATGCATATATATACACATACATATATATATATATATATACAGACGAACCACAGACAAGAAAACTCTCAAATGCTTTCAGAGAAAAAAAATCAAGCTGTAGAATGGACCAGCCTGACCTGATCACCTGATCACCTGACCTGAATCCAATAGAAAATACAAAATAAAGATCAGTTTGGATAGGCAAACCATCAAGATTTTTACACTCCGTTGAAGTCTGTGAAAAACTCACACCCGAGCAATGTATGTGACTTCATTCCACACATGAGAGTCGTCTTTTATCTTTGTCATGATGATAGTGCAAAATATTTTACTAAATATTTTTCAAGATACTAGTATTCAGCTTAAAGTTTAATTTAACAGCCTATATATACACACACACCGTATCTGTGTTTACACACACACACACACACACACACACACACACACACACACACACACACACACACACACACACACACACACACACACACACACACACACACACACACACACACACACACACAGAGAATTGAATGCCTTGGAAGCAATTACTCCAAGATGCATGTTGCAGCTAAATGTGCGACATATTAGCTGCCATTGAGATGAATGGGAGCTCTATATAACACACAGCCCTCTCCAGGTACAACTCCTTGGTTACCAACCCAACAAAGGCAAGACGGCACATTAAGTATGTTCAGCGGGATCGCTCTCTGCCTTAAATATAATCCTGGCCTTATTAACTCACTCATTTATACCTACCTCCCAGTTTCTTCTCTGGCTTTTCCAGTGGTTCGCTCTCTCCCTAAGGAGCTCAGCTAAACGGAGAACTGATGGAGCATCGCCATAAAGCAAGAGACACACACACATGCACACACACACAGAGAAACACAGCACAAACAACAGTTTTCAAGAGGCAGGAGCTCAGCTGCAGGGACGCAGTAAGAGCTGGCACATAGGGAGAGAAAGACTGCGCGGAAGAGAAAGACGGGGCACTTTTGAGGAAGAAATGCAGTCCCAGCAGCCATTATAGAGAGAGCACCTGCAGTCTCAAAGTACCATCCAACAAAATGGCCCCATGTGGTCTGATGACACATAAGGCTTGCTCTGTACAGAGAATATGGAGCTCACGCAGCGGGGAGGGGGAAAAAATAAAATATAAGACATCACTCATGCCCATACAGCATCATGGGAATACAGTCTAAGAGACAGACAGCATTCAGAGTTGTTTGATGGATAATTTCAGCCTTAAGGTGGCTATATGCACTTTAAGGAATTCAGCGCTGAAGAAATGTGGCTGTTCAAATACTTTGTACTTTTCCATTATACCTGAGAAAGTAAGACTGGTGTGCATGTGGGCGTGGCCTGAAACAGCAACCAATGGCATGATATTGTGGGAAGGTGTTTGTTTAGATTGGCAATGGAGAGTGCAGAGTTTAAAAACACATACACTCACCGGCCACTTTATTAGGTACAACTAATAACTGCTCGTTAATGCAAATCTCTAATCAGCCAATCACATGTCAGCAACTCGATGCATTTAGGCATGTAGACATGGTCAATACGATCTGCTGCAGTTCAAACCGAGCATCAGAATGGGAAAGAAAGGTGAAGTGACTTTGAACGTGGCATGGTTGTTGGTGCCAGACGAGCTGGTCTGAGTATTTCAGAAACTGCTGATCTACTGGGATTTTCACGCACAACTATCTTTAGGGTTTACAGAGAATGGTCCGAAAAAGAGGAAACATCCAGTGAGCGGCAGAACGTGCAAATGCCTTGTTGATGCCAGACGTCAGAGGAGAATGGCCAGACTGGTTCAAGCAGATAGAAAGGCAGCAGTAACTCAAATAACCACTCGTTACAACCGAGGTCTGCAGAGGAGCATCTCTGAACACGTCAAATCTTGAGGCAGATGGGCTACAGAAGCAGAAAACCACATCGGGTGCCACTCCTGTCAGTTAAGAACAGAAAACCGAGGCTATAATTCACACAGCTCACCAAAACTGGACAATAGAAGACTGGAAAAAGTTGCCTGGTCTGATGAGTCTCGATTTCTGCTGCGACATTCGGATGGTAGGGTCAAAATTTGACGTCAACAACATGAAAGCATGGATCCATCCTGCCTTGTATCAATGGTTCAGGCTCGTAGTGGTGTAATGGTGTGGGGGATATTTTCTTGGCACACTTTGGGACCATTAGTAACAATTGAGCAATGTGTCAACACCACAGCCTGAGTATTGTTGCTGACCATGTCCATCCCTTTATGACCACAGAGTACCCATCTTCTGATGGCTACATCCAGCAGGATAATGCACCATGTCAAAGTGCAAATCATCTCAGACTGGTTTCTTGAACATGACTATGAGTTCACTGTACTCAAATGGCCTCCACAATCACCAGATCTCAAACCAATAGAGCACCTTTGGGGTGTGGTGGAACGAGAGATTCACATCATGGATGTGCAACTGACAATCTGTAGCAACTGTGCAATGCTATCATGTCAATATGGACCAAAATCTCTGAAGAATATTTCCAGTACCTTGTTAAAGTCCAACCCATTACTAATAAAGTACCTAATAAAGTGGGCGGTGAGTGTATATTTCATTATAATTAGATTGGTGGCACTAGAGGATGATTAACTAGATACTTTTCTACTTTTTGACAGACTGTTATTTTTTAAATATTCCTAACTAAAATAAATTAAATGATAAAATACTTCAAGTGGTATTGTGTTGACATAAGATGATTAGAGTTTAAAATAAAATAGTGAGAAAAACCTGCATCTGATTTCTGTCAAAATAAAAAAATCAAAGCTAAAACATCAAACATTTAAATATATTATTACACCATCTCAAGGCCTCAAAAATATTTGAAATATTATTGTTATATTTGATGATACTGTACATATAATGTATGTGTTATTGTTATATTTGCCATTCAGTTTACACTTTTTATTTGGACTAAAATTAATAATAATAATAATCTTAATAATTGATATATTTTTGTGGTGCTGTTAGCCAAATAGCAGTTAAAAAAATGTGTACAGGATGTGTAGTTCTAGTGTCCTGTATGAACTTTGTGTTAAGAAATTTAAATAATAAAACAATTTTCCCAGTTTCATTTCATTTTATTTGTGTGCGTAGTCTGATTAAGGAACAGTAGCTAAACCAATGGTATGAGTTTGGAGGCGGGGTTATCTATTAATGTGTGTGTGTGTGTGTGTGTGTGTGTGTGTGTGATATATATATATATATATATATATATATATATATATATATATATATATATATATATATATATATATATATATATATATATATATATATATATACATATTTATATGAGTTTGGAGGCGGAATTATTCATTAGGCCAGCCAAATGCAAATTGGAGGACATTTTGGAGAATATTATTGAATGCAGTCATTTTATTATTAAACTCTTTTTTTATCCTACCAAAAACACGGAATCTAGATATCCCATAAGCCCTCATCCTGGGCAACTTTATACAGACGTAGTTTTTCTGATAATAAAAAAATCACTTCAGTGGCATTTGCACCAACATGATTTACCTATTATTCAAAGAATTTTGCTTAAAACGGAAGTGGTTTTAGTCTAAAGTATCCCATTAATCATGTAATTTGCTTTAACAACAACAACAAAAAAAGAAAAACTCACATGCGCTGAAGTGAAAAACTGGCCGTGTTGGCTATTAAACCACTAAATCTAGATCTTCAGTGGCATCTGCACCAACCGGATTTAGAAATAATTTTAAGAATTCTCAAATTACACATGTAATTTTAGCATCCTGTATGCACTTTATAAAGTAGGGTAAGAAATTCAAATGATCTGAAAACACTTCAATTTGATATAGCATGGTCAATTTCTGGATGTACTGTAGTCAGATGCAGCAACAGTGACTCAACCAATAGTATGAGTTTGGGGACAGGGTTATTTATTAAGCAAGCCAATGGCAGATCAGAGGAAATTTTGGAGAGTATTATTGAATGCAGTTATTTAAAACTCTTTTTAATGCTACCAGAAACTGGAAAACCAAGTGGAAAGCACTTTATACAAGGATAAGAAATTCAAATGATCTGAAAACACTTTTCCCAGTTTCAATTTGACAAAGTAAGCATGGTCTATTTCTGGATGTAGTCAGATGCAGCACCAGTGGCTCAACCAGTTTGGGGGCGGGGGTTATTTATTAAGCCAGCCAGAAAATGCAGTTATGAATTATTTAAAACTCTTTTTAATGCTAACAGAAAGAAGGTATTTCATAAGCATGTATCCTTGGCAACTTTATACAGCTGTAGTTTTTCCAATAATGAAAAAAGCACTTCAGTGGCATTTGCACCGACCTGATTTACCAACTATTCAAAGAATTCTGCTTAAAACGGAAGCGGTTTTAGTCTAAAGTCTCTTATTACTCATGCAATTTGCTTCAACAACAACAAAAAGCAAAAGTTGCATGTGCTGAAGTGAGATACTGGCCGTGCTTGCTATTAAATCACTAAATATATCACTTCAGTGGTATTTGCGCCAGATCTAGAAATTATTTTAAGAATTTTCAAATAACACAAGCAATTTACTATTGTCCTGTATGCACTTTATACAGTAGGCTAACAAACTCAAATGATCTGAAAACACTGAAATTTGATAAAGTAAGCATGGTCAACATCTGGATGCCGTCAGATGCAGTGGCTTAACCAATAGTATGTGTTTGGTGAGGAGAAATGTATTAGGCCAGCCAATGGCCGATAAGAGGATATTTGGGAAACTATTATTGAATGCAGTCATTTTATTATTTAAAACTCTTTTTAACCCTACCAAAAACATGGAATCTAGATATTTTATAAGCCCTCATCTTGACAACTTTATACAGCTGTAGTTTTTCTGATAATAGAAAAGGCACTTCAGTGGCATTTGCACCACCTTAATTTACCAATTATTCAGAGAATTCTGCTTAAAATGGAAGTGGTTTTAGTCTAAAGTCTCTTATTACTCATGTAATTTGCTTCAACAAAAAATAAAAATAAATAAAAAATAAAAGTCACATGCGCTGAAGTCAAAATACTGGCCCTGTTGGAAATTAAAACACTAAATCTAGCTCTTCAGTAGCATTTGCACCAACCAGATTTAGAAATTATTTTAAGAATATGCAAATAACACATGTAATTTACTACTGTCCTAGTGTCCTGTATGCACTTTATACAGTAGGCCAAGAAATTCAAATGATCTGAAAACACTTTTCCCAATTTCAATTTGAAAAAGTAAGCATGGTCAATTTCTGGATGAAGTCAGATGCAGCAACATTGGCTTAACCAATAGCATGATTTTGGGGGCGGGGGGTTATTTATTGGAGGAAATTTGGGAAAACATTATTGAGTGCAGTCATTTAAAACTCTTTTTAATCCTACTAGAAACTCGGAACCTAGATATTTTATAAGCCTGTATCCTTGGCAACTTTTTCCAATAATGAAAAAAGCACTTCAGTGGCATTTGCACCAACCTGATTTACCAACTATTCAGAGAATTCTGCCTAAAACAGAAGCGGTTTTAGTCTAAAGTCTCTTATTACTCATGTAATTTGCTTCAAAAAAAAAAAAAAAAAAAACATACAAAAAAAAACAAAAAACAAAAGTCATATGCACCGATGTGAAAAACTGGCCCTGTTGGCTATTAAACCACTAAATTTAGCTCTCCCTGGCAAAGTTGCTCTTGTTTTCTTCCAGCACTCTTCATTCTCTCCAGTCCTTTCAGAGAGCCTGGGAGCTCACCCACATGTTTCAGGTCTCAGAAGGGTCTCTCGGGGAGGGTTGATGGGCATGTCTGAGTGTGTGCGTACGGGGGGGTCAGCAGCATAAAAGCCCTTTTCTTCTCCTCCTCCTCGCCTTTTTCTTTCGGATGAGAGACAAGGGGTTGCCAAGGCGATGAGGTTGGTGGTTCTCCCACTGCGTGGTCTGGGAAGAGCAGCAGCTTGTTCTGACATTTACTGAGGGCGTTCACGCCAGACAACCTTCAGCCAGAGAGAAAAAGAGAGAGAAAGCGAGAAGAAAAAAGAGGGGGGGGTTGGGTCTGCACCTGTAACATCAGGAGAGCTCGGCTTCCTTCTGTTGGGAGACAGCTGTGAGCTTTCCCTTCATCTGGCTCTTTTCCGACGTCTGCGCCATCCCTTTTAGCCCGTCCCCTGGTTTGTCAGGGCGAAACGCTTTCATTCACTCATTCTGTCGGTTAGCAGAAAGTCAAAACACAGCCTTGTTCTCGCTTTAGCTCGTTCACGCTTTCTCATCTTCGCTCTCTTTCAGGCCCCTTCACGTTCTGTCAGTCAGTAGATCTTCACATTATCTAAAACCCCGGGGAGCAGATTCGGTGTCAACAGCTCGCTGGCCGTCATTCAGACAATCCGCTATAAAGGCGTTCGCTCACTCGCGCGACATGAATAGCAGCGCTTTTATACACTTCCACAAGTGTGTTTGTAATCTGAAAGCCGCCCGGTAAGGGAGGTCATATCATGATTGAGAATAACAGTCTACTTTTATCTCTCTCGTGCTGGTAGTGTGAAAAAAAAACGTATTTCTTATTTCTCCTTTTTTTTCTGTTTCTATCACGGTTGAACTGGCAGGTGAATCTATTATAAAAACGCATCGCATTTCACCTGAAAATCCAAATTATTTCTTTTACGCTAAAAATAAATCCCGTTTTTAGGGTCACTAAATATGAAGGGTGTAGTTTTTCCACAGATGAAATATTCATCCGCTCTTCTGCTCCATATTTAATCATAACAACGTAAGAGTAGTATGTCTAGTGATGGGTAACTGCAAAGCTTTCGAGTTTTCATCTAACAATTTAATTTCTACAAAATATATGGAGGGCAAGGTTATTATCAGCCTCATCTCATGAGAAAACAGAACTATTTTACGTAGGCCTAATATCAGAAAGGTGGCGAATTCTTACAAAATCATGATTATTAAAAGAATGCATGAGAACGAACCCCAACCTTAAACCCACACTCAAAAAAATGAATCACAAAGTTTATCATTAACTGTTTGTAGCTTTTTTTAAATATATTTAATATGTTTAAAATGTATGTTGTCAGATTGCTTAGAATGCTGTGCAGATGCTGTGGTGGTCATAGATTGTTAGGCTGCATTAATTAGGGCAACCAGAGCAGGGAACACTTCCCAAAAGACATTAAGGCATCTATGCTTATGTTAGTCTGCTTTTCCTTATCTCAAGGTCTCTATAATCATGGACCAGGCCGTATCCTGAGCAGATGCTGTGGTGGTCATGGAGGAGTGGAGAGCGTGAAACTGATTCCTGAAAGACCTCAGTGACACACGAGTCTTCGCATTGATTCTGTGAGCTCGTCAGAACAACTGCCGATGACCTACTTAGACCTCCACGATGGACATCCAGTGTTCTCCAGCCTCCAGCGCCTGGACTGCAGCTCTGCACAAGTTTGGCCAGAGAAGAAATGGTCGTGCCCAACTGAGCCTGGTTTCTCTCGAGGTTTTGTTTTTCTTCATTTTCGTCAATTGGTGAAGTTTGTTCCTCATCACTGTCGCCGCTGGCTTGCTTGGTTTGGGACTTGTGGAGCTGCGCATCGATGGATTTGCTCTTCAGTGTTTGGACTTTCAGCAGTAAAATTTAAACTGAACTAAACTGAACTTCAACTCTGAAAACTGGACTGACACAGTTTCAATTTATTAGAACTTCTATGTCAAGCTGCTTTGACACAATCTACATTGTAAAAGCGCTATAGAAATACAGATGAATTGAATTAGAATCAATCTAAATTTGTTAAAATTACTTTTAGATTTAATTAGTTTAAAAAAATGAGTATGGTATAAATAAATCTAGATGTCAAAAAAGCCAAATCAATTCTATAAGACTGGTTTACTCAACATTCAGGGGCAAAATTGATGCAACTCCATACTCCACACAATAGATTAGGTCAAATGTGTTTTAAATTAATAAGAAACATTTAAAACACATTGAAATTGTTTCTTGTTCTGATTAGTTTCAGTTATGTTCACCTAACAAATATCAATCACAAAGTTATGCTAAGTATGTAATCCAAATGGATGGACATTTGATAAGCAATCAGAATACATAAATCTTATTTAATAGGATTACGGTTAAATATTTTATATACAATTTTTAATTTTTTAATTTTTTTATTGCAATCATTATTTGGGAAGCAAAATGAGTTGAATGTGATTGTGCAAATACATTCAAATCACCCACTAAATAAAAAAAAGCTACGAATTGTAACTAACATGAGATTGCATACTGTAGTTATTATTGGTGACTAAAATGATTTTACCTAAACTCAATAAATTTAAAATACTCCATGTTTTTAAAACTAAACCATTTTTTCTTTTTTAAATTACTAAGCCCAAACTTTTAAACTACATTATATATACCCTCTACATACAATAAAAATGAAAGCAATGTTTTCACAAGGGGCATGAAATATAATTTTGAGGGGAAATCAGATTTTGTTCTGACATGAAAGATTCAGATTGCCATGTATAAGACGCTGCAACTTTTATGGCGACCTTGCAGTACAAGATGAATAACAATCATACTTGTGAACCTGATAGATGTGCTCGACAGGTTTGAAATCTCTTTGAAATACAGAAACATGAACGTTTCCTTCACATAATTGCTGCAATTAGCAAAACCCTGTTCATTATAGCATCACCATACAACAAATTGCTTATAAGCACAGATAATCAAACTGAACATTTCGGTACATTTCTGAAAGCAATGCTACTAGCTCAAAAGTAAATAGATGCAACTTCCTTTTTGAGTATATTTTTGCAAGTGTTGAGACAAGCCAGGGAGCGATTTTTTTTTTTAATAGAGGAGTTTCTACAGGTGGTTTGTCAAACCCACTCACCTGAGTGAAGCACATTTCATAAAATGCATGGTGATTTTTTTTTTTATCTTATTTTATTAAGGGTACCTATGATGCAAAATCAGCTTTTGGAAGCTGTTATATTTGAGTGATATAAACACTCTTTTTTGAAATTTCCTGATGTTAAAATAGGTTCCAAATCCCAGTGACTCTGAGGCCCACCACAATGTGACGTCAGAGTGTGGTTTTCCCCACCCATCGAATTGATTGAGAGCTGCGTATTAACATGTCTCCATAGTAATGCATATGAACATGTCCACAAGACAGGATTTGCAGAGAAACTGGAATTAAAAGATCTGTTCCAACCCTCTGTGATCAGCTGCACCTCAAGAATGAGTTTTACCTTTATGTTTAAAACGGAGTATGTTTGTAATAAAAAAAGAGCGTAACTTGTAAGGATGTGTCAGGTACAGACATTACAAAAAGCACCATCAAAAAAACAAATAAAAAGATGACGGTGCTATCACACTGTAAAGGGCACCTATGATGCAAAATCAACTTTTAAAAGCTGTTTGGACTGAACTTTGTGTAGGTCCACTGTCATATAGGAGTGATATAAACACAACAAGTCTCTTTTTTTAAATTCCTTGATAGGAATCAAAAAAAAAAATAGGATGTTAAAATAGGATCAAAATCCCAGTGACTCTGAGGCCCACTGTAATGTGACGTAGCAGTGCGGTTTCCCCACCCACCAAATTAATTGAGAGCTGCACATTAACATGTCTCCATAGCAATGCATATAAACATGTCTATAGGACAAGATTTGCAAAGAAACCTGGATTAAAAGATCTGTTCCAACCCTCTGTGATCAGCTGCACATCAAAAATGAGTTTTACAAGTTTAAAACGGAGTATGTTTGTAATAAAATAAGACAGTAATGTGTATAAAAACATGTCAGGTACAAACATCACAAAAAGCGGCATCAAAAAATAGGAAGTTAACGGTGCTATCACTCTGTAAAGGGCACCTATGATGCAAAATAAACTTTTGTAAGCTGTTTGGACAGGGCTGTGTGTAGGTATAGTGTGTCCACTGCCATATTGGAGCGATATAAACACAAGTCTTATTTTGAAGTTCCCTGATGTTAAAATAGGATCCAAATCCCTCCCATTTTGAGGTCCACTGCAACGTGACATAGGAGTGCGGTTTTCCCCACCCACTGAATTGATTGACAGCTGCTTATTAACATGTCTCCTTAGTAGCACATATAAAAAAAGTCCACAGGACAGAATTTGCAAAGAAACTTGGATTAAAAGATCTGTTCCAACCCTCTGTGATCAGCTGAACCTCAAGAATGAGTTTTACAAACATAAAACAGAGCATGTTTGTAATAAAAAAGATGTAAGATGTAAGTAACATGTGTAAGAACGTGTCTGGTACAGACATCACAAAAAGCGCCGTCAAAAAATAGAAAGTCAACGGCGCTATCACACTGTAAAGGGCATCTATGATGCAAAATCATCTTGTGTAAGCTGTTTGGACAGAACTATCTGTAGGTATAGTGTGTCCACTGCCATATTGGAGTGATAGAAACACAAAAAGTCTCATATATTTTTTAATTCCTGATGTTAAAATAGGATCCAAATCCCAGTGATTTTGAGGCCCACCACAATGTGACACATAGTAATACATTTGTCCACAGAATAAGATTTGCAAAGAAACTAAGATTTAAAGATCTGTTCCAACCCTCTGTGATCAGCTGCACTTCAAGAATGAGTTTTCAACTTTAGAACAGAGCATGTAAAAAAAAGATGTGTAAAAAAGTGTCTGGTGTCAGTGAAAATGGCCTAGTGGAAGGGGCACCGACACATGCACTCTAGTGTTCACGGCGACCCGAGTTCGATTCCCGCCTCGAGGTCCTATGCAGATCCTTCCCCTCTCTCTGCTCCCCACACTTTCCTGTCAATTCTCTCTACTGTCCTGTCCAATAAAGGTGAAAACCCCTAAAAAATAATTATTAAAAAAAAGTGTCTGGTACAAACATCACAAAAAAGCGGCATCAAAGAACAAAAAGTCGACGGTGCTATCACACTGTATTCAAAAGGAATCTGTGTTTGCAGTTAAAAAGAGCCAGACACATCTCTCAGGCCCTTATATCAGCCAATGCAAACCGCAGAGGAAGAAAAGCCAGAGCATGTGTGGCAACTGCATTCCATGCAATCGATTCAGAAGCACTAAAAACATCTTTATTCCCCCCTTTCATTCATCTTCTCGAATAATAAAAGGCTTTGTGTGCATTTTGAGGATGCGATGACTAGGGATCACTCATTACAATGTCACACACATTCTTTTGGAGTGATATCAGAGATACAGAGCTGCTGTTAAATGGGCAGCATTCTGCACGCCAAGTCCATATGTGTTTCTTTATGAACTTGAGAAGAGGGATATGCTAATAAGGGGATTTTATGAGGAGCGTGTATGTGTGTGTGTGAGAGAGAGAGAGAGAGAGAGAGAGAGAGAGATTGAGAGAGTGATTAAGAGAGAGGATGAGGGGAGAGTTTTAAGTACACAACTTCAGCAGCGTTTGCAAATGAGCCCTGTGTGTTTTTTTCCTTCTCTTTTTCCTCTCGCCACACCATCAACGGAGCTCGGATCTCCGCTAGAGGTCTGTGATTACCAAGGCAGCGGAATGAAGATGAGGACGTTTAGAGGAATGCAAATACTCCCTCCATTTCTGCCATTCCACCAAATTCGACCATACAAGTGCATCATTTGTATTCCTGTTAAAAACCAGCCTGAGCTAGTTTGAAGATCTTAATCTGGTAAGAGACACTTTGTCTTAATAAGGTGGTCTCACAGTTAGGTCTGGGCGAGTGTTTAAAACCCTCTAATATCAGCCAAAATACCAAACTGACCATGTCAACATAATTATCATTCTTCGTGATAGTGCTGTACTCAAGACAGCTAAAACTGAGACCAAGATAAGAGTGTCAATTAAGACCTTTAGAGGTTACGATCAATACCAAAATATTTTACATATAACTGCAAGTTGGTGACAAGAAATAATAATAAAAAACAATCCAAATTAATGAGTGAGTCACACATATTCATCCAGTAACAAAACACCACAATATAAAGCAAATAATTCTGCTATGGAGTTGTTTTTAACTATACTGAAAGGTCAAAAACTGATTCACTTAATACTGCATCTAATATGCAAGTCACTTAAAGGGCACCTATGATGCAAAATCAACTTCTGGAAGCTGTTTGGACTGAACTCTGTGCAGGTATAGTGTGTCCACTGTCATATTGAAGTGATAGAAACACAACAAGGATCTTTTTCTAAATCCCCTGACATTAAAATAGGATAGAAATTCCAGTGGTTTAGAGGCCCACCACAATGTGACGTAGGAGTGTAGTTTTCCCCACCCACCGAATTGATTGGCAGGCTAGTATTAACATGTCTCCATAGTAATGCATATAAACATGTGTTTGCAGAACAGGATTTGCAAAGAAACTTGGATTAAAAGATCTGTTCCAACCCTCTGTGATCAGCTGCACCTTAACAAAGAGTTTTACAAGTTTAAAACTGAGCATGTTTGTAATAACCACAGTAAAATCACTATATAATTCACTATATAATTAGCTGGATCTCTGCTTCATATGCGTCTGTCTCTGTCACTTACTGCTGTTTATCTGACGTAATGCATGGGACGTGGAAAAGATGGGCGGGGAGAACCAGCCATTTGCATTTAAGGAGTTCACACATAGATATTGTGCATGAATGTGAAGCTGCTTTGACACAATCTACATTGTATAAGCACTTTACAAATAAAGTTGAATTGAATTGATTGTTACTAATAGAAGATTTGACATGCTGCCCTGGGAGAACCCTGAGCTTGGACATAATTGAGCCCAGGGCTCCTGCCTGGTCAATTAGCACGTAAGGGGGTCCGAGATCAGGTAGTTCTTAAGAGCTCTTCCTGGTAAAAAAGAAAAAGGGGAAGATGGGGTGGATTGTATAATAAATAATCTGATGGGTATTTTGAGCTGAAACATTAGACACATTGTGGAGACACTAAAGACTCATCTTACATCTTTAAAAAGGGGTAACATAGGAGCCCTTTAATGGCAACGTCTTGTTTACTGTACAGTTAAATGTTTGTTTAACCTATAGGACATTCATTGAAAAACTCATTGGAAAAACGTGTTGACTGTCGAGTGTTACAAGACTTTTAGACTTTTATGACACAATACATATTGTAATCAATGTCAATGAAGTTACCATATATGGTTCTTTGTCTGATGACTGGGTGAAAAAGTAGTATCACATTTTCAAAGATACTTATAATTGTGAAAACAACCTGGTAACACTTCATATTAGGGTCTCTTTGTTAAAGGGTCACGAAACACCAAAACACATTTTTTGAGCTGTTGACAGTCATATATGTGTCCCACGCTGCTATAAACACTATTGGGACACATATATTGCACTAAAAAGTGAAAATTGGTTGTTTTTGCGTTATTTTGAGCAAATTCGTTCTTCCGGTTTGAAACGAATTTTTGAAGCTACGTCACGGCCATGAGATATTTAGGTGTAAATCCAGCCGGAGAGTGGCTGTCTGTCTTTTCTAGGACGTTCTTACGTATCTGAGTGTGCAGTATTAATTCATGAGAAAGACGTGCTTCAAACCAATCAGCGCGCTCTATTGTGTATGACGTGAAACTTCATTGATATGCATGATAGCTCCGGAGACTGTTTACCAGTTTACACTGTTCAGACGGCAGAGAGACGCCACGTTGTGTTGCCAAAACAAGTGAAAGTACAAGAATTTCAAGACAAGAGTCGTAGGTGTTATTAGTGTGTTGCAACGAAGGTATTGTTTTCATTTTCCCTTTATGAGAGAGCACCTGGACTCACGTGTGGATTACAGTGCACGCGACACGCGACAGAAACGCGTTTGTAAGGAACATTTTTACCCGAGAGCTTTTTCTCATCTGGAAATGGTGAAATCCTGATTTGCCGCTCGTCTACTTTTAATAAAAAGACACAGCTCCAGTTTGATTGTCTGTCTACAGATTTGGTAAGTGTTTGCAGTGGACTGCCCTTTGTTTAAATGCTGCTCTCCGAGTGTAAACATGTAAACACAAACTATTCCCGTCGTGCAGGATTTTCGCTGCAATTTGTGACAGGATAGTCTATACACACACGGTTTCTGACGCTACCTACCGAGTACATAACTTACAGCGAAATGCGAAGGATTTTTTTCTCTTATTCGCCGTACCAAATCAGCCTCTGTGTGTTTGTTTTTCCTGTCAAACTTAGCGCGTGCCCAAATGTTAACTCCCTTCTATGCAAAATCTTACCCTCTTTCCCTCCCCCGACACTCCCACACTCCCAGAGCTGGACACGCCCAACTTTCCTGACTTTTTTCAAAACAGAGGTGTGAAAACACCCTGCTGAGACAGGGGGTTTCGTGGCCCTTTAAACATGTTCCATGTACTTACAGTACTATATAAATTACAATTAATTGTGCAAAATAAGCATGTAACCGTAAACCTAATCCCCATTTTAACCCTAACCACATAGTAAGTACATGTAATTACTTATTAGTTCTCAGTAGTTAAATGAATAACTGCATCTACTCATGTAATGATCTAACTATCACTATATGTGATAGTATTAAGTCTAAAGGATGGGACCGATGGGTAAGTCCTGAGACATGCTGATTCACTCTAGCAGAGATGAGTATGTCTAAGAAGGCCAGAATTAATGCATCTTCTCATTATCTAGATGGATATTAAAAAAAATTCATAATTAGAAAGAAATCAGCAAATTATTTAGTAAAGTGTGCGGTGCCCTGGAGGCCTATTTAAGGAACCCAATATAAATTGAGATTTATTGTTTACACTGTACACTACTTTGTACACTACATAGCAGCACTACTACTTCAAAATAATTGTATTTGAAATCATAACACAGAGTGATACTGAAGATATTACTATATTATGTAGCAACACCTCCACCTTTGCCTGTAAGACAAGGCTCGTGTTTATAATGATATCCTTCAGGTGTAGACTTGTGCTAAGATCATGTATTTGCCTGGTTTTAGTCAGATTTATGTTAAACAAAGTGCCAAAGGTGCATCAACAAAAAGTATTGAGCAAAGGCTGAGAGTACATGTAATTTTTCAGGTTTTTTATTTTTAATAAATTTGCAATAATTTCAAAAAATCTTTTTTTTACATTGTCATTATGGGGTATTGTGTGTAGAGTTTTGAGGAAATAAATTAATTTAATCCATTTTGGAATAAGGTTGTAACATAAAAAAAATGTGGAAAAAGTGAAGCGCTATGAATACTTTCCGGATGCACTGTAACTTTTGATTGATTATCAAATCATTAACTAAAAGAGATTTAGATGATTTAGAGTATCTTTTATCTGTATTTTTTGTTTGATAAATATCAATTAGATCATTCCCTTTAAAGTTTTTTTTGAGGTTTTTTTTATATATATATATGCAAGCAACAAAGCTCTTGATATTTTTGATACTGCTTATTTATAGTGTTTTTGCAATAATATCTTGAATTTTATGAACATTTGTATTCATTTTGCTAAGATTTTTAACAAAATCTCAATTTCATCTTGCATTTCCTTCGGCTTAGTCCCTTATTTTGTAGCGCATCAATAACAAAAAAAAAAAAAAAACTAATTTGAAATAAGTTATTTATTGATTAGGATCGAAGTATTGATGTTAGTAAATAAACCAGAAAATGCACTGGAATTCTACTTATCTTTTTTATTTACTCGCCATTCTCAAGACCAAAAATGAATTGGATTAGTTCGTAATTGCTGTTTTAAACTGGTTTAAAATTGTTTTAATCCACCCAGCTTTTCACTAAATCCAGAAAACTAGACAAATCAGTAAACCACCCAAGATCAACAAACCAGTTTCGACTGGTTCAGATTGTTTTCCCACAGTAGTGCGGGATTAGTGGCTAAATGATGTAAAGCGAAACATAACATGACGTAAAATCAACCATTCCAGAAACTGTTTTTGCAGCTTAATGTTGTCGCCCTGTCAAGTTTTGTTTGCATCTCTAACGCAGTTACGCCGTGCCCTTGAGGGCCACCATAGAAACAGACACATTTGCCAAGCAGTGACAGCATGCCTGAACATTAGTTAGCTAAATATATTCCGCCACAAACTTTTTGCATCTCCCAAACAGCAGACGAAGCGATGAACTAATCCCTACCTTGCATCTTATTGGTAAATCACCTTTGAGGAAGGCACAAGGCTCACTTTCTGCAATCACTTCCTTTCTAGGAGGGTCAGGGTTTAAACTGAGTGACAGACCAAAAAAGAAACAAGCCCTTGGGGGAGACCTCGCTGCCTCAGACTGGTGATTACTTCCAGAGCTCTAAGTTATGCTAATATATTCATCATCCAAAAGCACAGTGATTATTTAGAGTTCCTTTGCAACTGTTTTAGATTTCTTTAACTTAACGTTTTATGCAAAGGGCCTTCTTTTTTCTTTCCGAATCATTTTTTTAAAACTCTATGCCCCTTCTTTTTTTTTTTTTTTGAAGCAAGCAAAGTGCAGCGGTTGTAGATAAGAGGTTCAGAGTGAAAGTCATAAAGAGAGCGAGAAATTATAAATCTTTTAATATTTAGCCAGTTATGTTAATGTGACCTTGATGTATGAATGAATGCACATGAAAATGTATAGCAGGAAAGGAAAAAAAGTCAGAAAAGGGAGCAAAATATGATGGAAATCTGATGTTGCAATTTCACTAAATTACAGGAGAGGAGAAATCGCATGCATAAATTCCCTCATACTTTTTCTCTCTCTCTTATTCTCTGTCTTTCTATTTAAATTACTGTGGTATCATCAAGATGACATATTCATTTTGAGAAGACTCTTTCTTTCTCCCACCTAGACCATCAAATTAGAATAGGCTCACATTAGTCTTTCCTACTAAAAGAATGACTGAATAAATCCTCTTTATAATGTATAATTCTTTTCTTTAGGTGGACTTCTGTAGCAGGGAATTGATCTAGACTGAACACACCAGATCAAAGTGTGTATTATTAGACAGCACATACTGAAGTATGGTAAAAATGTGGCAAATCAAATTTGGACGAGGGTAAACCTTGGACAGAGAAGGGCTGAACTTTTGAGGCATGATGTGTTTGGCAGATGTGGAGAAGTGGCTGGGGGAATCTCAATCTAATTCTGACACTTTACACAAGTGTCCATTATACTGAGTAATTAACACTTGGTTAACCTTGGCTACTGTTATTTGAGCTGACAAGCTTTAATGAAAATCCTTAAAATTGGAATTGAAGCTGAGATTTCTGTCAATATGTTAAACAAATGGATACTGTTCTTGCTTGGGCTTAAATTAAGTTTAACGTTGCTAAGCATTCTGTCTACCATTACTTTAAATAAATGTCATCAAACTGCTAATCACAACAGAGAAAAAAAAAAACTCAAAATGGAATATAAATATGAGAATATTTATGTTATTTTAAAACCCGGTTCCACAAACAGAGCTTTAGTTAGATCTTGATATAAAACACTAGCTATATTTCCATCCACCTATTTTTATGTGCATTTTGGACATGCGCATACAAAAAATAAATAAATAAAATAAATAAATACAGTTGATGGAAACATTTTAAAAATGCGTATTAAAAAAATGTATGTGCATAAGAAAAGGTGCTCATAAACTATGATGGAAACACTTTCACCAAACAAATTCCAGTATGCACACTAAAAAAAAAAAAAAGTCATGTGATTTAGTTATAAGAGATCATGTGATGATTAAAATATGTATGAATGGACATACCAGCAGGCTGAGCACACTGTAAAACATCTGAAATGTTGTTTTGGTCATTCTAAAATGTCTTAACCATTTTTGTATTAGTGTTAATATATTATTAATTACCTCCAGAATTGTCAAGAGCATCTGCGCTCTGTCTCTCATGGCTTCAAACGCCACCCCCTACACCCCTAGTCGCACGTCTTTTATGCAATATTCCAGTTTTTCGCATAAATTTTATTTGGCATTTTTGGATGGAAACATAGCTACTGTTACTAATGTATTTTAGGATATCTCACTCCAAGGTATTTTCAATAACTTTCAATACCGGCCTCTGCAGGAGCTGAGAGAGGATCAAGTGAGCTCTACTGGTGTTCTGATTGGCTGTCTTTCAAGAAAGTCGCTCTTTATTCGCATAAAGTTGAAGGATTCTCAACTTTGTCGCATTGCTCGACACACCCACCTGGTCGCCAACGGCTATCGCTCGCATCGACGGAGGTCGCCGGAAGTCACTCACTCACTGTTGTTATTTTATCATTATTGTTTTTATATTGTTGTATACTGTTTTTATTATAGTTTTTTTGCAGTGCAATAACTTTGTTGGTATAAAATCCATATACTTGTATTCCCCTGACTTTTCTTAAATGTGTAGCTAATTGTAACATGATTGTATTAATAAAAAAAATAATAATAATAAAAAGCAGAAACTTCTGGTTTGGCAGCTCTTACACAAATAAATATTATATAAAAAGACTGTAAAATATAACATTATTTGCTATATTTGCTTTATTCTAAAACCACAGTTAAATTGAATATGGTATCATAAAGAAGGCAAACTGTATGTAGATATGTAAAATTCTGGAGGGAACATTGCATGTAATAGCATGGAAACGATGGCGTGTGCCATATATGCTTCAACGGAACCATGAAAAGAATATTCTAAAAACTGTAAATATTGTACAATTAACATTAAAAACAGACTAATCATAATATTGCTTTATTCAGAATAAATTAAATAATCACATTACTGAACTGTTGTCTTCAATTTTTAAGTTGAATCAAAATAATCTAATGAGTCATTTTAACTTGATGGGTTCTAACGTACGCCTGATGCAATAAGGTGCAAGACGTATATGGCGCGATTGGTTGCTATTTTTAGACCAGCGCAACTCAAATTTTCACATTTTGCACCACATTGTTTTAATAGCAAATCCATTTGCGCCACTTTGTAGACTCATGGGCGTGCTGGTCTAAAAAGGAGGTGTATTGAAGCGCTGAAACAGGACGCGCCATTGACCAACTAAAAGTCCAGCACAGAGTGCGCTAGTTATGCGCCTATGTGGGTCCAAATGCTTGCACGTTGCTTAACACACACAGGATGTAAAGCAAAACACACAAAAAATAAAGACTTTAAATATAAATATATCTTCAGTGGAGTGCGTTCAACACCGTTTCCTTATCCATGAAAGTAAAGGAGTAAAGAGTAAAAGTAAAGTAAAGAGGCTGAATGGAGGAGGCTCGTTCTTTATCCTCGCGCTGCAGATGGTCTGTTCTCGCTAGTGAAGCGTTCCGTTTTTCCACGTACAAAGTCCGCCATGTAAATAGCAAATGCGCCATGGCACGACACTACTGACTTTTTAAGGAAATGGGAGATGAGACTCTGATTGGTTTAATGCACTTTATGCTCAAAACACATTTTTAATTCATTAAGAGAATAAGCACAACCCTGCTAGACCATGCGCCAGGACGAAGACCATATTTTTCCATCCTTAAAATAGCAAAAGTGGATTCAGACATGCCCTTAATGCTTTTGCGCCATGAGCTTTTGACTTTGTGCCTAGATCGTTAAAATAGAGCCCTAAGTCTGTGTGAAATCTAAATAGTGCACATTGTTATTGATTAGGTGAAAAATAGATTAATGCAAGTAAGTTTTTTTTGTTTTGGTAATCTTTACCCAAAACCTGAACATTTGGAGCAGTGGTCGTTCTCTGTTGATGTCAGTTTGACGACTTCAGCCCCAATGTTTTTAACCCCACCCCCTAACCATTAGTTTGCACAACAATAACAATAAACCCTTACTCAATATTCTGATTATGTTGGACGTACATCAACATACTAAAATAAAAGTCTCAGCAATTTCCATTAGTATAGCATTATTAACCTAGTCTAATAAGTCATAATTAACAGAACAGCATATGTTCTCATGATTATTTATTGATTTATTTGTTATTTATTGATTACATATTTTTTTACAGTGTGTAATCTCTACGAAAACCTGCCTTAGTATCTAGTTTATCCCAACAAACTCATCCAGGCAAATCTCTGACCTCAACCCAAGTGAGTCTGGAGACGTTGAGCACATGTGAGTTCCAGCACGCACACGACGCACCGCTAGTTTGAGGCTTGGCTGCGACTGCTGCAACTTTTACAAGAGACGGCGAGGAAAATCGGCCTGGGAGCAGACGAAGCGGGCTGGAGCACGTACTCAGTAATCCCAAACACGGTGTAATCGGAGGAGACTGCTGCTGCTCTTAACAGCTTTGACAGCCTGACGCCCAGAGACGTTCACCGGGGGGGAAAGCGGAGGAGGAGAGCAGAGTCACGGACGGACACACACAGATGAAGAGAGTGAAGACCAGCAGATGAGAATGGAGAGAAAAGGAAAGTGCATGAGGAGGAGAGAAAACAGATTGATTGAGAAAGGGATTGAATTGGAAGAGTCCTCGGCACCAAGACAAACGGCCGTCAAAGACAAACAGAGACAATGGATGGGGAGAACAGAAGGAAATTAAATAAGAAGAATGAAAGAAAGGGAGAACGAGGAAAATGTGGAAGGGAGATTTAGGCGGATTTACAGGACTGCGGGGATTTGCTGCGAATTTGGCGAACGATTAGGGGGAACTTCTCATGCATGGTTATGACAGCGAGCTGTACTATTAATTACAGTAAAAAAAGCATATGAAATCATACAGACGTGCACTCCATCGCATATATTACCACCTCTTCATTTTTTAGTGGTCAGGCGAATATCGCAAGTTTCCGGAGGAACCGGTTTCCACGTAATTGAACAGGAAGGATGATAATGAAAGCAAACACGTTCTCACACACAGTCATTATTATCATGTGTCCGGTTAAATAAATGATACTGGAGGGACAGAGAGAGAGAGAGACCAATTACAGCACACCAGAACTGTGAAGCTAGTCGAGTGTGCATGATCAAATCAGCATGCTCTTTGTCACTTATAAAGTCACTGATCTCATGCACGGAAACATATCTCTTTCAAAGCAGCTTTGCATCCACTGATATCATTCTCATGACGCAACTCAACCTGCACTCGATGACACTAATGGCCCGTTTCCACTGAGTGATACGGTACGGTACGCTTTTATGCCCGTTTCCACTGTCAAAGGGTACCTAAAAGCGAACCATATCGTACCACTTTTTAGGTACCCTTTCCAAAGGGTACCTAGCATGACAAAAAGGTACCAAAAGGCATAACTAGACACGCAGCTGAACGCTATTGGTTTACAGAAAAAAGTCATTAGCGTGTACACAAGCAAGAGAATAAAAACAATGAAGCCCCATTTTTAAATACACAGCCGAGACGGTAATAATTCATTCATTCATTCATTTTCTTGTCGGCTTTGTCCCTTTGCGGGGTCGCCACAGCGGAATGAACCGCCAACTTATCCAGCACGATTTTACGCAGCGGATGCCCTTCCAGCCGCAACCCATCTCTGGGAACTTCCACACACACATTCACACTCATACACTATGGACAATTTTAGCTTACCCAATTCACCTGTACTGCATGTCTTTGGACTGTGGGGGAAACCGGAGCACCCGGAGGAAACCCACGCAAACCCAGGGAGAACATGCAAACTCCACACAGAAACGCCAACTGACCCAGCCCAGCCGAGGTTCGAACCTGCGACCCAGCGACGTTCTTGCTGTGAGGCAACAGCACTACCTACTGCGCCACTGGGTTGCCCCACGGTAATAATATATACATATAATAACAAGCCATGGTCGTCCTGAGCTCAAACAAACCAGGTCTGCTTCTTGATGAACAGCGACAAAGCCAGGGCTTTAGGTTAGGCACCTCATTTCACCGATCCTCAATCGCCCTCCTCCCCCATCCACTGTTCACTTTCACTTTCTTCTGCGACTCCCCAACCCTCTTCACTTTCGTCTGCGACACATGATGATAATAACATGTGCGTGATTATTGAATTGCTTCTGACACTCGAAAAATTTGCACTTAGTAACTAACACTCCAAAAAATGTTGTTTTCTATTGAATTAGAAATATTTGTATTATCACAATGGTAGATAATTATTTTAGTCTAAATTTAAATGTCTAATGTAAATCCACATTTGTTTAGCAACTCAGTGCATGTAGACATGGTCAAAACGATCTGCTGCAGTTCAAACCAAGCATCAGAATGGGAAAGAAAAGTGATTTAAGTGACTTTGAAGGTGGCACGGTTGTTGCTGCCAGACCAGTATTTCAGAAACTGCTGATCTACTTGGATTTTCAAGCACAACCATCTCTAGGGTTTACAGTGAATGGTCCGAAAAAGAGAAAATACCCAGTGATCAGCAGTTCTGTGGGTGCATGTTGATGCCAGAGGTCAGAGAAGAATGGCCAGACTGGTTTGAGCTGATAGGAAGGCAACAGTAACTCAAATAACCACTCGTTACAACCGAGGTCTGCAGAAAAGCATCTCTGAATGCACAACATGTCCAACCTTGAGGCAGATGGGCTACAGCAGCAGAAGACCACATCGGGTGCCACTCCTGTCAACTAAGAAAAGGAAACTGAGGCTACAATTCACACAGGATCATCAAAATTAAACAATAGAAGATTGGAAAAATGTTGCCTGGTCTGAAGAGTCTCGATTTCTGCTGTGACATTTAAATGGTAGGGTCAGAATTTGGCATCAACAACATAAAAGCATAGATCCATCCTGCCTTGTATCAATGGTTCAGGCTAGTGGTGGTGGTGTAATGGTGTGGGGGATATTTTTTTGGCACGCTTTGGGCCCATTAGTACCAATTAAGCACCGCGTCACCGCTACAGCCTACCAGTATTGTTTTTGGCCACGTCCACCCCTTTATGACCACAGTGTACCCATCTTCTGATGGCTACTTCCAGCAGAATAACGTACCATGTCAAAGCGTGAATCATCTCAGACTGATAAGGTGTACCTAATAAAGTGGCCGGTGAGTGTATATTTGCACATGGAATAAGATAAAATACTTGCATACATTAATGAAGTATTTAAACATTGTTTGTGCTTTTAAAAGCAGAAGATTTAAAAAAAAAACTTGCTTTTGATCAGGTTAGGTTCATAGATCAAGTTACCATAGTAGGCTCTGAGTATGTTATCTCTCAGAAACAGGCTTGACTTACTCCATGTTCTTGTTTTTAACATACATCCAATTGTGAAACAAACAACCACAGAGTTTCCCTCATTTCAGGCTCAAGGTTTCCACTTAAGCTCCTGTCTTAAATGGGCAATGCAAAGCTTCTGGACCAAATTATAATGCAGTCTGACTAAATAATAACACCCAACTGACCACAGTTGTGCATAGAAGACTATCAAAAACAATTGACTTTTCAATATGTTTAATAAGAGGAGAAGGTGCTTCTAATATTTTGCTTTTGACAAGGATGTCAAATCAAACTCTACGGTACTTAGACTCCACAATACCACTCAAGGTCTTACAAATGCAATCCATTCTACATTAAAACATGGTTCCTTTGCACCAATGATAAACATAGTTTGTGTTTACGCAGTGTGTTTTGTGCAGCTAAGTATTGGCTGCTGAGAGAATGAAAACATCAACAATCAAGCATTTCGAAACTTAAGTTGCCAGCCTCTCCATTCAGCCTGTCATGTTAATAATTCAGTTCAATTTAATTGTATAGCGCTTTTCACAATACATGTTGTTCCAAAACAGCTTCACAAAGAACAGTGCCTTACGAAACCCTCAGAGAGTAAGCCAACTGTGATTGTGGCACAGAAAACTCTCTAAGAAACCTTAGTGACTCAGCTGGTGAAGGTTTTCTGCTCACACTTGCGCATATTTAATTGGAGTTTATAACCAAAAGTTTGGGGGGTCAGAAACTTTTGTTTTCTTGAAAGAAATTCATGTTTTTTTATACCCAGGGTGCATTCAACTGAATAAAGTGGCAGTAATGTATTACTTGAAAACTGGATCGATCTGATTGCATCACTGATTCAAATGATCTGGTCACTGGAAATCTCCATATTTTGATTCACTGACTCAAATGATCAGGTCAAAGCAAATCTCCAGATAACAATTCACTGATTCAAATGGCCAAGTCAGAGTGAGTCTTCAGTCAACCACCTACTGACTCAAATGATCCAGTCAAAGCATCCGGTCAATGTGAGTCTCCAGTTGGAGACTTACTGAATCAAATGATCTGGTGAGAGGAAAGGTGCGTTCGACATGAAGCACAGCTGCAGCCGGTGACCAACGAGATTAGCCGAGCGCAGGCGGGGGCGGAGTTGAAAACGGAGCCGTCAAGCCGGCCACTTCGGGGACTCAAGTTGCTGCAGTCATGATTACCGATCACATGGCGTGATCATTTATTTATTTATTTATTTATTTATTTATTTATTGAAATAACAACAAAAGATATAAAGTACAAATAAAATCAAAATACAGTTTCTACAAACTTCATTTTTAAACAGTAAGGGAATTATGAATTAAAATTAAGTTAAGTAGCCTACATACAAATGCATCAGAAATAAGGGGGGAAATAAGGGCATATAAAAATTAAATAAATATCCACGAGTAGGATTATTTTGAATAATGAAGGCATTTTTAAAAAGCCCTTTAATCCAAAAAGATTGAACAAAATGACCAAAATAAATGAGCTACACTTTCAGTAGAAATTTCCCAGAAAAAGCAGGTACATCAATGACACTTTTAACTTTTATTTCTGCGTAATATGGTTTGACAGAAAATAAAATATTTTAGAATCATATTTTTATATTACATATTTTTATATAACTTAATTTGCTAAGAAATCGTCAGGATCAATGATGATAATTATTGTATTACAAGTCTGTAAGACTTATTTGAGTTAATATTTAAGTTATTTACTAAAATATATCATTTATATCGTTTATGGAGCTAAATACAGTAGTCTGTATAAAAAAGGCAGAATAAACCTGTGCAAACAATCTAGTCAGTATGAACAAATTATTTAACAAAAGATGATGCTGCTGTAAAATATTTGTAGTCTTTTAGTAAGCATGATGTGTACAAGATAGAGAGGGTTTGAACAACAGTTAATTGTTTGTTTTGAAATTTGTGAGAAGGATGTTGTCCAATAATAAACCTGAATCACACGTGGTTGTTGTCATGCGGTGAACTTGGCCAATCGTATTATATTGGTGTCGTCATCAGAGTTCATGCAGGCGCTCTTCAGTTGCTGCGCGGTCTGAGTCAGTCGTCTGATCTCGAAGCGCTGTCGCGGTACTTTGATGCCACATGTGACAGTCACATGCCGTCGGCGCAGCATCAATCCGGCCAAAATTTCTAACCAGCATGCACCGCTTTAAGACAGACTTCGATCGATCTGCGCAGCGCTGCATGAAGTCGAACGCACCTGAAATCTCCACATTATGATTCACTGACTCAAATGATCTGGTCAAAGCGAGTCTCCAGATAACAATTCACTGATTCAAATGGCCTAGTCAGAGTAAGTCTTCAGTCAACCACCTACTGACTCAAATGATCCAGTCAAAGCATCCGGTCAATGTGAGTCTCCAGTTGGAGACTTACTGAATCAAATGATCTGGTCAGAGGAAATCTCCATATTATGATTCACTGACTCAAATGATCTAGTTAGAGTGAGTCTTCAGTTAGATACTTACTGAATCAAATGGTCTTGTCAGAGTAAATCTTTATATTATGATTCACTGATTCAAAATATTTGGTCAAAGCGAGTCTCCAGATAACAATTCAATGATTCAAATGACCTGGTCAGAGTGAGTCTTCAGTTCACAACTTACTGACTCAAATGATCCAGTCAGAGCAAAACTACAATTACCGTTTACTGATTTATATGATCTGGTCAGATTGAGTCTCCATTTCAAGACTCTGACTGAATCAAATGAGCTGGTCAGTGGAAATCTTCATATTATGATTCAATGATTTAAATGATCAAGTCAGAATGAATCTCCAGTTAACAATTCACTGATTCAAATGATTCAGTCACAAAAAAAACACAGCTAAAGATTAACCTATTTATATGATCCAGTCAGTTCGAATCTCTGGTTGATGAATGTTTGTTGATTGGCGTTTCTCAAATCCATTGTTCCAATGAACATTCGCAACTTGTACGTTTGCAAATACACCTCTAGAGCTGTAGTTAGAATCATAGTTCCTGACTGTGTTCTATTCCCAGTTATCTCCCCCTTATGCCCTATTCATTTAAAACATTTCAACATTTAAGCTCAGAATGATTTACAGTAACAAAAAAAGTTATAATAATTAAAGTTAAGTTTTCTAGGTGTAATTTGCTTTCAAAGTTTTTTACAGCTCAGTTTGAGCGATCTTCATATTGACAATTGCGCTCCCTTTGTTTTGCACTTTGAAATCATTTATGCCATTTTTAACACAACCGGGGCGACGTGGTGGCGCAGTAGGTAGTGCTGTCGCCTCACAGCAAGAAGGTCACTGGTTCAAGCCTCAGCTGGGTCAGTTGGCGTTTCTGTGTGGAGTTTGCATGTTCTCCCCGCGTTTGCGTGGGTTTCCTCCGGGTGCTCCGGTTTCCCCCACAGTTCAAAGACATGCAGTACAGGTGAATTGGGTAGGCCAAATTGTCTGTAGTTTATGAGTGTGAATGGATGTGTATGGATGTTTCCCAGAGATATGTTGCAGCTGGAAGGGCATCCGCTGCATAAAACGTGCTGGATAAGTTGGCGGTTCATTCCGCTGTGGCGACCCCGGATTGATAAAGGGACTAAAGGCCGTTTTATACTTCTGCGTCAAGCGCACGCGTATGCTATGGTGCAGCCTACGCATGGACGCATAGCCCCTCGCCGTGGCTGTCGGCGTCGTTAACGCGCACCTCTCAAAAAATGTAATGCGTACGCGTAGCGCAAGCTCTGTGATTGGTCGGCTTGGTATCGCTGACGAGTGTGGGCGGAGGTGAGAGCCGCGCGCCCGATGCAGCGAGTGTTTACAAGTGTGGAGTCCCGTGAAGGAGCTCCAGATGGAAACTGTTGTTTTGTGTTTACCTTATGACTAAAGTTGTTGCACGTCCGCTGGTTCCCTCCTCAAAATGAGCGAATTTGAGCCACTTGTACATTACGGAATTGTTCAGAAGAAACAAAACACCAGCGAAGAAACTCGACACAGAGAAACAAACACCTACAGCCAGCTAGCATTTCGGAAGCGTACTGCAGAGAAACAGAAACAGCGCGCAGAATTGTAAATGCATGGCTACACGCGAGGCTTGCGCCGTATGTCACGCCGATCACTTGACGCAGAAGTATAAACCAGGCTTAAGCCGAAAAGAAAATTAATGAATGAATGAACACAACCGTGGCTCATGACTAAAGCTATTGTGACTTATGGAAAGCGGAATCTATCTTCTCTAAAACTTGTGAATTCAAAAAATATTTAAGGTACGTTAATAGTTTTAACTTATAGTAGCATAAGCTATTTATCAAGAAACGTATATGTGCTGTATTAGGCCTATATTCTAGAACATTTCTGCAGTGGTTTGAATGTGTCAAAGTTGACATAAAAAAAATAAACTACTTAAAAATTATATATAAAATATAAACATAAAATATATTATTTTAATATTATTATTAAGTAGGATGTTGTTGTTGTTTTTAAATTTCTTAATAAATATACTATATTATAATATATACATTATGCTCAGCATAATTGAGTACACCTCATTTTGAAAAATGAATATTTGTATCCATTTCTCAGTAAATATAGGCAATGTATTTTGGTGCATTTACACAAAACAGATTTATTAAACAGATATATTTATAAAAATAATATTTTAGTCAACAAACATATTTCGAAATTGAAATGCAATACAATTCAAATCAAGCTAAATATTGCAAAAATACTACAACCTACAAAATTTCCTTTTTTTTTTTTTTTTTTTTTTTTTGCTTCTCTTGTTTTTTCCTCTTTTTTTTAAATTTGTATTTACTATTTTTATATAACATATAAATTTGGGTGAACTATAAGTTATTTTGTTAGATAAGCTCCAGACTATACTATATAATACTATACTATACTATAAATTATTAACCATCATGGTTGAACATCAACCATCACCATTAACGTGATGATTTATATGTGAGATTAGAATACGCGTTAGCTTTTTGTAAGTGGTTTTATGTTTTAGAATATAATATGAAATATTCTATAATATTTGTAAAGGAAAAATAGGCCCTATATGTGCTGTTAGCATATATTTCACTTAATGTGGATGTTTTTACTAAAACTAATATTGGATTTAAAAAAATCTGTGTAAAAGAATTTGCACAAAAAAAGTTATGGAGATTCTCTCTAAAGAAGTTGTTACTCCACTCCATTCAGAGCGTCATTATGGACGTTTTAAATTATAACTAACGTGGTTCAAACAATGGATCTGCAACAGAGAAACTACAGTTTTATGAAACACTTGTCACTATACATTGTTCTTTTCCCAAACGATGCATCGTATTATGATTGTTCAGCCACGAGTTATGTCATTGTTTGGGAAACGCACCCCAGAGCGATTCTACAGTTAATGAAACATTGATTCAAACGATTCAGTCAGAATGAGTCTCCAGTTAACAATTAACAAATGTGATTCAATGACTCAAGTACTTTACTAGGTCATCTGTACGTTTACTCGAGTACTAGATTTCAATGTAAAAAATATGTCACTTCAGCCTGGATAAAGCAGTGATATTTACATGCATATCTGCATTCGTTCAAAGTCTGGACGTCAATCTGTAAACACCACTGTACATCCGAAACCCACGCCGACAACAAAGCAACATCCGGACTAATCCGGGGTGGTCAGGAGGAATGGCATTCTCCCGCTCTTACAATTTCTCTCCAGCACCAAACTCCATCCTGACCTCCCAGTGGGAGCTCCCGCTTTAATTCTCCCACTGATGTCGGGATCCAAAAACGCTTTAGTGAATAAATAAGATTAGGCTCACAGACATGCCACTAAATCTTATCGTTTTGGAGCAGAGTGAGAGAGAGAACGGGGGAACTAGGGACAGAAGAAAGGGTCAATGTGGGCCGAAGCACCAGCCACTTCCTTTCTCATCCCAAACAATCCCACTACCCTCCCTAATTGGAAATCATAACAAAAAAAAAAATCATCTCCGTCTGTCCCGTTTTTTCTTCTTTCCTCAGCGTTGGGGAGAAAGCGGAGACAGCTTGTCCTCCTCGCCACCCAGTGAGACTGAGGGATAAGCACTTCTTGGAGCTTGGCAACAAAATCGTCAACTTTGCTGTTTTAAATATGCTTGTCCTCGGAGTGAAGTGGATTTGGAGGAAGAGGCTGGGCTCTTTTTTTTGTCTGCAGTGTGGGCCAGCGTGGCACACTGCACTGGGTTACTGTGCTATAATGGGTGTTCACTGCAGGGCAGATGATTATGGCGCATTACAATATATCATGGAAATGCAATGACACTTCGCTGGCCAGGCTTTTGACAGTTTATATCAGGTGACGGCGTTTAGCGAGCGAGAGCGTAAAAATTACGTTAGCTAAACAAGATTTGAGATAGATGAATAAAGCAGCAAGGGCGGAATGATCACACGAGGTTATTAACTGTGCATATTGCTATCATTTTATGTCGGGGAATCATTGACAGAGTAACAGAATTGAGAACAATGGTATTGTTTGATTTGCAAAGAGACTTTGAAGTATGTCAGTTTGCTCGGCAGCCATCTTGGTAGGGAATAAGGCGTATTATTAATGAGGGGGAAAACACAAAAGTTCAAACACTCCAAAACAGAGAATAAAATCAGACTACAATGGGATCATGAATGATAGATATCGCTAATGCTGTCACTTGATATAAACTGTCAAAAGCCCGGCCAGCGAAATGTCATTGCAGTCTCATACACTATAAAATATGGTGGGTTATTTCAACCCAAATTGAGTATGGACAAACCAAACTGATGAGTTATTTCAAGCAACCAACATTAATTAATTAATTCATTTTATTTTCAGCTTAGTCCCTTTATTAATCCGGGGTCGCCACAGCTGAATGAACCGCCAACTTATCCAGCATATGTTTTACGCAGCGAATGCCCTTCCAGCTGCAGCCCATCACTAGGAAACATACATACACACTCATTCACACACATACGCTACGGACAATTTAGCTCACCCAACTCACCCAAACCTGAAGGAAACCCACGCAAACACAGGGCAGAACATGCAAACTCCACACAGAAATGCCAACTGACCCAGCTGGGGCTCGAACCAGTGACCTTCTTGCTGTGAGGCGATTGTGCTACCCACTGCGCCACCGTGCTGCCCAGAATTAATTCATTAATGCAATTTAAATTTCAATGTATATCCATATGCTCTATACAATGTATATCCATGTAGATTCCAAATTTAACCCAGTGGTTGGGTTTGTCCATATTTTACCAACATTTGTGTTAAATTTTCCATTGTTTTGGGTGTTGACTTGTTGTACCTTTAGCTAAAATCATGTTAAAACAGACACACTTCTCAAGTTGGCCCAGTCCAGACTTTTTTGTATGCATTTTTAGTAGCATGACAGCATCCGAGAATTTATCGAAGTTGTAGAAAACATTTTAGATTAATAAGCTAAAGCTGGGGGATAAAATTAGTATCAGTATTTATTGAGAGAAAATCATTGTCAATAACGATAAAAAAAAAAATTTGGTGTGAAGTTCTGTAAAAAGCACTATAGTTTTATTAAAATGTGGCTGCTGAGCGCGCAATTTAGAAGCAATGCCAATAAGCTTAGGGTGTAAGTTTGTCATTTCCAATGGAGGCTTGCACATTTCCATAGAGAGCGATGCGCATGTGGTGCGCACACGTGATGCACACAGATTTTCCAGTTACACCTAGTTGAAAAACATCTGAACTTTTCCGAATGCTGCAAGCGCACCGCGATTCACTAACTAAGCAATCTGCTTCACACTTTGTATGGAATATACACATTTCAGCAATAACCGTAAACTAATTACCTCAGACCAACACAGCGCATCCAAACTATGCAGTGCTTTTTACTTTTCTCCATAAACTTATATCAGAGCTGCAGCAATGGTTTGTCTGTTTGTCATGCTCTGAGAAAACGCTTGATGGTCGCCTTGTTACATGAGATGCCAGGGAAGCGTGAACGCAAATCGCATTGAAAATGGTGAAGGAATCCACAAGCTTGCACTTTTTACTACAGGTCAGAATAACAACACCCGTGACAATGAGTGCAGCAGTGAAGAGATTGTAAATAAATCTAAGGATGTTGCCAGAGTGGCTTTTTGGTTTCTTTTCTTGTGCGTCCCAGCCACTAGCACACCATCTAAAATATTTTTTAGCATAGGGGCTAATATAGTCATTCAACTTCACAATTTGTAATGTTGCAACATGAATTTGAATAATTATGGTTGGACCCTTTACTTGAAAGATTAGATTTGATTATAATTTGTTTGAGATTTGAGGTTTACTATATCATTATTATTCACACCTTAAGTTTGTTTTGATTGTTCAGCGCTTGCACTTTATTATTGCACACACTTTGTGACATTTCATTTATCAAGAGTCTCTTTTACACTTATGTTTATTTTATTATAAAGAGGTGAGATTTTTTTTGTTGTTGACTATTAAAGCTATTTGCCTTTGTAATGTTGGTAAATTAAAATAAAGTGGTAAAAAAATTCCTAATATTCCTAAATGGATTGTTAAAAAAATATTCAATAATTATCAATACCGAATGATATAAAACATGGTATCGTGATTTTTTTTTGCAATGTAATAAGCGAAATTATTCCTTTTCATTCCGTAAGCCCAATACCTGAAGCATCTAGCACTAAAGCAATTTCAATAAGCAAACCAAACAAACCTAATTTTCTTCATCAATTACCAAATTTGATGAAGTTCATATCTTATTCATATAAGGTTTAAACGGCTGCAAGGTGGCGCAGTGGGTAGCACGTTCGCCTCACAGCAAGAATGTTGCTGGTTCGAGTCTCAGCTGGGTCAGTTGGCGTTTCAGTGTAGAGTTTGCTCGTTTTCCCCATGTTCGCGTGGGTTTTCTCCGGGTGCTCCGGTTTCCCCCACAGTCCAAAGACATGTGGTACAGGTGAATTGGGTAGGCTAAATTGTCCGTAGTGTGTGAATGAGTGTGTATGGATGTTTCCCAGTGATGGGTTGCAGCTGGAAGGGCATCCGCTGAGTAAAACATATGCTGGATAAGTTGGCGGTTCATTCCGCTGTGGCGACCCCAGAATAATAAAGGGACTAAGCCAAAAAAGAAATTGAACGAATTAATACGTTTAAACTTTCTGTTGAATTTGTAATCATATTTACAAACAGCACCTAACAGTTACAGTTAAAAATATAATCAAATAAAAAAAAATCATAATTTTTAATTTTGTTTTTTTACATGGCTCAAATTTGAATTATTAAATTAAATCTAATTTGGGATTTAATTATGCACATATTACAGTGAGAATAACATGCTTACAATACAGTACAATACAATATTTACAGACACCCTTTGTTTTGCCATCTAATGTCTATCAATTACAGCAGCTTGGGAAATTTTGCAGTGTTTCCAACATTGTTCCAAGAGCATGCCAAGCAGGTTGACAAAAACTGTTTTTCTACTTGCCGGGACAAGAACACAGCCGCCACAGTGCGTTACAAGCTGAGGACTTCAGGGTGACAATTACGCTGTGCATTTGTCATTGTAAATACACATTTAATGAGCAAAGCTTGGTTGAGGGTGAAAATGTTGCAGAGCCTTGTGCTTAGGAGCGAATTCCACACTAATTGCACTCTGGAGTGTAAAAGGATATGTGCGTTTGTGTGTGTGTGTGTGTGCGTTTGTGTGTGTGTGTTGAAAGCCAATAACCAGATTTTAGGGTTCGCATATGGGATGAATATGACACTGATGGCTAGAGAAGGCACCTAGTATTAGGAAAAAGACTCTAGATTGGGGGTTTTAAGACAAATGAATACAGTGAGATGAGGCTCTGGGAGAAATAAGATCTAAAGGAAATAAACAAAACAAAATGAGTCGGCTAAATTAGGCAAAGACGAAGGAAGTGCAATTACTTCAAAGGAATTAGTGATGAATGCCAGACCGGCGCAGGAATGGGTTAAAGCTCAGTATCAAGCAGGTCAATCCCTGATTGCGAGACCACGGTTGGGAACCCAAGTGATTAAGGTTTGAGATTTATTATCGTATTATCAGATGATATTATATAAGCCATTATCATCTAAATGGTTTAATTAGGTGGGAGAATGAATCCAAATGTTTTCGTAACCAACAATATGATTGGCTGCCAAGGGAAAACACTAAATCATCAGCACAATTTACATTTGCAGACAATAAATATTCAATATCTGACACTGGGATGGTTTCGTTACAAAAGTTACACTTTAGGAACTTACAGTTGAAGTCAGAATTATGATATTGTTTTAATATAATCTCTAATTTCTGTTCAACAGAGTGAATACTTTTTCAACACATTTCTAAACATAATAGTTTTAATAACTCATTTCTAATAATTCAAGACACTCAAAGACAATTAAAAGACAACCTTGATTTCCTTTTTAATTATATCATTAGGACAGTAATGTCTGACTTTGTTTAGACAAAAGGCATGTCACTTAACAGAAATAATGTACAATACACAATTTATTTGACTTTTGGAAGTTAAGCGACCCCCTGTCATTGTCCCGCGACCCCCACTTTGGGAACCACTGATTTACACCAAAATGCTTCTTCTCTGATGAGTATATTTGACTGTTTTTTTTTTTCATCAAGATATACTTGTAACTTTAACACACTTTATACTTCTATACTGAGAAAATAGACTTTTATATTTAGTAATTTATGATGAGTGTGATTTTGCCAAGTACGATGCGATCCTGGATTAACATCTATGTTGATTCTGCAACGTCATTTTTTGTTAAAACATTTTATCCATACCTAATCCCTACCCCTAAACCCAAACATAACTGTAAATAATTCCCACAATCAGAGGAGAATAATATTTGAATAACAATCATGTATAAGTACATAACCCTAACTGTATGCCTAAACTTAACATACACAGTAAATGTATCGCTTAATTCTTATTGGCTGATTGGAATGTTGCTCAGGGATCAACATTGATGTTAATCCAGGAACATGTCCTACTTGGTGAAATCACACTAACCAATATGATGTACTGCTATTCTCTGATGCTTTAAAGCATTTTTTTTTTATTCTCACTTGTAAGTCGCTTTGGATAAAAGTGTCTGCTAATGAGTAAATGTAAATATACGTTTATTATAGAGACAAGTCTGCTTTGGGGTGAAATACCTTGGCAAATATTAAACATGCTATAAATATATAGTTAGCAATTAATTTCTATGCAAAGTTTACTACTGTTACACTTTATGTACACTACCTGACAGAAGTCTTGCTGCCTATTCAAGTTTTAGAAAACAATAACTTGACTTCTAATTGATCATTTGGTATCAGAAGTGGTTTATATGAAAGGCAAAGGCCTCTAGATTATGCTTATATTACCAAAATAAAATATGATCATGTCTCGAGTTTTAATGATTTAATTAGGACAGTAGGGTCTGCATTTGCTCAGACAAAAGTCTCGTCACTTAACTGAAATAATGTACAGTATAGAATATAAAGTCATGGTGCAGTGGAAAAAGAATTAATATTGTGTATGACTTCCATGAGCTTGGAGGACTGCATCTATACATCTCTGCAATGACTCAAATAACTTCTTCTGCAGTATTTGTGATGATTGGGATGCAGCTCAACAGATGATTCATCTGAAAAATCTACCTTCTGCCACTTTTCCAAATGATCAACTAGAAGTCAAGTTATTATTTGTTGCTCTTAAAAGTGGGATCGACAAGACTTTTGTCAGGTAGTGTATCTGTAGCATAAGTTACTACATATTGACAGATTTCGTAGCATTATTTCTGAGTGTATATATAGGAAAAATGTAGCCTAGTGACACAAAAACATGTCACGTTATGTAAAGATGACACCAAAACAAAAATAGACAGATGATGAAAAGAACAAGAATAACAATCAGGATTTCTCCTATGATATAAACAGCCCAAACCACCAAAAAAAGGGGGGAGGTGGAAATACTAAGCTATTTTTTTTCCTGTTTTCTCTGTGTGTGACAGACGTTGATCTTCACAAATCCCAGTGTATCTCACGATAAATCCGCGTAATGTGGATTAAAAGCTGTTGCGATATATATAGTTATATCAGAGGAACAGATTGGACCAGGCCTCGCCACCAAACAAATCCCCTGCATCATGCCCAGAAATACGGGGAAATTACTCCAAATTAAGGTCGAGACTAACTGCCACCCACCTACCATCCATACTCTCGTTTCTCTCTGTGTTTCTGTCTCACAAACACACATACCTACGTATATTCTCTAGCTTGTAATCCAGGCTTGCTCTGGCCTCCATCAGCTCCTGTCCATTAGGATGTTTTTTCTCTCTCTTTTTTTCCCAGCATGCCCCCAAATCCCCTCCACTTTGCCTTCATCAGTGCATAAAGAGCCACAGCTGCTTGTCTCTGTACAACATTAACACACATTCAGACTCGCAGCACAACACAGTTACAAGTCTGATGGACAAAACATCATTTCGTGTACCTCGAGTGTAATAAAAAAAAGTGTCATTTAACAAATTCTGTGTAAGAGGTAGCTATTTATAAACGCATTTCAGTTTCAAATCTGTTTTACTGCTTTAGAAACATTTTCCCTCACATATTAAAAAAATTAAATAATAATAATAATAATAATAATAATAACAATAATAATAAAAAACAACAATAACAACAACAATAATAATAATAATAATAACAATAATAACAATACTAATAATAACAATAATAATAATAATAATAACAATAATAATAATAAAAAATAACAATAATAATAATAAAAAATAACAATAATAATAATAATAATATTAATAATAATAATACACTAATACACTACCTGACAAAAGTCTTGTCGTCGATCACAGTTGTAAGAGCAATAAATAATAACTAGATTTCTAGTTGATCATTTGGAAAAGTGGCAGAAGGTAGATTTTTTCCAAAGAATCATCTGTTGAGCTGCATCCCAATCATCACAAATACTGCAAAAGACCTAATGGAACCCGCATGGACCCAAGATTCTTACAGAAATCAGTCAGGTTTGGTGAAGGAAAAATCATGGTTTGGGGTTACATTCAGTATGGGGGCATGCGACAGATCTGCAGAGTGGATGGCAACATCAACAGCCTGAGGTATCAAGACATTTGTGCTGCCCATTACATTACAAACCACAGGAGAGGGCAATTCCTCAGCAGGATAGTTTCTCGTACTTCAGCCTCCACATCAAAGTTCCTGAAAGCAAAAAAGGTCAAGGTGCTCCAGGATTGGTCAGCCCAGTCACCAGACATGAACATTATTGAGCATTATCTGGGGTAAGATGAAGGAGGAGGCATTGAAGATGAATCCAAGGAATCTTGATGAACTCTGGGAGTCCTGCAAGAACGCTTTCTCTGCCATTCCAGATGACTTTATTAATAAGTTATTTGAGTCATTCCAGAGATGTATCCAAGCTCATGGGAGTCATACACATTATTAATTCTTTTTCCACTGCACCATGACTTTATATTCTATACTGTACATTATTTCAGTTAAGTGACAAGACTTTTGTCTTAGCAAAGTCAGACCTGACTGTCCTAATTAAATAATAATAAAAAATAAAAAACAAAATCAAAGAATGATCATATTTTATTTTGGTAAAATAAGCGCAATCTAGAGGCCTTTGCCTTTCATAAAAGCGACTTCTGATACCAAATGATCAACTAGAAGTCAAGCTATTATTTGTTGTTCCTAAAACTTGGATAGGCAACAAGACTTTTGTCAGGTAGTTTATACGCTCCAGAATTAGTTAGCTAAATTTCATCTGCATTTTACTGCCCTATAGCTTTCATTTCACAACCCCAAATCATAAATACAGGCAGTGCAGAATTATTAGGCAAATGAGTATTTTGACCACATCATCCTCTTTATGCATGTTGTCTTACTCCAAGCTGTATAGGCTCGAAAGCCTACTGCCAATTAAGCATATTAGGTGATGTGCATCTCTGTAATGAGAAGGGGTGTGGTCTAATGACATCAACACCCTATATCAGGTGTGCATAATTATTAGGCAACTTCCTTTCCTTTGGCAAAATGCGCCAAAAGAAGGACTTGACAGGCTCCGAAAAGTCAAAAATAGTGAGATATCTTGCAGAGGGATGCAGCACTCTTAAAATTGCCAAGCTTTTGAAGCGTGATCATCGAACAATCAAGCGTTTCATTCAAAATAGTCAATAGGGTCGCAACAAGCTTGTGGAAAAACCAAGGCGCAAAATAAACTGAGAACTGAACAATGAGTCAAGTTTGCAGCTGTCAAGATGCCACTTGCCACCAGTTTTGCCATATTTCAGAGCTGCAACATCACTGGAGTGCCCAAAAGCACAAGGTGTGCAATACTCAGAAACATGGCCAAGGTAAGAACGGCTGAAAAACGACCCCCACTGAACAAGACACACAAGCTGAAACGTCAAGACTGGGCCAAGAAATATCTCAAGAGGTTTTATGGACTGATGAAATGAGAGTGAGTCTTGATGGACCCGTGGCTGGATCGGTAAAGGGCAGAGAGCTCCAGTCCGACTCAGACGCCAGCAAGGTGGAGGTGGAGTACTGGTTTGGGCTGATATCATCAAAGATAAGCTTGTGGGGCCTTTTCGGGTTGATGGAGTCAAGCTCAACTCCCAGTCCTACTGCCAGTTTCTGGAAGACACCTTCAAGCAGTGGTACAGGAAGAAGTCTGCATCCTTCAAGAAAAACATGATTTTCATGCAAGTACTCCACAGCTTGGCTGGCAAGAAAGGGTCTAAAAGAAGAAAAAATTATGACATGGCTTCCTTGTTCACCTGATCTGAACCCCATAGAGAACCTGTGGTCCATCATCAAATGTGAGATTTACAAGGAGGGAAAACAGTACACCTCTCTGAACAGTGTCTGGGAGGCTGTGGTTGCTGCTGCACGCAATGTTGATGGTGAACAGATCAAAACACTGACAGAATCCATGGATGGCAGGCTTTTGAGTGTCCTTGCAAAAAAAGGTGGCTATATTGGTCACTGATTTGTTTTTGTTTTATTTTTGAATGTCAGAAATGTATATTTGTGAATGTTGAGATGTTATATTGGTTTCAATGATGAAAATAAATAATTGAAATGGGTATATATTTGTTTTTTGTTAAGTTGCCTAATAATTATGCACAGTAATGGTCTCCTGCACACACAGATATCCTCCTAAAATAGCTCAAACTAAAAACAAACTAAAAACAAACTAAAAACTACTTCTAAAAACATTTATATGTGTTTTTTGGGTTCATTGAGAACATGGTTGTTGTTCAATAATAAAATTTATCCTCAAAAATACAACTTTCCTAATAATTCTGCACTCCCTGTAGTTCGGGCAGTATGAAAAATGCAAAAAAAAAAAAAAAAAAAAAAAGTACTTTGCCTTGTATTTGTATGTTTTGTCTGACATCCTTTCCTGTCATTCAGACCTGCAACACATTCCAAAAAAAAGTTGGAAGGTACAATGTAGGGATAGTAATCAGGTAAATTGGTTAAATAATGATGTGATTTGAAACAGGTGATGTCAACAGGTGATTGTAATTATGATTTGGTAAGCAGAATCCAAGAAAGGTCTAGTCCTTTAGGAACAAAGGTGGGTTAAGAATCTTCAATTGGCCAGCAAATACATTAAAAATTAGGAAATTATTGAAATATTTAAACACAATGTTCTTTAAAAGAAAAACAGGAAAACATTTAGATATTTCACTTTCAATTTTGCATAACATAATTAACAGATTCAAGGAAACTGGAGGAATTTCAGTGCATAAAGGACAAGGGTGCAAGTCTAAGATGAGCAACCGTGATCTCCAATCCCTCAGACAGCACTGTATCAACAATTGTCATTCTTCTATATGCGATATGACCACATAGGCTCAGGACTACTTTGGCAAAGCTGTCAAGTACCATAATACTTAGTTACATCCACAAATGCAAGTTAAAACTGTACTGTGCCAAAAGGAAGCCCTATGTTAACAGTGTCCAGAAGCGCCAATGACTTCTCTGGGCTCTGAGGCATCTGGGATGGACCATCACACCGTGGAAATGTGTACTGCAGTCAGTTAAATCAGTATTTCAGGTATTTTTAGGGAGAAATGGATGCCGTATGCTCTGAACCAAAGAAGAAAAGAATTATCCAGACTGTTACCAGGAACAAGTCCAAAAGTCAGGGTCTGTCATGGTATGGGGTTTTGTCAGTGCCCTTGGAAGTCTGGACTGACACAGTTTCAATTTACTAGAACTTCTATATTAAGCTGCTTTGACACAATCTACATTGTAAAAGCGCTACATAAATAGACATGAATTGAAATGCAACTTGCACTCCTGTGATAGCACCATTAATGCTGAAAGGTACATCGAGATTTTGGAGCACAATATGCTGTCTTTTTTTCAAGCGACGCCCATGCATATTTCAACAAGACAATGCAAAACCACACACTGCGTTCATTACAAAGTGCCGGCTACAAACTAAGAGGACACAGGCACTTGACTGGCCTGTCCGCAGTCCCCACTTGTCTCCAATAGAGAATGTGTGGTGCATTTTGAAGCGCAAACGTATAACCTCTTAAGGTCCAAGGTGTTTTTTTACATGCATTTTTTGTTTCTCTTTGCTATTTGAGCTTATTGGAGCCTAATTAAAATAAAAATATAAGTATCATCTTTTGATATGATGTACTTTTAGAGAAAAATGATGTCCATATATGTGGACTCGTGGTCCGAATTTACATAAACACTTTTTCCTGATATGCATATATAACAGAATTTTTTTTTTTAACTTGCTTTGACTATCACAGAGTAAAAACAACATTTTTCCCCATTTTGGACAGTTAAAAATAGGGTTTGGGACATTTGATATGCTGCAAAACATGATGCAGAATGACACTGTATGTCTGTAACAAAATATAAAACATTCAAAGTATTTTAAATAGCCACTTAAGAGCTAAAATGTGCTGTCCACGTATGTGGACACTCAAGCCCTAGGAGGATAAGACTTGTTTGCAGGAAGAATGGGACAAAATTAAACCTAAAAACACACAATCACCGTCTTCACTCCCTAAATGTCTTTTAAGTGTTGTAAAAAGCAATGACAACATTACAAAGTGGTAAATGCTTTACTGTTCCAACTTTTTTTGAAATGTGCTGCAAGAACAAAAATTGAAGTATGTGTTTACTTTGGAAAAAAAAAAAAGAAATCACGAGGAACACCTTAAATCACGTGCTGTTGGATTGTCTACAATGAAATACAAGTCAAAGTAAATTTAGAAATCAATTTTTTCTTTCTTTATTTACGTTTTCCATACTGTGCCAATTTTTTCTGATTTGGAGTTGTACCCAGAAACTGTAGTCAAATGTATGTTGTGTGTTTTCACAAAATAAACATAGGCTGAAGGATGTATCTCCAATGAGCCTATGTTCAAATTAATTAAGAAGCTTTGCAAAAATGTTTCCCACTAGCTGGAATCACACACTGTTTTCTGAGTAGCTAGCCCGACGCTGCATAACTTTGCACGCTACAGGAACACGGGGAGATGCAGACAGTAAATATTGAGACAAAACTTCAGCAGTCATGGTTAAACTAGACACCAGGTGCACTACAGCTGAACAACATAAAACCCCAGCCAACCCGGGAAGATCTGTCACATTATAGCACCTGATATGCCTGAGATTTGAAACGTTATAGCACATAAAAGGTAATCAATGTCAATCTGTGAACAGTTAGTGATATATAGTCATGCAATAACCCCCAGCATCTCCTTTGCAGGGGCAGTCGAAGTGACGGCCCGTCAGCTCATTCACAGAGATGGATGGCTGCGCATCAGCTCAGCGACTGTCATTTATCTCAGACTCAATGTGAAACTTATATATTAGAAAAAAAGTACTGATTTATCTTACACTTATTGAGGAGAGAGGCCCCTGAAGCTCAAGTTATTAAATGCTGCTATCAAAGACCATTACAATAGAGTCGACTATCTAGACTGCTCAACCTTCAACCTCAGAACTTCCTGCCTTCTCAGTTCCTGCTATGTATGTGAACTATAGGACAATTATTTGCTCCAAAACATTGATTTTGTCTCAATCTGACTGCTTAGTTCAATAGTCAGGGCACAGAGAGTTTCTAGAGCTTTCTCATTGCCATTAAAGAAAGGTGATCTGTTAACAATCTTTCACATATCTAATAACCACTTTTCAATACGTATTCAAAAAGTATTCAGAAATTTAAAATACACTTAAACGCGTGATTTTTATTGCTTAAATAATATAATATCAAACCAAGAAGAATCTGGAAAGAATTACAAATGTTTATTGTTAACAAATACTTAATTTGCGTTATAAATTCTTCACTTACGCCAATTGGTGAGTTTTTTTCCTCGCCGCTGTCGCCACTGGCTTGCATGGTTCGGGATCTGTAGAGCTGCGCATCGATGGATTTGCTCCTCAGTGTTTGGACTCTCAGTAGTGATTATTAAACCACACTGAACTGAGCTAAACTGAACTGAACTGACACTGTTTCAATTCACTATAATCTTCTATGTGAAGCTGCTTTGACACAATCTACATTGTAAAAGCGCTATACAAATAAAGGTGAATTGAATTGAATAATGTTTGACAAGCCAAAAACTGTCCAAATGTGTTTGAATTGAACAGTATGTACAGTCAAATATTTAAATATTGTAAATATAAGTAATTGGGGGGGTGGGGTGGGGTTCAGTATAATTTGCATCAACAATCGTCATTTATCTATAAGCAATATGACTTGGCAAGGGTTTGCCAAGTACCACAGTATGTAGTTACAGCCACAAATGCCAGTTAAATCTGTACTATGCCAAAAGGAAGCCCTATGTTAACAGTGTCCGGAAGCGCCATTGACTTGTCTGTGCTCGGAGGCATCTGCGATGGATCACACAGTGGAAATGTGTATTGTTGTCAGATTAATCAATATTTTAGCTTTTTTTTTTTTTTTTTTGAGAAATGGACACCATGTGCTCTGAACCAAAGTAAAGATCCAGAATAACTTTTCAGACATTTAAGGTACACTTAAAAACACATGATTTTCATTGCTTAAATAATACATTATCAAACCAAAAAGAATTACTAATGTTTATTGTTAACCACTACTATGTGCTATAATGTTTGACAAACGAAAAATTGTCCAAATGTGTTTGAATTGAACGGTATGTACAGTCAAATATTCAAATATTGTAAATATCTCAAAAGTAATTTTTAGGGGGTTCGGTATAATTTTATCAACAATCATCATTTATCGATAAGCAATATCACTACATGGGCTCAGGAATACTTTGGCAAACCCTTTGTTAAGTACCACAGTATGTAGTTACAGCGACAAATGCCAGTTAAATCTGTATTGTGCCAAAAGGAAGCCCTTTGTTAACAGTGTCCAGAAGCGCCGTTGACTTCTCTAGGCTCAGAGTCATCTGAGATGGACCCTCACACAGTGAAAATGTGTACTGTTGTCAGATGAATCAGTATTTCAGGTATTTTTTGGGAAGAAATGGACGCTGTGTGCTTCGGACCAAAGAACAAAAGGATCCAGAAAATACTGTATACTGTATATACGCTTATTCTTTTTTAAGTATACGTACAAGTATACCTTTTTATACTGTTCAGGGTTGCCAATCAGGTCGAAGACCAATCAAAAGCAATCCAATAACCCTATCTATTTATGGAAACGGTAACACTTTATTTTGATGGTCCATTTGAGTATTAGTAGACTGTCTACTTAATATCTGTTGACACTGACATTTAACAGTCCTTCAACAGACATTTAACTGACTATAAGAAACTTTGCAATTACATGTCAACTTACACAAACCCTAACCCCAACCCCAACCCCAACCTAACAGTCTACTTATAATCTAATGATAATTAGTTGCAATGTAACTTAAATTCAACAAACGGACCGTCAAAATAAAGTGTGACCATGGAAACTCAACATACGCCACTAATACCTAAAACACACATTTTGCAGTCATTCTTATGAATAATGCACAATTTACACTTGAAAATCACCAGTATTGTTTATACACAGTTTATTTTCACAAATAATTCATAATTTAGCAAAAATGTATCATCGGTAGACTGTAAAATATTTCAGTGCAAGCAAGTTAGTCAATTATGATTTATGCAACATTTGAAACCTTTAAACTAGAGTGAAAAAATTTCAACCTGTGGTAAGCCCAAAGCAGCCAAATTCTGCTGGAAAACCACAACTTGGCAACACCGATCTGAATATATTACCCCAAATATTTTTGGGGTCACTATAATTTGATTACATATTATAGCAAACCAGATTTTGGCCACCAATACCATACCACAGAAGCCCTTTTCATAAAGAACTTGTGTTTTGGAGCAGACAAGCGACTGTTGAATTAACAGTAAAGCTGTAGGACTCAGCTGACATGTCTCGTAATGCATATCCCTGTCAGCACAAAGCCTGTAAAACACGATGGTCTTGATTAAAAATGCTGCTTCTACGGTTACTGTCTTGTTGCCAGCAAATGCTCTGTGATACTGTCTGTTTTACTCACTCGAAATGCCAAAAATAAATAATTAAAAGCAACCTACAAACATCCTGAACAAAATTTCTCTAACCAAAGATAGATTTTTTTTCTTCCTCCTCCTGAAGGGCCCATATGTTCATCTACCACCCAAAACAGGTGTAGCAAAATAACAGATTAACACTCATTCCCAGGAGCCGCGGGCCGCTTGCTTTCACTTTACTTAAACGCCATAGCAGCTGTGGAAAAGAGACCATCAGCGGCGTTTGAAAAAATCCCAGCTAACACCGAATGCACAAGATCAAGAGACCAAACCACACCTGGGGATACGGGCCTACTTGTCTATTCTGTTTTATTTATTTTTTTTCCCAACACGAGGCCTACATTAAGTTTTTCCAGCACACTCGGCATGGTCTCCGGGGGTCTTAATTGGAGGTGGCCAAAACCAGCAAAATCTAGTTCGTTCGTTCCCAAGGTTGGAACCATCTGCGTGCGAACTCACCTCCGTACGTAAAAAAAAGTAGAAATAAATATATTAAAAACTCCGAAAGCCACGTGTGACGAACACCTGCTCGGTCTTGGGAATATCCGTGCACCAATCTGCAGCGATTTCTCCATCTCCATCTAAATAAACAGTAGGTTGTACGGGGTGATTTCTTCCTTTTTTTTTAGCTTCCGTCTGTCTGAACATCAGCTCAGTGCCAGTCAAGACCCGGCAGCTGGTGGGAGTCTGGTAACATAAGGGCCGGGCACTAGAAGAATAATGAACGTAACAGATTTGCGAGCTTCGAAAACCCATTAGGATGATGCTATTAACGATATTGGAGAGGGAGCCTGTGACGCACGCGCTACTGTTTTTCTCTGCAAAGCTGTATTTGACACCTTTTGAACCTTTAAATGATGATTGAGAGATGCGTTTCTCAGAAAACAGTGCTGCAGCGCTACCTTTCAGGCTTATATTTTATGAATGGAATGCTGAGATGCACATGGTAATGCTGGACCAGGCTTTGGGATTCTGGACATAATGCACACAAGGCTGAGACTAAAATAAACATGAGATGGGCTAAACTCCACACCTCAGAGCCTCCGCAAAAACCTCCACTCACCTTCACCTCATAGGTGCTCATAAATACAGCCTCCATCCTTCGGCGCGGAGATTGCTAACAGTGCGGAAGAGCAGAAAATTACATTCTCGGAATTCGTTTTATAGCGAGGCTTTCTTGTTATTTAAATTCCTCGGACTAATTTAATTCAGCACGCTCAAGCGTTCGCACGGATGTAAATTACAGCAGGACTATAATGGAACCGTTATCAGGGTGGGAAGCTCAATATCATGGTTTACGTTTGGAAAAGTCTCAAGACCACAGAAATGTCTTGTTGATGGAGGTTTGGTCTTTGTGGCCCCAGGCTGGTTGGAGTTTGTCCTTAGCAGTGGAAAAATACAGCATTGCATGTTGGACCTGTACAGTGTTTGGGTGTAATTAGTTAGAAAAGTAACTAGTTAATGTAATTAAATTACTTTTCTGATGAAAAATTAAAGAGATTACTTTTATTTATTTAAAGTTATTTATAATATGTTTGCCTAAATGCTGTACATAAAATCAACAGCTATGTATACTGTGAATCAATTCAGACAAGCAGAGTAATTGTATTTTTTTGTTATACAAACATATTTTGCAGAGTAATTCTATTTTTCAACTAAAGAAGATTACATTTATCAAGACACTTGTACGCTTAAGAAAAAGTGACACCTTTTAAAAAAATGGCAATATATATAGGAAATATGGTACCCATTTGGAATTTTGATACAAATGTTGTTCGAAATTAAAGCCTTAATTTCCAGTTTGACTCAAACTGAAAGTATTAAGAGTTTAATTTGTATTGTATGCCAGAGATGCACAAATTAGGGCCCGCCAGCCAAAGTTGGCCCATGCTAACATTTGATTTGGCCCACCATCCCATTTGAGAATAGAGGAAGAATGGACGATTATCTATTTCAGAGATCGTCATGTCGAAATTTTATGTAACATTTTGTTTGTTTGTTTTGTAATTTAATCTAATTGTTTAAAATGTAAATACACAAGATGCACAAGACATTGGCGAGCAAGTCAAGGCAAAAGTAGGTGCAGCATAGTGTATTCAGCATTGAACTCCATTGTTTTATTAAAACTGTCAAAACCTGTTTTTACTGTAATAAGTTCATTATAATTATTTAAAAATATCCTGCATTAGTTATTATAAAGCAACGTTTTGTAGTTATTTATAAATATTAGAAAATAAATTAGGAAATTACTCATGAAAACGTTTATGTAATACAGTTTGCTATGTTTACTTTCGGCCCACAGCTCTCAATCAAGTTTGGTTTTTGGCCCATCATAAGAAAAAGTTTGGGCACCCCGGTCTAATCATTGGTATTTATGTGGATTTTTAGTATTGAGTCAAGTAATTAAATTACTTATTGAGTAACTAAGTTACTTTTCAGACAAAGTATTCAGAAACATAATTTAAATACATTTTTAATGATGCAATTATTAGCCAGCCTATTGAAAGGGGTGGTTCTTTTTTCTGAAAAATTGACCTTTTAGCAGTTATTCGTCTCATTTTCTATTAAATTATAAGGTTCAAATACTGCATTTTTGTGATATTTCAAGCGCTAATCTTTGCTTGATTAGCTTGTCAGATGGTCTTCATAACCACACTTACTTTTTGATGCTACAAAAATATTTCCTACAATTTTGTCAAAGTGCTTACCATACTATTTTACCACAAAGTGTTTATTTAAGAATGTGCATTTAAACCAAGTTATTACAGTATTATAAATAATGTTATGAGATTAGATTGTCAAAGTGCTTACCATCAAAGACTATAGAATACACAAGACGTGTCCTTCATATAGTTTTGAATGGAGAAAAGTGTAACGGTCAAAATGGTGAATGAAGTCCCGCCTACTAGTATAGGAGCTAATCATCGATCGCTATAGACTGACATTTCTCCGGGGAAAAGCTCAGACCAGGTGTGTGCTTTTACAACAGTTTGGTGGTCAATAAATGCACTGGAATCTCAGTGAATACTTGCTTCACAGACATAAGACATATATCCCCATAAAGCTTGAAATCTGTATTTTTAAATGAACCAAGTGCACTTGAAAACAAGAGTTTGTAATCTGTGTGAAATGAATGAGAGGTACAGTCCGTCCTGTCAAACGCATATTACATGACAACAGTTACTTAAACGCCAACATACTTGTAAACAAAGATTCACTGTCATAACTGGAGGAGATTCACCATCAAGACCAAGTTGTGGACTACCAGCACGATCGGACGAAGCATTGATCAGAGGATTATAATGTGTAGAACGGCCATAAATGAGGTTGGTGTAGTGATCTCGTTTCTTTCGAGTGCGCATGCACATTAGCTTGGGCAACCAGAAAATATGCCGATTTTGTTTGATTCGGATGTTTAGAAAGGAAACTTATGAGACAGTTGTTGTTAATTTTATTAGTGGTTCCACATATGTAATCTAATCGTAAGCTTGGCAAACAGTTTTGGAGAATTCGATGTTCGGACAGAATGCCCGAGCGTACTGCCCAAGAGGCATTTCAAAGATGGCTGCTGAATGAAATTACTTGCCTTAAAAGAACTTTGTTACCATACTATTTTACCACTAAGTTTTTATTTACAAATGTGCATTTTACTGCAAGTTATTAGTTTTATAAATTATGTTATGAGATTAGAGTTTTAAATAAATATTAATAAAGAAAAATTTTTAAAACACAAGTTTATTATCATCCATCATTTTAAAAAAATTATAATTAGAAATCTCTTAAAACTTGTTTTAAATCTAAAACTGTAGCAGATAATAATAATAAACTCATTTGCCCGGTCAGAATTTGTTTAATTTAATAATTAATTTAAATTTGTCTTAAAGCATTCTTCTATCCCTTATTTTCTCAATTTAGGATGGCATCAGGCATGGGCCTAATACATTTCAGACAGTGTGATAACCTTGGATAAGAATATCACGGTATCACGGCATTGTGCTAACTGCTCTACAATAAGTTCTTTTTAAATGTGTGGGTAAAAAAACAACAACGCCCATAATTTTAGCAATGATGTATAATATTTTGGAACAGTAAACATGTCAGGCTAAATAATTAAATAAACCACTGACTTTTGCTATCTTCGTTAGTTTTAAAAGCACAGATTGTTTCACAACACATAAAAAAACACATAAAAAAACCTATACATATACTTTAGGAACGATATAACAGAAAATTTTAGCAGTTTTAAAACCTGGCATACAGTCAAAAATTAGCTTATGTAGGGGCCAAATTCAGAATTTTGTAAGTGGGGTTGGGTCTTTTGAACCACCCAACCCCCCTGGCTACAGGCCTGCATTAGTAATGAATGGACCCTTTTTACATTTGAGTTTCTCAGCAGCGGAAGTCATCATAGTTGGGTCAAATTTGAGCAGAGTGAATAGGAGAGTACGAAATTTTATTATTAGTAGTATTATTTGTGTGTGTTTTTACATTACTATTTGCTCAAATTATAAAAGAAAATGATAATGTTAGTGTACATAACGATAGTGTTATCAAGACTTTCAGAAAAAAATGTGAGACTGATAACGGCAGCCAAAAGTTCCTGCTCATAGACACTACTTTAGAAACACCTCGCATAATTATTATTATATGTATTTATATATATATATATATATATATATATATATATATATATATATATATTTTTTTTTTTTTTTTTTTTTTTTTTTTTTTGATACATAGATGAAATAAGACAAAGTATAGTTTCTAAATGTACATACTGACGACCATTAAACGTGTCATAAAACTAATGGATCCTTTTGACAAGACTGTTGAAGTAACTTACCCAACGTTGGACCTGTAAGACTCCAGCTTTTGTGAATTAGTTCCACTATTGGTTTCCTATTATAAATTAAGCTAGCAGCACTGCAACATATTATAAAAGACAACATTGACCCAGAACAGGGCTGTAGATAAGCGTAATTCATAAGACGCAAGCAGCTGGGTCAGAACCTGAAGTTAGACAACATCGGTTCGAGACTCCATAACAAGTTCATCGTGTAACCACAAAATACCTGAACCTGATTTAATGCACTTTCGCACCATATCTAACCTTTCCGCCAAGCGTGGGTGCGCTTGATGTAGTGGTCAGATTGAATGAGGCTCTTTGTCTGTGCTTGAGAGGGCTGTGTTTATAAAAGCATCTTCTTCACACCGAGACGTATAGATGAAATATGAGGACTCTTATTGAGTAGATGGCTAAAGACTCGGAGGTAATATAGCAGCACTAGACTGATGAAAAATTCATGCTGATAAGTTGGGCAGGTGAAAGCGTCGCTCTTCAGGTTTTCATTTTCTCTGTTTGATTTCCTTATTGGCTGCCTGACTTCTCGCTCCGTTTTATTCCGCTCTGAAAGTAAAGGGCTCTTATTTGTCTGTATAGCCGTAATGAATGTTTGTACGTTTTGAGTGTTTGTGTGTGGGCATGAGACACACCGACGCATATATACGGTACACACTGCTGCTTCGTGGCTTTTTAAAAGCACAAAACTCATTTTCTTTTGAGACCTATTAGAAAATTTGTTCGTCAAACTTATTAATTAAGTATGAATAAAGCACATTAAAAACAAGACAAACATCTAGATCCATCTGAATGGTCAGTCTGACCGTCTGTCATCTCAGGTTCTTGGTTGCTTCAAATGATAAGAAAATAAAATGGTTCATCAGCAGTTTTAAGTTGTAGTTGGTGCTATTTAGAAGATCATACACTCAGAAATAATGATACAAAACATGTCACTGGTACGGCACATTTTTAAAAGGTACACTTTCATATCTAACAGGTCTATATTTGTGGCTTAAGGGTACACTTTTGTATTTTTTAGGTGCCAATTTGTACCTTTAGGGTCAAATTGTGGACTTGATCGGTACAAAAGTGTACCTTTTGAAAAGGTACTGCCCCAGTGACAGGTATTGTACATTCATTTCTAAGAGTGTAAAGAAAACGATTTAAGTTTAACATATATACCACCAGTAAAGGTTCTTTAGCTGTTTTGTAGGTGCTATGAAGCAAATAAAGTGGTTCCCTTATCAAAGTGGTCAATAATCTGTTGATCGCAATTGACTGGTAGATCTTTATTACATATAGTTATGTATCTCTCTTTAATTTTCCTGTTTTAAAACGTCAATATACAGCTCGTCATAAGACATCTGCACCCCATGAGAAGCCAGCCTCAAAGTAATAAGGGGTTGTTTACATATGGTGTCATTTGCGCACTCAAATTTTTATTTCAAATGGAGATGTGCAGCTTGCGCACACAAATATGAAACAGCGCGCTCGGTTTTCTATGCATGTCTGATAAAAGCGAGTTGATTAAAACTTATTTTTTACTAAACTGTGAAAAGGCAAGGCACATGAGCAGTGTGCAAAACTCCTGCTAATAGAAAACACCTTTAAAAAGGCAGGCTCGGGTTCTCTTTCACAATAATGTCCAACTGCAAGCAGCAGTTTGCCTTCTTATAACATTGTGAATGGATTCCGCAAATTATTGTACCAAACCACATTTACAATTGCTGAATTATATTATGTTTTTGTGTGTTTATTGTTGTAGGCTCTAATATTTTTTATTAGTAGCAGTAGAACTTTATTACAGCTCATTTTTGAAATGTTAATGTAGTAAGGCTGCCTGCAGATGTGTCATCGAAAATCATTTTACCAATCATTTTATTATTTTTATTATTTCCCTTCATATGATCTGATTACTACTAATGTCACAGTGCATTGTCACCAAATTTTCACCTCTCCAAATTTCATCCAGGTGGATCTTCACAGATTTTCTTGGTTGTATCAATTAAAAAGTTTAAAGTAAGTTAAACTAGAGCTCTTACCTATGTAGTTTAATAATGTTAAACTTCATATGTAGAGACCAATTTAAGGTCTGATGCTAACACGGATGAAGCATCAATCATAGAGGTGTGAACCTACACTGGTCTCACGGTTCGGTTACGATTATCACGCCATCGATTCGGTTTAATTCGATATCTCGGTGCATCACGCTACATTGACGATTCTTTCCATACACAGTTTTATATTTTCTTCACAGCACAGCAATTCTTGTATTAAAATGTATAAATATATTTATCTACTATTTGTAAAACAATTTTGTCCTTTAACACAAACAGTCAGATATATAAACTGTGCCTTTAAACAACACGAGCATTTATAGCAAATAAACAAATATAAAAATCCCGCTCGCTTTCTGAGCCTTGTCTACCAAGTTCTTTCTTACACCCCTTTGATTGGTCACGCGCTCAACAGAAAGGGCTGTTATTGGCTCTTACATGCTGGCACTCTTCACAGATGCACTCATGGGCCACAGTGAGAGAGAGAGAGAGAGAGAGAGAGAAATGAAGATTACTTTCTCTTAATCGCCATGAATTAGGGGCTTCTGCTGTAAGTGTCAGTGAAACACTGTCCAGGAAACACGCGCAGTGAAATTGTGCACAGTTTCTGAGTTAAGTAGTTGGAGTGTTGTAAATACTCGTGCTCGCCTCCCTCACCATAGTAAGCTACGGAGACATAGCGCATATGAGATAAATGACGTCAGTACGTAGTAACCGGTTATGATTATAACTGAATCGATACATGAATTACATTTTCATGAGTGAATGTGAAACTGCCGAACTGCAGTTAAAGTCACCCAAAATTACAGGAAACTCTTACATGAAAGCACTTCACGTAAACACCTTAATTATATTATTGTCTATTAAGGCAAATAACTAGATTACAGATGTCCATGTAAGCGTAGTCAGTAGTGTCTTCGAAGTAAGTGAAAGATCCAGAAGGGCATCCTGCTGATTTGATTCAGAAGGGCAGTTTTTTTTGTCAGACGGCTCACCGTCTTTCATTTACCGTCATTCATTTTAAAAAGCACCCGGTCTATTTTATTTGTATATGTTTTACTCGAACGCATAAACTCTACAGATGCCTGATAGTTAGATGTAGAGCTAACATTAATCAGATTTACTCTAGTGAATGTTAGCACGTCATGTTTGATGTGGTAATTTCACAGTAGGAATACACATAGGTTTGAAGACTCGTTCTCGCCCCCTACAGTGCAATTCGTCCAGGTATACATCCGGGCAAAAATATCAAGGTGAAAGTCATCATAGCTTGCGTAGAACAGACCCAGCTCCCAACCCAACTTTGAGAATAGATTAACGGCGATATTTTTTTTTTTATCGCGCAATAAGAGTCTCACGTTAACACCACTAATATATATATATATATATATATAAAAATACAAAAAAAAAGAAAAAAAGGTTTAACGTTTAGAGATGCTCAAATTTTATATTCAAATTTTATATTTCCACTCATTCTCAAAAACTGTAAACAATATATAACTTAAAATTCCTGAAACTTAGGCATTGACCATTACTATTGCAATTGCTCAGTTTAGCCATTAACTCTTTATTTTTATACCCCCCTCCCCCTCAAAAAAAGTGTCTTCATTTCTTCATTAGTCTGACAGTAACTACCTGAGCACATGTTCTAGCTCTCATCTTCCCCCGTTGTACACAAACATAAGCAATGAAACCCTGTCAAGGCAAGAGGAGAGGCGTGATGATGTATTTTCTATGTATGTGTGTGTGTGTGTGTGTGTGTGTGTGTGTGTGTGTGTGTGTGTGTGTGTGTGTGTGTGTGTGTGTCCATGTAAAGCGGGGGAAAGAGGATGCCTGCAGAATCCCGAATAGCAAGGCTGTCAGTCAGACAAGTGTTGGAGAGCTTGTTGGGCTCTGATAAGTGCGTTTATGGAAAAAGCCATGCTGCCTTTATCTCCTCATTGCAGGTTAGATCACCAATAAAAAAAAAAAGGTCTGGGGTAAGGAGAGAGAGAGAGGGGAGGGTGTCAGATAAGTGCGCTCCGTCGCTCTACCTGCCTGTGGTGAAGTCAACATCTGAACCGTCTGTAACAGAAATGAATTGGAAATGACCGTAAGCCGCGCTCATCAGCAGCTGGCAGCCATGCGCTTCAATCCCACCACCGTATCATCCTGCTCTGCATTTCTCAGGTAAACAAAGCTCTAGCAGGTTAGGTTAGGTTACCTGCTCACCCACAAGTCAAAACCCCTTTGTCTACTAGATCCAATTCTTCAAATATTGGTTACTTGTTTATGTTTTATTTTTTTCACTTTTTTCCGACCCTTACAGTGGGGAAAATAGGTATTGAACAAGTCATGTGTTTTCCAGGGAATGATATTTGTAAAGGAGCTGTTAACGTGGAATTGAACCAGATTTTGGTAAAAACTCAAAGAAAACAAACATAAAAATAAAACAAACAAAAAAAATCTGAAAAATTTGTTGTGTAATAACAATGGAATGACAAGGAGAAAGTCTGAACTACTGAAATGTATTAAATGCTTTATATAAAAGGCTTTTTTAGTAGCTTAAAGATGGCTCTCATGTGGAGAATGAAGTCACATGAATTGCTCAGGTGTGAGTTTTTCACAGACTTCAACAGAGTGTAAAAATTTTGATGGTTCTGTGGGTCTCCTCTATTAAATCTGATCTTTATTTTGTATTTTATATTGGATTTAGTTCAGGTGATTGGCTGGGCCTTTCTACAGCTTGATTTTCTTTCTCTGAAAGCATTTGAGAGTTTCCTTGGCTGTGTTTTGAATCATTGTCTTGTTGAAATATCCAGCCTGGTTTCACCTTCATCCTCCTGCTAATATAGATGTTGGACTGAAGCAGCTAATATTAATTTACACTGATGAAGGGCAGACTGTTGCTGAAGAACTAATGAGAGATTTCAGCTGCAGTCTGGGCTTTCACTGCCTTTCTACACCTCCGTTTCTTCATGTGTTCAATATTTTTTCTCTGTGTCATTTCATTTTATTACACAACTTAATTTGTAAACTAATTTTAGTTTTCTTTACATATATGTATTTCTTTGGTTGTTACCAACATCTGGGAAAAATTTCACCTTTATGTGTTCTGAGAAAAATGGTTTCGTGTTCAATACTTATGTTCCCCGCTGTATGATCTCTTCTGCTTTCACCCCATTTCATCCACCATAGTGATGATTTCTGATTATGATGTGTTAAAAGTAATAGTGTTTCAAATAGTCATTTTGAAATTTAAAAAGTACTTAATAATAATAGTAACAACAACAACAATAATAATATTAATAATAACAACAACAACAGCGACAATATTAATAACAACAACAACAACAATATTAATAATAATAACAACAACAGCGACAATATTAATTAATAACAACAACAACAACATTAACAACAACAACAACAATAATAATAATATAACAACAACAACAATAATAATATAACAACAACAACAACAATAATAATATAACAACAACAACAACAATAATAATATAACAACAACAACAACAATAATAATATAACAACAACAACAACAATAATAATATAACAACAACAACAATAATAATAATATAACAACAACAACAATAATAATAATATAACAACAACAACAACAATAATAATATAACAACAACAACAACAATAATAATAAAAATAATAACTTTTTATATTATTAAATATTTTATGACAGTAATAATTATATATATTTAAAAGAATGTTATGAATAATTTAAATATTAAAGTATGGAATATATGAGAATGTGTCACAAGATTCACAAATTACATTAATCTGTTGTTCAGTAAGGGCTAGTTTGCATTTAGATGTTTTTATCTATACTTCAGTAATTAAACTACTATTTTTATACATATAGTATAATTTTTTACTAATATAGATTTATAGATTTTACTAATACAGTATATACAACAAGAAACATTTTCTGTTTATCAGTTCCTACAAAGCCTCAATTTGAATCCAAACTTGCTCCATTCTGAAGTATTCATACTAAAATTATTCATTTAAAAAATATTTAAAAAATAAACCATAACAAAATGAACATAAAATGATTTAAATTCATAATAAAAAATAATAATAATAAAAATTCATTAATTTTCTTTTCGACTTAACCCTTTATTAATTGGGTTGTCTAATTATTAATCGCCTGTCAGAATCGGCAGGTTAGCGCAGAAGCTCCATTGAATATACTGGGGTAAAATAAATGTTCATATTTTAAAGACATGGCGGAGGAAAATGTAATTTAATGCAGTGCTTATTGTACAATCTGAGACCCACTTTATAATGGACATCACTAAGCCAGTGGAGATCGCTGATTTTTAATGAAAACAGACCTAAACAGTACAATTTTATAATGGCATACAGTTCACCGGAAGCGCTTAACCCAGGTTACTGACAAATTAAAAATCCTTTAGCATACTTCCGCAAATACCCTATTATATTCAGTTTTGAAGAATCCCCCCCATCCACCCCATCTCCATTTTTACCAGTGGGAGCTCTCGAGAACAACCTGATCTTGGACCCTCTTCTATGCTATACAACCAGGCGGGAGCCCTGGGCTCAAGTATCTCCAAGCTCAGGGTTCTCTCCTGGGACAGCATGCCAAACCTGCAACTAGTATCATGCAAAAGCTAAGTGTGAACTCTTGATTTAATAGAAAAATTCATTCAATAGATTAATATAAATGTTGGAAGCTTTTACTCATAATGACGTTTTAAAGGGATAGTTCACGCAAAAATGAAAATTGGCTCACTATCTGCTTACTCCCAAACCTTTCTAACTTTTTATTTTTTTATTTTTTTGAGCAGAAAAGAAGACATTTTTAGCAACGTTAGAAACCAGTAACCATTGATTTACATAGTCGGAAAAAATAAATAAATAAAAAACTTTGGAAGTCAATAGCTACAGTTTTCCAACATGTTTTTAAATTACTTCTTTAACAGAAGACAAGACATCAGACAGGTTTATGACAAGTAAAGGGCGAGTAAATAATGCCAAAATTGTAATTTCTGTGTGAACTATCCCTTTAACATTCAACGTATAAACTATTAGTTCCCATTTCCAACCCATTGCTGTTGTTTATTTCACTTTTCCTGACCCTCATGACCTCTCCTACTCTATTCCCCCATATCTCTGGAAAGCTGAACCTGGAGCTCAGGGGATGATGGAGTGTGTTTAGTTCACCCAGGGCTCCGTTTCTTTCAAAGCCGCATGCAGAAAACACAATCAGCTGCTATATAGCCAAAGCCCGGCCAGGACAGGGGTACTGTGAGGAATCGACCGTAACCCAGCACAGATAGCCTCCTCGATTCTCACTTTTAAAGTATGAGATTGTAAAGTATGGGTGGAGAAAAAAGGAAAAGCCGCCATGAGCTAAAAGCTTGCTGGCAAACATCCTCTCATAGCAGCACATTTATTTGTGTTTCATGTTTTCCATCTGCGGAATTTAATTTATGGGCATGACAGCGAGTGTGTTTGCTCGCCGCGACACACACATTCAAGCACAACAAACATGTTATATACTCAGAGACTGGCTTGAGTCCACCAGAAATCAAAAAACTTGGGCGAATAGGCACAAACACGCATACGGGCGTCACAAATACGCTGTTAATTTCACCTGGCATGAATCTCCAGCGATTAACTATCAGCTAATTTTCCAGTTCTTTATTTTTCCTGATGTGTTCTCGCATCTTGCTTTCTTAGAGACCCGCTGTTTTTTACACCGCCATCCATTTAAAAATCCAATTTATTGATTCATACACTCACTTCTTTTTTTTCCTGGGGACTTGACCCCCATGCATGGTTAAATATTCATAAGGCATTAAAAATAAAAGATGCACATTTTGTACGTCTGACTTGTTGTATTATGCTGGAGCAGCGGTGGTGGTGGAGGGTGTGCTTCACTGTGAGGTGGGTCTGGAAACATCACAGACAAACACAACCATCATCATCATCCCATAATATGCTCACCATTCATTAGAATGACCCGAAAACCCAATGCAATTTTCCCTTTGTCAGCACAGTGGCCTCCATGACTGTCTTCATAACATTACACTGTTTATGATGCTCTTATGGCTTTAAAATAAAATAAGAAAACATTTAACACTCTCTAAAACTCTCAGTACGTTTTTCTGAACGAATTTACTTTACTGCACAAATCCAAATATTATTATTTTTTTGATTGTATACATATTTTTTGTAATACTTTTTTTTTTGTTACAAATATTATATATATATATATATATATATATATATATATATATATATATATATATATATATATATATATATATATATATATATATATATATATGCCCAATTTTCTGAATTCTTATATTTAATTTACTTCACAAATCCAAACACATAAAATGGTTTTTAAAAAATTAAGAATTGCTTTTATTCTAGCCAAAATAAATCAAATAAGACTTTCTCCAGAAGAAAAAATATTATATTATCAGACATGCTGTGAAAATTTCTTTGCTCTGTTAAACATCATCTGGGAAATATTTAAAAAAGAAAAAAAATTAAAGGGGGGGCTAATAATTCTGACTTCAACTGTGTGTGTGTGTGTGTGTGTGTGTGTGTGTGTATATATGTATATATATATATTTGTGTGTGTGTGTATATACACATACATATACATACATACATACATACATACATACATAAATACATACATATACACACACACACATATATACATACATAAATATATATATATATATATATATATATATAAATATAAATATATATATATATATATATATATATATATATATATATATATATATATATATATATATATATATATATAATGTATTATTATATTATAAATATTTAATACATAGAGAAATACACTTATTGGTACAGCATCTACAAAGACTAAAATTTGAATGCAAAGGGACAGATTCATGTAATAACCCTTTCACCCGTTCTGATATGTTACAGTAGATGTATGAATATTCAAATGATATATTATTCATATAAAGTTTGAAGAAATTTCTCTATTAAATATTAATATTTATTCAATTTTAATGCCACGTTTCATGTTATTTTAATGTTTGTTTAAATTAATAGGTATCAATTAGTCAAATTAAAGTATCAATTATGAAACAGGAAGCATTTTTAAAGTTTAGACATTCCAAGTTTTCCAAGTGTAAATACCCCATACAAAACAAAATATTAAGTATTAAACTTTAGTATATTAGTTTATTTATTTTATATAGTACTATTAAATATTAATATAGTATAGTATACATTAAGAATGTTTTTGAAAATTATACATTTGGATCCAAACTGCCTTTTATTTTTATTAGTTGAATTTATTTAATTGAATCATTCATTAATTTATATAGAGGACATTTCCTCATATGCACCAGACACCATTTTACAAACACTATATAAAAAAATAATAGACAGATGGAGAGATGAATGCTTGCAATTATTGTCAAAAGTACAATACAAATAAACTGGAATTGAATTGAGAAATATTTATTGATGCCTACAAACCCTACTTTTTTTTTTTTTTTTTTTTAAGTAATACGTATATTTTTAGTTCTGAATTCTTACATTTAATTTAATTCACAAATCCAAATCCAAAATCTACAAATATATATATATATATATATATTTGTAGATTTTTTCCAAATAAAATACAGTTGAAGTCAGAATTATTAGCACCCCCTTGATCTTTTCCCAAAGGATGTTTAACAGAGCAAGGAAATTTTCACAGTAATCTGTAATCAGATTCGGATAATATTTTTTTCTTCTAGAGAAAGTCTTATTTGTTTTATTTCGGCTAGAATAAAAGTGGTTTTGAATTTTTTTAAAGCCATTTTAAGGTCAATATTATTAGCCCCTTTAAGCTATATATTTTTTTCGATAGTTTACAGAGCAAACCATAGTTATACAATAACTTGCCTAATTACCCTAACCAGCCTAGTTAAACTAATTAACCTAGTTAAGCCTTTAAATGTCACTTTAAGCTGTATAGAAGTGTCTTCAAAAATATCTAGTAAAATATTATTTACTGTCATCATGGCAAAGATAAAATAAATCAGTTATTAGAGATGAGTTATTAAAACTATTATGATTAGAAATGTGTTGAAAAAAAATCTTCTCTCTCTTAAACAGAAATTGAGGGGATAATTCTGACTTCAACAGTATATTATAAATAATATTTTTAAAGTTTAAAGCATTTTTAAAGTTTAGATATTGCCAAGCTTTGCAAGTGTAAATGCCCATACAAAAAATAGTAAGTATTAAACTAGTATATTAGTTTATATATTTAATATAATACAATTAAATATTAATATAGTATAGTAGGGCGATGAGGTGGCGCAGTAGGTAGTGCTTTCGCCTCACAGCAAGAAGGTCGCTGGTTCGAACCTCGGCTGGGTCAGTTGGCGTTTCTGTGTGGAGTTTGCATGTTCTCCCTGCGTTCGCGTGGGTTTCCTCCGGGTGCTCCGGTTTCCCCCACAGTCCAAAGACATGCGGTACAGGTGAATTGAGTAGGCTAGATTGTCCGAAGTGTATGAGTGTGAATGAGTGTGTATGGATGTTTCCCAGTGATGGGTTGCAGCTGGAAGGGCATCCGCTGCGTAAAACATGTGCTGGATAAATTGGCGGTTAATTCCGTTGTGGCGACCCCAGATTAATAAAGGGACTAAGCCGAAAAGAAAATGAATGAATGAATGAATGAATAGTATACATTAAGAATGTTTTTGAAAGTTATACATTGGGATCCAAACTGCCTTTTATTTTCATTAGCTGAATTTATTTAATTTAATCATTTAGTAATTTTCCTTCGGCTTATTCCCTTTATTCATCAGGGGTCGCCACAGCGGAATGAACCACCAACTTATCCAGCAAATGTTTTACACAGTGGATGCCCTTCCAGCTGCAACGCAGTACTGGGAAACGTCCAATTTAATGTAATTTAATTTAATTTAATTTTTATTTAACTGATCAAGTCAACATTTTTTTAAAATACAATCAAATCTATCATTAAATGATGAATATATATATATATATATATATATATATATATATATAGAGAGAGAGAGAGAGAGAGAGAGAGAGAGAGAGAGAGAGAGAGAGATTAATATTTTATAAATACTTTATTTAAATAATTGTATTAATTTAGAGAACATTTCCCTATATGCACCAGACACTTTCTTTTAAACACTCCATTTTACAAAGACTAGATAAAAAATAGAGACAGATGGATGCTTGCAATTATTGTGAAATAATACAATACAAATAAACTGGAATTGAATTGAGAAATATTTATTGATGCCTACAAACCCAACATTTGTATGCAAAACTAGCCCAATACTGAACAACAAATTCATGCAATTATGACACTGACTAATTCTGATATCTCAAATGTGTTTTAATGCCTACATTTTATGTTAATAGTTATTTATATTCCATTTTTAATATTATTTTAGAGTTCCATAATTCAAATCTAAACTTACAAATGCATTAAAAAAGACATTTATAATCTGCTATTACTAACTTTATCCAGCACAGTGAGGCAAATCTGGCAACATCAGACTAAACATCATCATCATCATCATCATCCGTTGATTAGCACGACACCAAAAAACACAATGCAATTTTCCCTTTTGGCAGCACAGAGGCCTCCATGCCTGCCTTCATAACATTACGCTGTTGATGATGCTCTTATAAATGCCTTTTTTTCTCCCTCTCTCAAAGCCAAACTGGAGGAAATTGGCTTCCATTATGGCTTTTAAATAAAATAAGCGCAAAGCAATAAGAAGTGAAACTTGGGGAAGCCATAAAACCACTAATTAAGATGCGCCGCGGCTCAGCAAGCGAGAGAAAGAGAGATACAGTCGAACGGAGAGTATTTTTTTTTTTTTGTTGTTGAAAATCCCCACAGCGAGAAAGAAGGGAGAAAAAAAAGATGGTGGCGGTAGGGGGAAGGGGAAAAGAAAATAGAGAGACGAGCTTTATTCCCTGGGTGAGGCTTAGTCAATCTGTCCTGTCTGGATCCAATATAACGCATTAAAACTGAATTATACAGCACCGCTCGGCGCATTCACTTTGCTGGTGGAGGAAACCAGGGACAAGCGGATGCGAGTTACTCTTCTTTTTTCACCTTTTCTTCCCCCTCTCCCTTTCTCATCATTATTTCTCAGAATGGTTTACAAGCCTGTGATAGTGAAAAGGATGCCATGTTGGCTCAGTGTGGGTTCTTGCATCTTCCGCGAGGGAGGAAGAGAAGATCCTAGGCTCCCTTGTGCAGCCATATGGACCAGAAGACCCTGACAGAAAGGAAAAGACCCCCTCTGTGTCACTGAAACAGCTCATGGCAAACTATACAAGAGGGGCTTTAGGAACAGTAGGGGTCCCTCGACGGGAAGAAGGTGTTAAACGTTTTAACTACAACAAGAGGCTCCACGGGAGCTGAAGAAGAGAGGAAGATGGAGGTATTTAGGAGAGGTACACTCAAAAAAAGTCATGTTTAAACTACTTATTTAAAATGAGCTGAAACAACACAATTCTTGAGTAATTTGGGGGGATAAGTTCATTTTTTAAGTTTATTCCACTTAAATTTGTAAATACTAATAAGTTAATTCCGTTATGTTTAAATAAATCAATTGTGTGGAACCGAGGATTTTTACAGTGTAGACTATCTGACAAAAGTCTTGTCGTTGATCCCATTTGTAAGAGCAACAAACAATGACTTCTAGTTGATCATTTGGAAAAGAGAAGGTAGATTTTTCAGATGAATCATCTGTTGAGCTGCATCCCAATCAACACAAATACTGCAAAAGACCTATTGGAACTCGCATGGACCCAAGATTCTAACAGAAATCAGTCAAGATTGGTAAGGGAAAAAAATCATGGTTTGGGTTACATTCAGTATGGGGGCATGCGAGAGATCTGCAGAGTGGATGGCAACATCAACAGCCTGAGGTATCAAGACATTACATTATAAACCACAGGAGAGGGCAAATTCTTCAGCAGAATAGCACTCCTCCTCATACTTCAGCCTCCACATCAAAGTTCCTGAAAGCAAAGAAGGTCAAGGTGCTCCAGGAATGGCCAGCCCAGTCACAAGACATGAACATTATTGAGCATGTCTAGGGTAAGATGAAGGAGGAGGCATTGAAGATAAATCCAAAGAATCCTGATGAACTCTGAGATTGCTGAAAGAATGTTTTCTTTGCCATTCCAGATGACTTTATTAATAAGTTGAGTCATTGCAGAGATGTATGGATGCAGTCATCCAAGCTCATGGAAGTCATACAGAATATTAATTCTGTTTCCACTGCACCATGACTTTATATTCTATACTGTACATTATTTCTGTTAAGTGACAAGACTTTTGTCTAAGCAATGTCAGACCTTACTGTCCTAATTAAATAATTAAAAATCAAGGCATGATCATATTTTATTTCGCTAAAATAAGCGTAATCTAGAGGCCTTTGCCTTTCATATTAACCACTTCTGATACCAAATGATTAACTAGAAGTCAAGATATTTGTTGTTAAAACGTGGATAAGCAACAAGGTAATGTCAGGTAGTGTATATCTAGTATGGAGATTAACAAGGAACATTTGTATACTGTTCATTAGTCTATAGAAATTCTAATTTGTATAAAATTTTAAAATATAATATAATATAATATAATATAATATAATATAATATAATATAATATACAGTTGAAGTCAGAATTATTAGACCCCCTGTTTATTTTTTTCCCCAATTTCTGTTTAAAGGAGAGAAGATTTTTTTCAACACATTTCTAAACATAATAGTTTTAATAACTCATTTCTAATAACTGATTTATTTTATCTTTGCCATGATGACAGTAAATAATACTTTACTAGATATTTTAAGACACTTCTATCCAGCTTAAAGTGACATTTACCCCTGGTTTCACAAACAAGGTTTAAGGCTAGTCAAGATTAAACTGCTTGTTTGAGCTGTCTCAACTCAAAATAACTTGCAGTTAGATGTCTTAAAATACATCAGTGTCATTCTTTTTCTCCAGGTCCACACCAGTAATATATTTTTCTAAGACCATTTTTATAAACGTGGATTAAATAGCCTAATTTAACTAAGGCCTAGTCCTGGCTTAATCTAAGCCCTGTTTGTGAAACTGAGCCTTAAAGGCTTAACAAGGTTTACTAGGCAGGTTAGGGTAATTACGAAAGTTATTGTATAACGATGGTTTGTTCTGTAGACAGTCGAAATAAAAATTGCTTAGAGGCTAATAATTTTGACCTTAAAATGGTGTAAAAAAAATTAATAACTGCTTTTATCATAGCCGAAATAAAACAAATAAGACTTTCTCCAGAAGAAAAAATATTATCAGACATACTGTGAAAATTACTCTGTAAAAAAAAAAAAACTGTGTAAACATAATTTGGGAAATATTAAAAAAAAAAAAGAGGGGGGGGGGGGGGCTAATAATTCTGACTTCAACTGTAATATAATATAATATAATATAATATAATATAATATAATATAATATAATATAATATAATATAATATATAACCAATATCATCATAATAATGATACATTTAAATTAATCATTATATTCAGTTAGTTTTTCTTTAAATGACTAACTGACACAATTAAAACAACACAAGAAAATCACATCATATCACATTATAAAAATGAAAAGTAAGTCTTTAACAAGCAACTATGAGAACTCTCACCAAAATATTTTAGAAACTTTACATTTAGATTTTCTTTTTGGAAAGGTGTGGAAAAGAACTTTCTTCTTTTTCTGAAGTTTTAATGGATGTAGCATGAGCTGGCAAAGTTAACATATGGTGGAAAATAACAGGTGAAGGGTGAAGGCGAAAGTAAAACTCTGTAAAGTAAGTAACTTTTTTTTAAATAACTACAAGTCTTAGTGCATTTTATTATAAATAAGTTGAAGTTATTCAGATTTAAGCTTTACAGACTTTTTTCTGATATGCCTTTAACCACTTACAGTAACAATAGAACTACAGAGGAAGTCATTTGAACCTTTTTGCCATTTAAACATTTTGTTAAAAGAAAATATAGCACACTGACTATTCCTAAATGTGTGCGTATTTGACACAAAAGATTTCCGAGCATTGTTATCTTGAATGTCCACGATGGTCAACCTATGTATTAAAGCACTACTTTTTCCTGTGCCTTGAATATGCATGCCTCTGTTCCCTAGCAACATTCTGCTAACAAAAACATAACTTACTGAAAGCAAAAACATAACTTCAGCCATGTCTTGCAAACTTTCATTCATTCTCTTTCGGCTTAGTCCCTTTATTTATCAGGGGTCGCCACAGCTGAATGAACCACCAATTAATCTGGCATTTGTTTTACATGAAAAACCCACGCCAACACAGGGAGAACAAGCAAACTCCACACAGAAATGCCAACTGGCCCAGCTGAGACTTGAACCAGCAACCTTCTTGCTGTGAGACATTTTCACTGCAGAAAAATACTTCAGGTAACACTTCACTTGAAGGATTGATCATAAGACTGTCATGAAACCTTTACAATCATGACATGACACAAATATGAATGAGATTTAATGCATGAGTATGACAGCTCTCATTAACTGACATTCTTTTAGTCACTCATTAAATGCAAAGATGACATTGTTTTAGATGTTTTTGTTATGATAACTTGACATAACTATTCATTTATTCATTTTCCTTCAACTTAGTCCATTATCCATCAGGGGTCGCCACAGCGGGATGAACCACCAACTATTACAGCATATGTTTTATCTAGCGGATGCCCTTTCAGCCGCAACCCAGTACTGGAACACACCCATACACAGTCACACACATTCACACACTACGGCCAATTTAGTTCGTCCAATTCACCTATAGCGCATGTCTTTAGACTGTGGGGGGAAACCCGGAGGAAACCCACGTAAACATGGGGAGAACATGCAAACTCCAGACTCGAACCAGTGACCTTCTTGCTGTGAGGTGACAGTGCTAACCATTGAGCCACCAATTATTTATCGTTATATTACAGTGTTTCCTCTCGGATTTTTTTCAGCAGTGGCGGCAGGACTTTTTTTTTACACAGATCTGCCAACTATTTCAAAGACAAATATTACACGCAGTATGACAAGTCGAGATAGCATTCATGTAATACGAGCATGCGAATCTCTTTGCTTGCGCGTCGATTTCCTCTGTTCAAGCACAGAACTTCTTGCACGCACTCAAATTTACACGTTCAAGAGCAGATCTTCTCGTGCGCTCTCCAGTAAGCGCTGCTGAAGCACGATTTAGTGTGTTTTTTGTGCGTTTTCCAACATTAACGCATCCTGAAGTAAAATGAAACCGCTATAAACTCCAGCAGGATAAAGTCATTGTATGCAAAGCCATTGACCTTTATCAATAAAGTAAACTTATGGAAACTATGTTCATCTTAACTGAAAGCTACGCCATGTTTGCTGGACTCACGCACCTGTCAGTCAGTCTGTCAGAGAGTCAGTCAGCATGTCACCTTGAACAAATAGCGCACAGCACTACGGTTACAGAAAAGTTTGCGCTGTTTACCTCTAATATGTTTTGGTGCGATTATAATCCGCTATAAAAAACACGACTAAATGTTTTAAATAAGAAGCTGTAATGTTGCCGTGGCGGGATGAATTTTGGCGTGGCGGCCCGCCACGAATGAATGAATGTAGCGGAAACCTTGTATTATATACACCAAATATACACCAATTGACATAACCAATTATATCACAACTATCAAGACAGCACAACTTGTCATAGATCTGTCATAAACATGATTATCATAAAGACAGTATGATTGGGTCATGAATTGTATAACAGCGTCATTAATACTTGGCCTCATCTACAGTGGTACAAATTGGATTTGTCATTAAAATGTAATAACAGTAAAGGTCATTAAATTATTGGCGCTCGTATAAAATTATTTGTTGTTAAACAATTTTAACAGTTGTATCAGTGTGACTGTAATTGCATAATGCTGAAAACTATGTAATGAATAAGAGTGAGTAACAGCTTTTTGAGTAAAGAGATTTAAACATTAGTCCATATCATTCTATACAAACTTAAGTACACTTAGCTTTTTTCAGTGGTGATTTGTATTTGGTGACACTGTGTGGTTCTGTCATTCAATATGATGACTGCTAAACAATCACAGCCACACTACTGAAATTCACAACACACTAGCAATGCTTCTATTTCTCATTGCTCAAATTTAGTTTCTGAGATTAACAAAATGCATCCATAAACGTGGTATTAAGAGTTTCATGGCACTTTGATCCAACGGGATAAGGAATAAATCCCAAACCAACGAAGAACCCGCAGTTCTTTATCAAACAGATTAGAAGATGAGCTTTACTATTTAGGCATTATGGAAGATTTGGTCACAAAGTGTCACAGTTCTAATGTGTTGCATGTTATTCCATTTACTCTGCCAAGTGACTGTGGAGAGGTGGGTAAATGGTAAATCCGCTCATGCTGGAAAGGATGATAAACTCATATGTAATTCCTTTCCTTCTTGCGGTAGCAATCGCTTAACAGAAACTCCACTTTTTTGACAAAAGGGTTATTTTAAAACTCCCAAGGAGATAAACAGTTAAGTTTTACTATTTTTGAATCCATTCGGATAATCTCTGTGTTTCGTGGGAGAACTTTTAGCTTAGCTTAGCATAAATCATTGAATTGGATTAGACCATTAGCATCTCGCTCAAAAATGTCATATTTAAAGCTCTTCTGTAGTTATATTGTGAACTAAGATTGATGGAAAATGAAAAGTAAATCTTTAACAATAATAGTTTTCGCATATTTAAAAAAAAAAAAAAAACAACTATGTGAACTATGTGAAATTTTAGATTTAGATTTTTTTTTTGAAAAGGTGAGGAAAACAACCTTTTGCTTTTCTAAAGTTTCAATGAATATATCATGAGCTGGCAAAATTACCATATGGTGGAAAATAAAAAGGGTGAAGGTTAAAGGCGAAAGTAAAACTCTGAAAAGTAAATAACTTTTTTAAAATAACTACAACTCTTACTGTATACGAATCCATTTACATGATCTCTGTGTTTCCTGGGAGCACTTTTAGCTTAGCTTAGCATAAATCATTAAATTGGATTAGACCATTAGCATCTCGCTCAAAAATATCCTATTCAAAGCTCTTCTGTAGTTATATTGGAAATGAAGATTGCTATATTTTCTAAGTTGATATAGCTAGGCACTATACTCTCATTTGGGCATAATAATAATAATAATAATAATAATAATAATAATAATAATAATAATAATAATAATAATAATAATAATAATAATAATAATAATAATAATAATAATAATAATAATAATAATAATAATAATAATAATAATAATAATAATAATAATAATAATAGAACTATGGTGCCAGACACATTTGTGAGAGATGATTCAGAACTACTTTCAGGTGTTGCGCAAAATCATTGCATCAGTCTTAGTTAGGGATAGGTACCGAAACTTTATCGGTACCGGTGCTAAATTATATAAGACCGAAGTATCGAAAAGCTCTGACATTAATTACGTTATTAGGTTGGGACAAATCCATTAACAGAGATCATCATTTCTAATTTGACGTTACCTTTTTTGTTTCTTTGTTTGCTTTTTTGCTGAGCTACCAAAAAAGCTAATTGAAATTAAATGTTTCAATTAAATGTAAATGAATCTGAGTTTTTAAAATTTAAATACTGTCACTCGACAAAAGGAGGACAATGCAGAAGACATTGGCGAACAAATCAAGGCAAAAACGAGTGTAACTATGGATAAGTTCTGACGTTAAAGGTTCTGCAATCAGTACTGTAGAACTGTTGCTAACTAAACATTAACTTACAGTTGCATAATTTAACTCACCAACCTTTTGTAATTTGCGATATTTGATATTCGTCTGCACTGTTGGCAATCTCACGTGAGAAATGTTCATCTTGTTCAACCCAATAGTACAACGGCAAGCGCGACAAGTATAGATTTCAGTTTTCGACTGTGCGCGCACACAAGCTTGCGCTTATAGAGTGATAGCGGAGAGAACCAAACAGTCAAGAGTTTGGTATATTTCTCGAGCGGACACTGACAATGCTCGTTGTAACAAACGCAACAAGTTGTTTTCTTGTAAAAGCAAAAACACAAGCAATCTGGCAAATCATCTTTCAAAAGAGCATTAACTGCAGACAGACAAATGCAAAAGGTAAGTATGCTAGCAGTCAATCACATTAAGTCTCTCTAAATTAGTATAGTATTAATAGTTTAAAGGGCACCTATGATGAAAATCATCTTTTGGAAGCTGTTTGAACAGAACTGTCTATAGGTATAGTGTGTCCACTGTCATATTAATACAAGTCTCTTTTTTAAATTTCCTGATGTAAAAATATGATCTAAATGCCTTTCATTTTGAGGCCCACCACCACGTGACATAGGAGTTCGGTTTCCCCGCCTAGCAAATTGGTTGACAGACGCATATTAACATGTCTCCACAATAACGAGTATAATCATATCAACAAGACAGGACGTGCGCAAAGCAACCGGAATTAAAAGACCTGTTCCGCTTGCTGCGATCATCAATCATCATCAAATGTGATCAAGTATGAGTTTTACAAGTTTAAAACATTTTTACTTCAAAAACAGCGATTTACATCAGCTTTACTTATTACCACAGCCGCATGTCAGTACAATTAGAAAAGAAGATGCTTCAATCCCGGTTTGTGGATATTAAAACAGGTTTATTTTGTACATTAACATAACGATGTCCAAACAGCAGTGGATATTAACGTGTATCCTGTCACATTTGCGTGCAAAAACTGTGCAAAATTAAATGCGTGCGCTGTGTGTGGTGTGTGTGTGTGTGCGTGAACTTTATAACAACACTGTGTATGACTCATCGCTCTCATTGATGCATTAACTCCACAACAAATACATCAAATAATCATTGGGAAAGTTCTAACTGTAGTATTTCTCACACACATTACATGAGATCTGCTTCCTCTAGTCTGTCACTATGCTGTTTATCTGACCCAGCCGAGGTGGATATTGAGGCACACTCTGACAAGCATAGGGGAACAGTGGACGGGGAGAATTAGCATTAAAGGCGCAGGCAATAAAAACAACTACATTGCATTAAGGCCACAAAATTCCAATATTCTGAAAGGTATACTAAATAATCTGATGGGTGTTGTGAGCTGAAACTTTACAGACACATTCTGAAGACACAAAAGACTTATAAAAGACTTGAATCTTGAAAAGGAATAAAATAGGTGCCCTTTAATAAACACACATATTTAGTTACACTGACAAAAGTGTTTTCTGCAGTAGCCTAAATAAATCTTAAACATTAAAAAATGTGTTTACATCACTGCATTTACAAAATAGATGAATAATAATAATAATAAACTATGCTTATTAAGAAATTATCTTAAAAAAAAAAAAACTTTACATCGCAAGAAGCTCCAAAACTGGATTTTGTTAAATCCCAAAGACAGTTGTCTTATGTGAATGTGTTAATGATAAATCATAAAAATTAACCACAGATGATTGTTTAACTGTATTTTGTAACTCAAAGAAGGTATTTTTAACTGCAGGGAGCACAATAAGTCCAGAAAGATCCCGACTTCTGCCAGAAAAGGCAAACATGTTGATTTTTCTCCAGAAGAATGATTAAAAACAGAGTCATTTGGAGCCAACCTGCATGCTCCAACTGTGCTACTTCAAACTATTGTATTATTTTACAGGAAATGTTTAATTTATTTGTTTTACAATTATTAATTTCATTTTAATTTACATTTTAAAAGTAATAATAAAATTAAGTGTTGTTAATTCTGTTCTTTTTTTTCATTTAAAAAAAAAAAACAGCATAAAAAGTATCGATAAGAGTATCGTTAAAGTACAGAACTGATAAGTGGTATTGATAACAGTAGTAATACTGTTAAAACCTTAACAATAACCATCCTTAGTCTCAGGACACCATGTCACTACAGAAGAGTAAGTCTTTAAATAAGAAAATTAGTGAAACTGTCATTTTTGAGAGATGCTAATGGTCTAATCCAATTCAATGATCTATGCTAAGCTAAGCTAAGCTAAAAGTGCTGGAGTAAAAAACACGGTATAACTAAACTGTTAACTCTTGGGGAGTTGTAAAATGAGCCTTTTTTTAAAGCAGAGTATTCCTTTAATCCTACTAAAAACTCCTGTGACTTACATAAAGCTCTAAATCTAGCATGGATACAATTGTTTTTCCATTTATCCACCAGTGAGACATAAGACAATGAGCAGAACCCCTTTGGCTAGAGAAGAGGAATGTGATCTGGACTCAATCCCGCATGTCAGGAACATGTGCGCTAACTGCGTGCTGCGACTACAACAAAGATAATCTTTTATGGCTAAGATCTAGCTTTATCAACCCCCCACCTTTTGTTGTTGTCGTTGGTCCTGCTCTTCAGAATGTCAGAGGTCTCATCTAATGGAGAATCAGGCTGTAGGTTATTGAGCGACACGCGACAGCTGGATCAGTGGCTGATAACCGAGGGTCAGATTGAGGAGTCAAGCCCAAACAGCTCTTCTTTCAGGCCTGGAGGAGACGGATAATGTCTGATTAGGGATTTACTTTAAAATACACAATGAATTACACCACTGACAGCAACAAAAACACTTGATACAAGTACAGTAGCATGAAAACAACAACAAACACAGCGACTCTGATGTTTTCTTTCAGGTGGGCAAGCATAATCATAATGTAACAGTTTTGACAGTAATATAGGGTATATGTCGAAGTATGCTAATAGGACTTTTAATAATATGAGCATTTATTTTACCCCATTATATTCAACGGAGCTTCTGCGCTAGGCTTCCGAGTCTGACAGGCGTGAGCGAGTAAACGGCTTTTTGTCTTGTTTTTACGCTTGAGCAACTAAACGAATGCCGAAGTCTATTTTACTGATTGTATTTTAATTACATTACATCATCGATGCTGTAAAAGGAATCGTATAAAATGGAAAAAAACTCACAATAACAGGTCACCGGAAGTTTATCAGTATGGGAACAACACTAGCTCGACATATACCCCATTATGCTTAAGTTAATGACAAAGAAAAAAAGATGAGGTATGACGGCGATTAAAAACAAATAGCATGTAACACTAACATTGCAACATTAAAGCAATAATAAGAGGATTTCTGTACTTGAGCTATATCTATATTTGTACATGGCTAAATTTAGAAGTGTTTGGGTAAAGGTCTTTGGTAATATCTGTTACAATATTTTTTAGGTTTTTATTTATGGTTTAGTATACAGGTTTGTTGTGTTGTTTTTCTGTATTTTCTCTATAAATATATGTAAGTTGTTCAATTCATCAATGTTTATTTTTCTGTTGTTGCGAGATAATGGACTGGCGTAACACCCATTTTAATTTGTGCTTTTATGCATTTTCTTCATTACGTATATGCCTAAATTTGTAATATACAGTTGAAGTCAGAATTATTAGCCCCCCTGAATTATTAGCTAGGTTAACTAGGCAGGTTAGGGTACTTAGGTAAGTTATAGTATAGCGATGGTTTGTTCTGTAGACTATCGAAAAAATATAAAGCTTAAAGGGGCTAATAATTTTGTCCTTAAAATGGTGTTTAAAAAATTAATAACTGCTTTTATTCTAGCCGAAATACAACAAATAAGACTTTCACCAGAAGAAAAAATATTATCAGACATACTGTGAAAAATTTCTTTGCTCTGTTAAACATCATTTGGGAAATATTTAAAAAAGAAAATCAAAAAAAAAATCAAAGGGGGGCTAATAATTCTATTATGCAACTGTATATGTGCATAATAGTATTTATAATATTATTATTTACATTTAAGTTAATAATATAAAGTATATAGAAAAAAAATATTAAAATATAAAAAATAAAAATGTATACAGTATATTTAAAGTATAATATAAAAGTAATATAAAGCGATTTGGCCTAAAATCAAAATCTTGATAAATTAAATATTTTAACTCGATTACGATTAATAGACAATTATTTTATTTGTTTAATTTTTTTGCCCTCATAGTTCACTGACAAGTTTTGTACAGTAAATATGCTCACATATTACAACTGAGAGATTTTTGAATGTAGGAAGCATTAATTGATTTTAAAATATTTAAAGGAAACGCACACAATCTACTATATATGATTATTTACTTCAACGTTGAACAACTGACATTAAAACACACATTGCCTGAAACCAACAGTCTTTTCTTATAAAAAAGTGAAAATAAATAACTTGCACTTTTGGAAACAAAATTAATTATTATTATATTTTTAATATTAAAAGTAGAAAATAAGCCATATCTCTTCTAAATAAAATAATTCTTGTATATCCTGTAAATAATATTTTAAACAGTGCATTTCTTGAATCTTCTGTAAACAAATATTTTAATGTAAATAATAATTTTATTGTAATGGCCAATATGCCGTCTAAAGGCTTTTCTGGCGCAGCTTCCAATCATCGTCAATGTAGTGCAAACGTGCAATGTGTAGTTACATTTTTTGAGAGGTGCGTCTGTGCGTTCGACGCAGAAGTATAAATCAGAGCGGGATCACATGACTTCACACGCGGTAGGGAAAGTAATTGAAAAAATTAACTTAGAAAAATGAGCTCAATTATTGTGAATGTCGATTTCGATAATTTTTCGATTAATCGCCCAGCCCTACTTCTAAATTTAAAATAAAATGACAACTACATAACACAGAATGTGCCCTGTTTTGAGACATGTTCATACCAATTTTTTTAAAACAAGTCATTACCAATGTCTAAAATTATTCAAATTGTTATATCATAATAGTATGAAAGCTACTAGCAAAGTAATATGATTTTTACATGTAAATGAATTAATTAATAGTTTTGGAATAATTTATTGGTATATAAATTTACACAAAATGTCTTGTTATGTATTCCTCTGGGTCTCTACTGTAAATCATTATTTAAAAAAATAGGGGTTTCACATCTTTGTTTACCTTGGTTCAAATTCAAGCATGATTTAAAGACTTTCTAGGTCCAATACAGTCACATTCAAGAACTTAATGTGAGACATTTCAAGTGAAAGCAAATTTACATGATCTTGTGTTTCAAAAGTTCACACTTCAAGTATATTGATTTCACTATATTTTCCTCCTGTTTAGTTACTGTTAATTTAAAAGTGTTTTGTGTTTACAATATATATGTAAAAAGAGTTTGTAAAACAACAGTGGTTTCACCTCTTCTCCGCCTTGGGGTTAACATCAAGGAAGCAGCCATACCTGTTGTACTATTGTTTGAGCAGCCTTTTCCACCTTTTCCCTGAACTGAAGAGGTATGCTATACCTGTTCCACATCCAACTTAGCACTGGTCGTAAATAACACACACCAAGGTTATAATAGTTTTGAATTTTTCATTAGTTTTAGTTTTTATTTCGTTTTGACTTTTTGTTTTCAAATTCAGTTAGTTTTAATTAGTTTTTAGAGGTAGATTTACCAGTTTTTATTCGTTTCTATATTTTGAAATGACTTAGTTTTAGTTTAGTTTTTAATAGTTTCAGTATTAGTTTCAGTTTTTTTTCTGAAGGATATTTGTTAGGTGCAAGATTCAAAATCAATAGAATACAGTATAATAAAAACTCAGCCATACATTTTTTGAAACCTGTATTTAGAGGATACATGAACACTATCATCTACAAATACCATACCCATGCTCAAATTCAAATACAACAGCTCACAAGATAGCAGCCTTAAGTACAATATGTGTACAAGGCTGCTTCTGAGGTTAGATACACAGTCGTGATGGGAAGCTCAGATATAGAACTCAACATGCCAAAATTATGTAGTCAGCAATAGTAATTTCAGTCAGTTAAAACATCACCATGATCTGAAAAATGTTTTACAGTAAAGTTTTGCAACCCAACTAAATCATGATTCACTTATTTAATATCCATTACGATTTTCTGTTATGAAATAAACTTAAGTTTTTTCATCAGATCCTCTCATTTAAGCCCTCGGTTTACCCGCGGTGCGGTTCAAGTTTAGTTCAGTCACAGCAGGCTGTCATGTACTGTTTGTGTTTGGTTCACTGAATCACGAATGCAGAGTATTATCAGTTCACCACTTCTCAAATTTGATCTCAGTGTAATGTTACTGTTCTAATAACTGAATGAGAGTATATGTTGGATTATTTCGAGTCAGAGGTGGGTAATTATTAGGCTTGTTAAAAAGTAAGTAGTTTGTGGATAAGTGCTTACTGGAGACGCGAATCGTTTCAAATGATTCAGTTTGTTTTGGTGAACTAGTTCAACCGGTTCACTTAGAAGATCCGGTTAAAAAGATACAGAAATAAAACCCATTATTGGGCACAAATGTGTTAAAGTAATATTTTTAATAGTTTTTTGCCTGTAATGCTGTCACTGTGCTGCTGTCATGTCCACTCGTTGTTTTTGTCGCGAGTACTGACTGGAGGAGAACCGGCTCGATCTGGCCAATGGCAGCAGGATTACAGATTCTGAGGTGCGAAAGGGTCAAACATCTGCAGCGCGAATTAGATTTACTTCTAAACGGCTTACAGTAAGATTATGTATTAAATACATTCACAAATATGAAAACGAAGGAGGTTTTTGCTATCATTTTAGTTAGTTTCATTAGTTTTGTATGTACACAATACAATTTCACTTAGTTCTAGTTTTTTAAAAACTCTCGTTTTTATTTTTATTTCAGTTAACGACAATTATTTTAAATTTTAGTTTTCGTTTTTTTGTTCATTTTCGTTAACTTTAATAACCTTTCCTGTCTTTGTGTCCTTCCGCGGCGCCTCTCACTCTTTTCCTTTTTCAACCTTTTCCCTGAACTGAAGAGTGTACATTTAATGGTATGAGCTGAGGCTGCGATCTGTCACAAACATAATAACATTCTCTGTGCAGAATCGAAATGGTGTCCTCTCGTTATTAACAACACAACGCAGATCAAAAGAGAGTACGGTTACACTTGATAAGGTAAATGAGTGTTTGGCATGCTGCCCCGGGGTGAGAGCCCTGAGCTCATAAGATCCTCGAACCCGGGGTTGCCTCCCGTTTACGCTGGAGAGAGGTGAGTCTGAGCTCAGGTAGGTCTCAAGAACTCCCCTGGATTATGCTAGGAAAGAGGGGAAAGAGTTGGCTGGATGGGGGGACTCTTCAAGGTGAAGATGGCTAAGGTAAGGAAATGCGGCTATTTATCTGCGTTTGGATTCTTCTGATTGATATATCATGGGATTGCTAATGCGGGACCAGCCGTGGTCAATCATAAGCACGTGCTCCTCTCGAAATTAGTTTATTCATTCATTCATTTTCATTCCGGCTTAGTCCCTTTATTAATCCGGGGTCGCCACAGCGGAATAAACCGCCAACTTATCCAGCACATGTTTCACGCAGCGGATGCCCTTCCAGCTGTAACCCATCTCTGGGAAACATCCATACACACTCATTCACACTCATACACTACGGACAATTTAGCCTACCCAATTCACCTGTACCACATGTCTTTGGACTGTGGGGGAAACTGGAGCACCCGGAGGAAACCCACACGAACGCAGGGAGGGAAATTATTTTCATTCATTTTCTTGTCGGCTTTGTCCCTTGCGGGGTCGCCACAGTGGAATGAACCACCAATTATTTTATATAAAAAATTTTTTTTTTAAACTTCACATAGTTTTGGCCATATTAGATCTAATATTCTATTTGTCATTTCTTTTTTTGTATAAAAACGGAAGAATATTTGATTCTTTCAATACTGTATTCTGAAATGATCTGATATTAACTTTTGCACTTATATTATTGAAAAGAGTTGAGGCTCATCGAAGCAGAAGTTTTACAATATACAGTTGAGGTCCCCATTGAGTATATTAGCCCCCCTTTGAATTTTTTATTTTTTTTCCCCAAATGATGTTTAACAGAGCAAGGACATTTTCACAGTATGTCTGATAATATTTTTTTCTTTTGGAGACAGTCCTATTTGATTTATTTCGGCTAGAATAAAAGCAGTTTTTTAATATTTTAAAGCCATTTTAAGGTCAAAATGATTAGCCCTTTAAGCTAATTTTTTTTTTTTAAGTCTACAGAACAAACCATCTTTACACAATAACTTGCCTAATTACCCTAACCGGCCTAGTTAACCTAATTAACCTAGTTAAGCCTTTAAATGTCACTTTAAGCTGTATAGAAGTGTCTTGAAAAATATCTAGTAAAATATTATTTACTGTCATTATGGCAAAAATAAAATAAACCAGTTATTAGAAATGAGTTATTAAAACTATTATGTTTAGAAATGTGTTAAAAAAAATCTTCTCCAATAAAAATAAATTGGGGAAAAAAAACAAACAGGGGGGCTAATAATTCTGAATTCAACTGTATATAAATATGCATGACTATAAGAAAAAAAATTATTGCCTCATGGGTTTATATGAATAGGGAATTCAACATTAAATTAAATAATCACAAATTTTGTGTTTCATGAATGTCATGTAATTGCACAACAAAGTATCTCACAATTACATGATGCATAAATGAAGCGTTCTAGTATGCATTGGTCACAATGTGTTTATGAAATAACACATTAGAGGTTTGGAGGGAGTAATATAGATTTTTTTTTTTTTTTTATGTCTTGCTTAAAATAAATTCAAGCACTTTTAAGAACTTATATCTATTTTCAAAAACATTCCAAGACCTTGAATTTATTTCAGATTCACAAACTTAATGATTTCAAAGACCCATGGGAACCCTGAAAAATGTATAATAGTCATTATTTAAAATAAAAATAATAGTAATAAAATACATAAATAAAAAAAGGACACACTCAAATGCACAACATAAACTGAGTTAAATCTAAAACAGAATTCCATCTGAGGGGAAAAAAAACTATGCCTAAATCATAAAGAAGATATTACACAATTGTTACACAGAAAAAATAAACCTGTTCTCAAAGGATTCAAGCAGCTTCACCAAGAAATGTTTTTTCTAACCCTAAATGCATGAAAAAATCCATTATCAGCCAAAGTCATTTTAAAGCATGCTATTTGATTACAAAAAAGCAAAACACAAAAAAAAAAAGCCACAAAAGAATTTAGTTGGCAGAAACCACTCTTTGTTCAATCTAATTAGGTTTTTGGCAGCTTGGTAGATTTTCAAAAGTGAATACAAGCAGAAATGTCATGCGTTTGTTTTATTATTGTCATTATGTTTTGTTTTTTGGGGCGTTGGGGTGGGGGGGCTCGCAAAGTTTTGAATTTCAAGCTTATTCGAACAACACTCTTCTCTTTTGATGAAGTGTTACTGCTGATCCAATTATCTAAGGGTGCACAGACTACATTGACTTTTGATCTCATTGACTACGTTTACATGGACATCAGTAATCTAATCATTTACCTTAATTTGAATAAGACAATAACATGATTAATGTGTTTACACAAGTTGCTTTTTGAATGTTCCTTTCATGCCCCCGTTTTACATGTTATAGTATAGTTCGATTAACGTCATTACGTCACCAATCAATGCTAGTTTCCTTTGGCGTTTCACTCAACAACAGTTCGTGTCCATCATTGCACCATATGTGATTCTGTGAATTTTATTTTTTAATTTTGCAACAATTTCAACTGCAGTTAATTTCTCACACTACGCATGCAAAAACAGACGATGACGGATACAAACTGTCAAGCAACAGGCAACCTCTGCCATTTCATTCACTACCTTTTTATTCATCATTTTATTTCATTTGTATAGTGCTTTTTTATAATAAATATTGGTTTCAAAGCAGCTTGACAAAAGGCGCACTACTGTATTGCAATGAATTTTGGAAAAGATATTGTTATTAGCTACTATAACTTTAAAAAACTTCTTTAGTGGATTTAGCTACTAAGAGTAGGCCTGGACGATATGGCAAAAATGCAATCCTGATAATTATATTCCATATTGAACAATAACGATATATATTTCAATATAAGTTGTTGATGCTTCAAGATTTAAAAGAGTAACCCAACAATGTCAGAAGCCACAAAAATTAGAGGGTCCATTAAATGGCATAACATATTTTCGTCCGATAAATTTTTGGAGGCCAAAAATTTGGTACATCTCTAATATGAACACACTTTTAGATTCCCATTGTTGCACATTTTTGCTGTGTGATTGGCTCTTAGATCAATATAGACGTCCAGAGTTTATCATTGTTATTGACATCAATTTTATCGCGATTCGATAGAATATTGTTTATCGGCCCAGCCCTGACTAAGAGCTACCAAAAGCCCTAAGTTTTTAAATCTTAAAGAGCGGGTTGGATTGTAGTGAGACACAATGTTAGTTAGATAAACAGGAGCAAGATTATTTAAAGCTTTATAGGCAAACAGCAATATTTTATAATCAATCCGGAACTTAGAGCTGGGCCGATAAACAATATTATATTGAATATCGATAAAATGTATTAATAATTATGATAAGCTCTGGACTTTTTTACTCGATATTGATCTAAGAGCCAATCACACAGCAGAAATGTGCGACAATGGGAATCTAAAAGAGTGTTGAAATTAGAGATAAACCAAATTTTCAGCAACCAAAAATGCATCATGCCATTTAATGGACCCAGTCATTTATGTGGCTTCAGACAATGTTGGGGTACTCTTTTAAAGCATTAGCAACTTATATCAAATTTATCTGCAAGCATTAACAACTTATTTCGAAATATATATCACTATCGCTCAACATGGAAAATAATTATCGAGATTACATTTTTGGCCATATCTGACAGCCCTAACTTAAGTTATGGTCATATTTTTATGTCATATTGGCAGTTGCGTTTTGCACTAACTGAAGTTTATTAGTAGAGGATGCTGGACATCAATTAATCAGAGCATTACAGTAATCTAGTCTAGAGGTCATAAAAGCATGAACTAGCTTTTCTGCGTTAGATAGACAGACAGACAGAATGCTTCGTAGCTTACCGATATTTCCATCCCCACTCGACAAATGCACTTCAAAATGTCCATTTCTTCCAAAATTCTCAAAATAGTCATCATTTCCCACTCGCATTAAAAATGTGCTCTCTTACTTGAAGCCATGCTTATTTATTCATTGTCAAACGCCAGAACTGCCATTTGTGCATCTTGTCACAAAATGTAGCAATAAGTACTACAAACTGTTAATAGTTTGATTATGGTGTTTACATGCCTGAACTGCACTTCAATATTGCAACTAAAATAGGAATACTCCACATCTTAATTCGATTTCTGCTTAGTTCAATTATGACTTTAGTCGAATCAAAAACCATGTTTACATGGTAGACTTTAAAGGTTCAAGAAACCCTTAAGTACTTTTGAAATGTTAACATATTTGTGCGTGTTGAGCATCATTTAAGACAACGTTAGCACCTGTTAGCTTTAATTGTGGGGAAAACAGGATAATCTTGAGCTTTTGTCAGCTAATTTCATCTTCCGGGTTTAAAAACTTTTTGGGGCGGGATCACAATTGGTTACGTAGCGTGCATCTGCTAGTGGAGTGATGACGTGTCAGTTTCTCATTATTATTCATAGTGGAGTTTTCTTATCCTATAAGAAGACCCTGCTTCTTAAATATTCATGAGAGCACATGCTTTCTGAAGGCAAATCACACCTGCCAAGTTGTGAGACCCAATGAGTGGGTGAGACTACGTCCGCACACGCCACGCGGTTTTAGCCATTCATAAAGGGTTGTATGTGTTTGTTTCCATGATCTGCGGGGTTTGTTGCATGTTTTTGAAGAATAGCAGACTTTGTCTTTTATCAGTTGAGTTTGTTACCATTTAGACACATCACCATATCCGTGCTGTCATGTTCGCGTATGTTTAAAATCATCCAGATTGCCGGCAGGGTTAATAGTTGAAATAGACAGGGCAAGAGACCTGCTGCACTGCTATCCACTGTGTCTACATTCAGACCCAGGATTCAGGAGGAGAGAAGTCATCCTCACTCATAGTGTTAATTTAAACATGGTTATCTTTATAATGATATAACAAATTGTGGTTATGTGTATATAAAATTATGAATAACATATGTAGCAGGACATTGAATCACTTACTGTTTATTTCTTTGCATTTTAACTTTGTAAACTATAAAATCATGTGTCTCCTCACAGTTTTTGTCTCATTTTGTGAGTCAACAGACAGTTGTTTGCTCCCTTTATTTTCCCCTGCTCTGCCGGCCATGCCCACTCCACCCTCTGCGCGCAGCGCTTCACGCCCATCAGTTAGCATTTTTGGAAAAAATTCTGAGGTAGACTTGAACCGAAAAAGTGGGGTTTCATGGCCTTTTAATAAGAGTATTGTCTTAATGTAATTAAAATCTGAGTATTGGTGTCCATGTAAATGTACTCATTGACTACGGCCTGCTTCCAGTTCTTATTCCAGACACTTCGCTGGGATGTACAACTATGTGTGATACTGTCGACTGCTGTGTTTACATTAGGAAGCATAAAGTTGGCATTGTAGAAAATGTGCTCTAGGACACCAGCCTCGCCAGCAAATCTGCCCCTGATTCCCAGACCCCGGACTAAACCAACCACCCACCCCTTTCTATCAAAATAGGTCACTTCCAAGTGAAGCCAGTTGGCGAAGACAAGAAAACAGACTTCCTGAGCTAAAATAAACAACAAATGTGAGGGGTAAATATGAAGGTACGCTGAAGACGAGATTCAGAATTGTCTCTTTTATTCGCCACTTTGTTGTCTAAACCCCTAAAATGCTGAAATTCCAAGGCAAGCGGAAGGAATTTTGCTGTTGGGAAGCGAGAGCGGCATTGTCTTTAGGCAGGGTGTTAGAAAAGAAAGCCCGACATAGCCTACATACAGCCAGCCCACAGTGAGCGTGTGTAATCCACCCAAGACATAAGCTGGAGGGAGGGATGTAATTGAAGCTGCCTTGACAGGAGCAAGGGAAACACAAGATTGGAGATTTGGAGAGGATGGAGGGCCGACCCGGCTGAGGAAGGGTGTGTATGTGCGTGTGTTTTCGTGGTCACAAGAAACAGCAGATGGTTCATTTCCTCTGTTGATTTGAGGGGCAAGACAGACAAAGCTGATGATGACTTGTTGGGTTATAAGACGGAAGTCTATGAGTCAATGCGCTCACAAGCCAAAATACCTTAACATGCTCGCACGGACATTTCCACACGTAGCCAGAGTTGTCCTATCTTTGAGCTGGAGGAAAACGAGACGGAAATACTGCAGCATCTTTGCTGCATGTCTCAAGGGAAAATGGGAGAGTTCAGGAAAGGCAGCTAGAAAATACTGGAATAAAACATACAAACTCAATTTGTAGTATTGTGTCTTGTTTGGCAGTGGAAATGTGTCAACATCCTAAACATGATTACTTTACTTGAAAAGGAAATGGCATGAAATAGTCTTGTTTTCAAAAACTGATAAAAGTATACTGTACATAACAAGAAAAACAGATTTTTTTCCATTTGAGAATAAGATTGTTATTTTGCTTCAAGCTAATGCGTGCTATTTTAAGAATGCTTACATCAGAGAACAATACAAAACAAAGAAAAACAAATTAATTTAAGCACTTCATAAAATCTGGGAGGCCGTTAAAGAACCGTCAAAGCTGGTTTGATACAAGCTTCAAGCCGACAGTGCTAAATTGGTGTAAACACCATGCAAATAATATACAACGCGAACTGTAAAAACCGAGGCAGCCAAAAATGTGACATCTTACATGTAGCTTTAAAAGCAAATTAATCAACAAAAATGACAAGTTGGGGAAAACACGTGCATGCGATATCACAGAATACATCATGTGTGAATTAGTTGTGAATTCTGCCTTCTTATTTGACTGCTTTTGCATTCGTCAACATAGTAAAACACCTCCTCTTGATATTCGTTCGCAAATGGTCACAGGAGATGCATATCAAATGCATGACACTGCCAGGTGTGAACAGCACAGTGTCTCGCCTCAACACTTGTGACTGGATCACCTGGAGACAGATGTTACTAGTAGGTGTAAACAGGACCAGAACAGCATCCCTGGGTAGTGTAATGAATAATGAAAGCTATTCCCTGGTGATTTATTCACTGATCAACATCTTTACCAGTCCTGGAACAACATTCAGATTGATAGATCATAGGTAAAAGGTTTGAGGGAGGCTGAAAAACACTTTTGTAATATATTTCTAATATTATTACCCTCACATTTGACTGTATAGAAGTGTACTGTAATGGACAGGGTTGTGGCTAAAAGAAATACACTAATCAAGGAACACATTATACAGTGCTCAGCATAACTGAGCACAGCACATTTTGAAACTGAATATTTTTATCCATTTCTCAGTGAATATAGGTCATGTATTTTGGTGCATTTAAACAAAACAGATTTATTAAACAGATATATTTATGAAAATATTATTTTAGTCACCAAACATATTTAGAAATTGAAAGATAATACAATTAAATTCAAGCAAAATATTGCAAAAAAAAAAAAATGACAAGCTACAAAATTTCAACTAAATTTTTCAAATTTTTTTGCTTCTCTTGATTCTTCCTCTTTTTTTAAATTTGTATTTAATATTTTTCTCTAACATATTAATTTGGCTGTACTAGTTTTTGGACCATTATCGTAAGTTATTTTGTTAGATAAGCTCCAGATTAGCCTTCAGTACTGACTAATCATGTATACGCACAAATATAATATTGTATAGCTTCCTGTTAAAAAAATGTAATTTAGAAGATAGCTTTGTGAACTTGTGTACTTATATATGCTGAGCACTGTACATACCCTCATTTATTATGAAGCATGCACTATATATCAGAAATCATTCAAAATAGTAATCAAATCTGGGTTTTTTTTTTAGGTAACATTAGGTACAAATACGCATTATTTGAAAACACCATCACCAACTCATCAAATAATTTGAAATAATTGCGATTCATCATATTAGAAATTAGTGGAACCTGTTGAATGGAATCAAGAGAGCTTAAATTGTTCACTGTGTCAGCTTCTATTTTGAGTCTACAATTTTACAACCATAAACAGGTCAGCAGCAATAAGCACGCAATTATGCTAAAAGCAATATATACTGAGATACAGCTTGTTGTTGTTGTTGATGGAAACTTTGAAGAACTTATGCCTGGTTTATCACCAGTGAACATAACCAGTAAAACACAGCAGCATACAGGGTTCAATTACCAAATAAGCCATAAAAAATAAAATAAAATAAATAAAAAAACATTAAACTGTATTATAATTTGGCTAAATGAAAACTTTGATTGTAGTTTTTTCGAAAATGAGATGATTTATCTCAAGAGGCTATCCCATTCAATAAATAAATTCAATTCTTGGCTGGGCTGGGTTTACGATACGCACATCAAATTAGCATCATTTTTATGACACTGTATAACAATAATGAATATTTTTACAGTACTGTGTTGGTTGGGTTTAGGGTTAGGGTAGGGGTAGACATTTAAAAAATACAATTTATTGAGTAATTTAATAAATAATATAAATAATACTCGGTACAACTACCGTTTTTACAGTACTGTGACGGGTTTAGGGTTGATAAAATACAATGAATGGGAAACTTTATAAATAATTCTCGTTAACTTCCAACAGCAACCATATTTGATCTAGCAAACAACCGTGGGGTGGGGGTTAAATTAATTAACTAAATTAAATTTAAACAAAAAATAATGATAAACTAATTAATTAATAAATGAAACTTAAATGCCTTAATAATAAAGTCTAATACATTTTTTTAGAAAAACTACAAAAGTAACAAAAATAACACCAGTTCACATTGACAAATTCCTTATTATTTTTATTGCTATTTTACATTTTAATAAATAAATGTCATTATATTTACAGTCCAATGCCACTCTATTCTTATATCACTAAGATACTATTGTAGTTTTTATTAATAGTATATATATATCTTTATATTCAGATATAGTACCAACAGTATATTCAGTACTAGCAGGGCTTGACATTAACACCTGCCTAATGCGGGTAGATTTTAGCTGTGACAGGTTAGACAGACACTCCCACTAGCCACTTTGAGTGGTTGAAAATAATTTTTAAATTGTAGTTTTCTTAAAAGCAGGGTTCAACAATAAGGATGGCCCAATATTCGTGCAAATGCGATAGAATCGAGAAGCAGCATGACTGTCAAAAATAATTGTGTTCGCGCGAGCAAAAGAAAGCAGGTGAATACAGAATGAGAGGATGATCACTCCCGTCAACAGCTGATGTGATGCGCGCGTGCACGCTCCCGTTTCCTTGCGTGAAGCAACTGGTTCTCTTTTAAATAGACTAGACAAAAAGGTATGCTCATGCATCCAACAGTCTTGCTGTTTTCAAGAGCTCCAGATTTGTCTTTTTGTAAGCAGCACCAGCTGCGTTCGCTTTAACCATTCTTTGAACAGATTATTATAGGCCTAACGTTAACCTCATGCGTGAGATCACACACAATGTTTTTCACCTGTTTTCTTTTGCTTACAGTTATTTTTGTTAATATTGTTTAATTAGGCTATCATTTTTTACAATAACATTACTTTAATGGGAGATTAACTACCCGTTTATGTGTAGTTAACTGGTGATCTGGGAACTTTAGCCAGGGCAGATTACTGTGCATATTTTAGATACATGACAATAATTATTTTTTAAATGTCAATAGTTTTTTGGTTTTTTTAAGGTATGTTTTGTTAAATAAAAAGTGTAGTATACAGCTTTATTTTGCTCGTTTTGACACATTTAAAATTTGTGGCTAAGAAATAATTATTTATGTTTGGTGTGTTCAGAGATAAATTTGGTAAATCCTTCATTTTGAGCTCTGAAAAGTCATGTGAAATAAAAAACGGATTGTAATACGACACTATGAAACCATGACCCATTTGCTCATGCTCAATGAGCAAGCTTATCACGACACACAAAAAGTGAAATGAATGAGGCGGCATGTGGACAAAACACAAAATCTAAATCAAGTAATTTTAGCATGTCAAAGTCACATTTATGCATATAAAATATATTTTCCCAACAACAAAATTGTGGCTAGTGAAAATGGCGAGTGGCTAGTAACATTGGAAAACTACTAGCCACAGGGGCAGGTGATCAAAAAATGTTAATGTCAAGCCCTGAGTACTAGTACACATACTGCAAATATTAAGTGTAGTATAGTAGTCTATTGTATGGTAGAGTAGAAAAGAACAACTTCCTTACTCAAATGTTTCTCTTGTTCAATCTCACTGTGGGCTTCCTGTGAAAGTGGTCCACCGAGGGACCTGGCGCACAATACTCAATGCCTTCTGTATATGGTTGAAGTCAGAATTATTAGCCCCTGTATATATTTTTCCCAAATTTATGTATAATAAAATAATAAATAATATAAAATAATAAAAATTATATATTTTTAAAAACATTTCTAAACATAATAGTTTTAATAACTCATTTCTAATAACAGATTTCCTTTATCTTTGCCATGATGACAGTATATTGTACTAGATATTTTCAAGATACTAGTATTCAGCTTAAATTTAAACTAGGTTAATTAGGTTAACTATAGGCAAGTTAGGGTAATTAGGCAAGTTATGTGTAACATTGTTTTCTTTTTTTAAAATAAAACTGCTTTTATTTTAGCGGAAATAAAACACTTTTAAAAGACTTTTAAAAGTAAAAGTCAGAAGAAAAAATATTATAGGAAATACTGTCAAAAATTCCTTGCCCATTTAAACAGGATTAGGGAAATATTTGAAAAAGAAACAAAAATTCAGAGGATGGCTAATAATTTTGACTTCAACTGTATATGTGACTCCAAAAAAAAAATGTAATTCCTTTCTATTTGTGGTTGAGACTATACATTAAAAGATACTTTTTCTGATTGCTTCTGCACATGTAACTCAGCTGTAAGACACCGCCACCATCATCAACAACAACAACAACAACTGATCAAATCATCACAGAAGAAGCCCCACAGATACAGCATCCATGAACATCTGGAAACGCAGTTTGCTGATGTAACCGGCACCAGAGAGCAGCATCATTCAGGGAGATAACGATCCTCGTGATGGCCAGTGATATAATGGAGGTGGCCATGATGATGGTTATTGTTCTTTGTTGTTTTTTTTCTCGCAGCTGTAAGGTGGCGGTGAGAATCGATCCTGAGCTTTGCCCGTCGGGGCTCTGAGGAAGACTGCGGCACTGAGAGAGCGAGATAAAGGAAAAAGAGGGAAGATAAAAGATAGCAGGAGATAGACTGATTCTTTTCTCCTCCTTCTGTCTCCTCCCTTCATTTGATGGCTGGCCTGCAGCTCTGATTGCTATCTGCCGCTAGTTTAATTGATCTCGGTCATGCTTCCACGCGAGCCGGGATTAGCGCTTATCAGAGTGGACGGGTGGGTTTCTTGGGGGAAGATCGCGTTTACTGATGATCAGACCCTGTCACCCTCCTCGAAACAGATCCGGTGTGTGTGTGTGTCTAAGAGCAGTCCTGGAGCTCCGGGATTAGTTTCCTCTGCGTCAAGAGCGTGGCGCTGGGTTTACGCCTGCGTGTGCGAGAGAATCCATGGCCAGACCGGCGGCTATTTATGGGCCTCGGCTGAGTTGTGGCTATGTCTTTAATCACCGGCTGTTATATTGACCTGATTTACAGAACAAATACTTCATCTTGTGGACTTAGAGATGGACCACAAACAGAGGAGGTCCCTCTGGGGTCGGTGTTGGGAGAACAACTGGAACAGCAAAGGTTGATTGTGACTGCCTTACCTAAAAAGAACGTTCTATCCAGACTGAGGCCCTGTCCGGATAAACGCTGGTATTTACAAAACTGAACTTTTACAGAGTTTGGCCGTTTGTCCACATGAAGTTGCAGTTTCATGTGTCTGAAACTGAAAATTGGCAAAGATTTACAGACATTTGGTTACAATATGATTGTGTGACCACTAAAAGACCATTCTTCGTCTCTTGACATTGTGCATGCTGCTTTATCCTGTCTGATTGGCCAACATGGGCATGGCTAGCACGGTCACCTAACAGCAAGAAGGTCACTGGTTCGAGTCCCAGCTGGGCCAGTTGGCATTTCTGTGTGGAGTTTGCATGTTCCCCCCGTGTTCGCGTCGGTTTCCTCCGGGAGCTCCGGTTTCTCCCACAGTCCAAAGACATGCACTATAGGTGAATTACACTGTAAATAAACTACATTGGCCGTGGTGTATGAGTGAGAGTATGAATGAGTGTGTATGGGTGTTTCCCAGTACTGGGTTGCGGCTGGAAGGGCATTCGCAGTATAAAACAAATGCTGGAATAGTTCCAAGCTGAAGGAAAATGAATGTATGAATGAATGATTAGCCAACATGGCTTTATTCTAATGCTGGATTCACACCAAACGTGAAGCACCGCATTACTAGCTCTAGTTTACTTGTGGAATGTTTTTACCTCATGTGAATATTCCACTCGATTATTTGGTGGGTTTGAGTCAAATACCGGGTCTTCACAGCAAACCAATTTTGAAAAGGTATTCTCCCCTGTTCGGGCGGCACGGTGGCACTGTGGGTAGCAATGTCGCCTCACAGCAAGAAGGTCGCTGGTTCGAGCCACGGCTGGGTCAGTGGGCATTTCTGTGTGGAGTTTGTATGTTCTCCCAGCGTTCGCGTGGGCTTCCTCCGGATGCTCCAGTTTCCCCCACAAGTTCAAAAACATGCACTATAGGTGAATTGGGTAAGCTAAATTGTCTGTAGTGTATGTGTGTATGTCCTGGTCCTCCAATTTAGGGGTTGAGAGTTGGGCAAACGACCCACCTTGTAAAAATTAGATGTTACACCAACATGGTGCGGCTAAATATCAACTTCAAAATAAACGGCCCTGGGAGTAAGTATTCCCCTCTGTTCACATGTTTGCATTTGTATGTAACTGTATAGACATTTATGCACATTTGCACACACCCTGGGCATATAAGCCCACTCTTGGACATTTATGCACATTTGCATACACCCTGGGAATATATTGTGCAGTTCTAGTGTATTCCATACAGGTGAGAATTTTTGACAAACCACCTATAGGTTGTCACACTTAGATATGCTTGGCATTAACAGCAGATTTGGCATGCTGTCCCAGGAGAGAACCCTAAGCTCTGAGATAATTGAGCCCGAGGCTCCCGCCTGGTCAATAAGCATATAAAGGGGGTCCGAGATCAGGTAGGTCTCAAGAGCTCCCCTTACAAAAGGGAGGAAAAGGAGGAGATGGGGTGGAAGGGGGATTCTTCCAAAACCAAGATAAGGCAGTAGGGTAAAATTGGTTTATTTATTGTAAGCTTGGATCAATCTGATTTGATTATTACTGATTATGGATGAGAATCCAGCTGTGCTCAATCATATCACATGCTCCTCTTGAAATTGGTTTATAAAACTTCACTTAAATCAGTCAAAATGATAAATGCCGAACAGCTTTTATAGGCTTTCAAAAGTTTTTTCTGAAAAAAAGGGGAAAAGTTCAAGAAACTGGCTTAAAAACGGAAGAAAAGACGACATGTAATAAATTTGTTTATTACTACAGTTGTGTTGCACCATAACCATATAATTACTATGACAGTAATTCAAATATGCTTCAAAATGCTATAGTACTTTAATATTTGCTTCATGTCGCTTACAGTGGCTATCTGCTGATGACAGGCAAATATACTTTAGTTCAGCATAACACAAGGATCATGCCCAACATGAAAGTCTTTGAATATTTTATATTTGCGTTTATTTTCTATTGCATTACTTCTATTTTCTCCGTAATTTAGATCCTATTGTTATTATTACTATTATGTTATTGTTGTTGTAATTTTAAGGTTACAAGTGGTTGTTTGCATGTTCTCCCCGTGTTAGCGTGGGTTTCCTCTGGGTGATCGGGTTTCCCCCACAGTCCAAAGACATGCGCTATAGGTGAATTGGGTGAACAAAATTGGCCATAGTATATGAGTGCATGTGTGAATGCGAGAGTGTATGGGTGTTTCCCAGTACTGGGTTGCGGCTGGAAGGGCATCCGCTGTGTAAAACATATGCTGGAATAGTTGGCGGATCATTCCGCAATGGCGCCCCTGATAAATAGGAGACTAAACTAAAGGCAAATGAATAACTTACTTGCACAATTTAGGTGTGAACCCTGGATAATGCTTTTATCACATCTGTTGATTCGCAATGCGTTTTCCGCGTCGCCAGAGATTTCTTCGAAAATGAAGACGGGAAGAACTAAAATATCCATGTACGCGCGAACATGGCCTGAAACTTCTCACCAGACTCTCTAATGACATTAATGAGGAGACTCTGGGGCTGATAAGGTCACTCAAAGCACAGGTTCAAACGTAGCGAGTCGGCATGCGTCCCTACACCTCCTGTGACTCAGGCACTGGAATTAAACTTTCAGCCAGGCCAATTTTCAAAGCCCTCATACTCGGTTGCCAAATGCCAGAGCCACTTCAAACACGTCTGATGGAGAGACAGTGAGAGAAGGGAGGGGGAGAAACACGACAGCTGGCAAAACTGGTACAGCTTCAAACCGAATGAGGGGACAGTCTTTATGCCTAAGAGGGATGGCAAATCCCTGGCTTTACTGCGGAACAGGGGATGTTAGGGATTTCTCTATCAAACGGCAACAGTGCAGAGGCAGGCTGGGAACAAAGGTTTTTTTTTATAACAGGGAAACGTTCAGTATCAAAGGGGGCACAGCAAGACACGGACTGCTTTTTGGACCAGCAAGACTGACAGATCTCTTTAGCGTAATGACCGTTTGTTCTGTCTCTTCTGTTTTATGTTTTTTTCTTGCGTGGCAAAGAAACCCTTTGGGTCCAATTTGCATGCAAGTCTACTGAGAAGACGGGAAGCAGACCCAGGAGGGCAATAGGACCTACAGCTTGCAGGGGAAATGGGGGAAATTGTGCAACTGCCTTGGTTCCCATGTGACCCCGGTGGCGTTTATTGTTTAGGACATGACTGACAGGGGACCTTAAGCTACAAAGTTGCTTTAGTCATCATTCTTCTTCCCTTCTGATTTCAAGACAAGTCACTCCATAACTGATGAATTAAGGATATCCGACTGTTCCATTGCGCCGTATGTCTGGGAGGGAGGTGCCGGCATGCAAATAAGACTTACGCATCAATGACAATCATGTCCGACTTTACACATGGCCATAAAATACAACATAATCGCTACAGACAGAGCTTGTCTTTTCCTGCCGGTGTGCTTCGATGTGAAGCAATCAGGCTGTGTTTGATCACGAAGCCCTTGTTTGTGTGGCTAAATAACAATTGACTGACTATTGATTCTCTAATGCTGAAACAAATTAAATTAAAACTGCTTTATGACTCCTTGTAGAAACCATTTCCACTTGTGGCCCAATACAAGTCTATAGACGTACGTGCAAAACAACAAACAGCTTTTACATAAACACACGCACATGAGTGAGTGAGTGAAATCTCCCAGCTATACATGCAAATACAACTGCCTTTTTAGTCCATGCTTGCATAGACTTATTAGGAGTTACAAGTTGGGAAAGCTTTGGTTGGGTCCCACTTGTCCAATACAACTGCTCAATCATTCACTTTGTCACTCTGAGTCACTCTGACCTAGAAACACATTTAAAGTGCAAAAAATATTTGAACTTATGTGAACTACTAAAAAAAAAGAGAAAGTCTCAGTTTACCAGTTCTATAGGCACAGTTACTGCAAACTACAAAGCTTTAAAACTTATCGAAAAGTTGTGAAAAACAGAAAATGTATAGATATGTAGAAGCAGAAAGAGGATGGAACAGAATATTTGAGCAATTTGAATATACCCTAAAGTAGGGATGTTCCGAGTGATTTGATTTTGAGTATCTGCCGATACCGAAACCCAATCCGATACTTCTATAATACATAAAAAAAAAGTATTTTGCTCAAAGTCATGCATTTATACTTCTGCGTGTTATTACAAGTAGGCATGGGACAATAACGGTTTTCAAGGTATACCGTGGTTTGGAAAAGTCAAGGTTTTAAAACCGCCAAAATTTTCTGTAATACCGTTCCTAATGTATGTGTAAGATTTTTTATTTACATTTTTTACTTAGTTTTTTAGGACGATAGTATCTTCAGCAGAAAAAAATATAAAAAAGAAGTTTTCAATTGTAAAGAAATCTGTGTTTTTGAAAACAAATTAAGACAGCAGAAGTCAATGATTCATTTTCATTATTCAGCCTGACAAGTTTACTGTTCCAAAATATTATACATCTTTCAAAAAATAAAATATATTGTTTTCAAAGGGGAAAAAAGTTTTTGTTTTTTACCCAGACATTTAAAAAGAATTTATTTTAGAGCAGTAATCACAAAACCGTGATACCCTGAAACCGTGATATTTTTATCCAAGGTCATCATACCGTCAGAATCTTATACTGGCCTTATTACAAGTAGCTAAAACTCACTCATTCAGAGGCGAGAATCGCCAGACGTGCAACAACTTAAAACATTAAATCATAAAGTAAACACACAACAACAGTTTCCATCTAGAGCTACTTTATTGGACTTGTAAACACTCACTCCATCAGGTTTGCGGCTCTCAGCACCACCCACACTGGTCACGGCTACCAAGTCGACTAGTCACAGAGTTTGCGTCAGCCACAGCGAGAACTATGCGACTGTGCGAAGGCTGTGCTGAAGCATATGCTTGTGCTTGACGCAGAAATATAAATCAGCCTTAAGAAAGTAAAATGTTTGATTTAAAATGCATCTAGTTTCAACACTCTTTAGTAACTTATTTTTTCCTGTTTTATAAATCGATAGATATGACATGCTTTGAAAGCTGACACTTTCAAAAAAAAAAGGACAAATTTTTTTACTTAAAGAGCCCCTATTATGGGTTTTTGAAAATGAGCTTCTATGCAGTGTGTAACACAGCTCTAAGTGAAAACATCCAGCAGAGGTTTAAATCTGAAAGTGTACCATGTTTAAAACTATTGATTCTTTAACGAAATAGTCGACTCCAATTCAAATAAATGAACCGTATTGTGTTCGGATCTTTTTCCTGAACGCATCGACGTCAATACAGTACATCACCAAATATGAAGTTCCGATTCTGGTAAAACATGAACGCGCCTTTCCCTTCAGACATTAGTGGAGTGCGAGGGGATCACGAGACTGATCATGACACGAAGATGACGATCACTGACCGATGGAGATTCGGCTATGAGGAATAAAGGGTAAAGTTCATTTTTACAACAACACCCCAATATAGCCAACCTAGTGCTGTGTTTGTTCCTGTCATTTTTCTGATTTTTGATACAATAACCTATGCTGCAATGCGGGACTCATCAGCCGTTTGCTATTAAAGGAAGGAGCAGCAGAGACTAGTATGTACAGGACTTTGTCAGACTTCGACAGGGACTTTGTCAGTAACTGTTAGTTCAAATGGACCAGTTTCTTCTTCCTCCGGATCATAACATGTAAGTGTAATTAATATTGTTGCCTCATTTTGTGTCGTTTGCAAAATATGTATTTAATTGTGTGTTGTAACTTCTAATCGCTCCGTGCGGCTTGTAAAGACTTATCTATTATAGATCAGTGCTTATACTGTATCTCTAAGGTTAAATCTTTATGGGGCTATTCACATATTGCATCCAAAACCACATTGAAAACGTGAGGCGTGCTTCTTCCTTTACCGATTTAAATGCATTTCTGAACTTTCTGCCGACTCAGCTAATTTACAAAATAGTTAAACTTTTGCCACTGTGTGGGTTAATACTGAATGTGTGTCATTGTTATTACTTGGGGTTAGCATTAAGAGTAGAGTAATATGCTGGTGTTTAACTGCTTTATTGCATTCCTGCAATGGGCTCTCACATACTCTGTGCTACTTCATAGCCATAGTGGGCGTTTCTCTCGCACTGAACACAGTCGACCAATCACAACAGACTGGGTCATCGGACAAATAACAGCAGATTAGCCTTACGCAAAAGAGGGGTTTGGGAACAAATGAATCGCTGAACAAATCATATGGGAGTCGTTGGGATAATCAGGTAAAAATAAATGCATATTATAAGACAATAAAAGTGTTTTATGACCTTGCATGCATATCAGACTGTTGTTGGAGACCCCCAAAACCAAAATATGACCTTTTATAATGCAAAATAGGGGCTCTTTAATATCACATTCCTCCATAAAGAGCACAAAATAATAGGTCACATCCAGCTCCATGTGTGAGCTCTTAAATGCTCATTCAAATGATCCTTTCCCAACAGAATAACATTGCGCACAAATAGTGTGAAGAGCTGGTATATTGGGTCATTTTCTGCAAGAAAGCGTGCATGTTAGTTTACGCAACCAACCCACTGCAAGTGGGGAATTTGGATCTCTGGTTGCTAACAAAAAGCACCAGGCTGGCACATTGGACACTGCCAACTGAACAATCAGCGATCACTTTCCAGGCTGGCACTTTCCCTCTCCATCTCTCCTAATGTCTGCACCATGCCAGCTGCTTTGCTAAATAAGCAGTGCAGAGAAACACACAGAGGGAGAGGGAGAAAGAGAGAGAGATATTCAGTTCCAGGCTTTGTACCTGAGCCCAAAAGAGGATACACAGGCACTGAGCTCTGTAATGGTGAGTGGGGGAATCTGGGAGTAATCTGGGAGTAAAGGAGTGAAATCCAGAAAAAAAGGCCTCACAATGTGCACAAATCTTTATACAATTTATACAAAAGCAAGTTGTTGCGCATAATTTTTAAGTAGTGTTCATATGTTTGTATATATATAGTCAACAGATGCATACAATCAACTGTTTCCTATGCAAAACTCTAAGCTACACTCGAAAAACACAAGTCTCGATAGACTGAGCAGCCATCGATGTGGCTCCGCGCACATATTGGCGTGAGCAGATGGCAAAACAGATGATCCGCTCTCGTTTGCCCCTCCACCGTCCATATTTATTTTACACTGACTGGCTCCGGGTTTCCCTCCGCCTACATACACTCCAACTGCACCAGTAAAGCCACAGCGCTTACTGCAAGCAGACAAAAGAAGTAGAAGGAAGTCAAAAGAGACAACCGCAACAACTAGCTTCATACACAAGGCCCAAGCAAAACACAAACACACTTTCACAAATAAAAAAAATAAATAAAACCCTGCCTCACCCAATGGTCAGCCATCAAAGTTCTTAAATAACTTAATATTGATCAAAGCAAGCAGCAAATCCATGAGTTGTTCTGAGCTACTGATCATGAGTAAAGTTCGGGTCGATGGCGTCCAGTGTGATTTATACAGCTTCCTGGAGTGCCGATAAATGAGTGGACTGATTGGCCGGTGGAAAGAGGTGGAAGAGGAGGAGGAATGAACTTGACAGTTTACTCCTTTTGATCTTGCGGCACTTCCTCTGGAAATGAGAACGCTTGCTTCAGACAAATCCTCAGCAAGACATCTCATTTGGCTTGGGATTTCGCCAAAGCTTAGAGGCTGGAAATTGGTCTTCATCTCAGCAGCTTAATAGAACCCCTGCTTTTTTTTCTCGTGTCACCCATGCAGAAGGAGAACATCAATTGTCACAGACTGATCCATGATGTTCATCACTGTGCTGCAAAACGAACAAAAGCGAAGGCAGCATAGTTAATGTCGGCATCTATTTTGTTGGACGATGCCAGCCATCGAGATTCACTGTCCTGCAGAGTTTGGCTCTAACCCTAATTAAACGCACCTGAACAAGTTAATCAAGGATTATGCAAAATCTACAGGCAGATGAGCTGAGTTGGAGCTAAACTCTGCAGGACAGTAGACCTTGAGGGGCAGAGTTACCCAACCCTGATCTGAACAGAAACCACCCCCATACTTTATTTTGCTTTTTGAGGATGTCTCTGAATATTCAGATCCTGGCTTGAGAGGATCTGGCAGCGTTCCTCTGCACTGTCTGAAGTTGCGGTTGATCATCGGAAGTGACATGGCGGGTGTCCCTCAAGGCCTTTGGCTGAGTGAGCAACTCAATTAAAAGCCGACTGTGGGGGGCTGAGAGGAGGGTGCATAACCCCCGCCCTGGCCCTGTCCTGATAACATCCTCGGGTGAGCCCGCCGCTATCGTATCCGTCATCTGGAGCTCAGCTGACCATTTGCTCCGGTTCACCGACTGAAGATGACTCAATGCCTGACTAGACCCTATGATCACATCGTATCACATGCACGCTCAGATATCACTCACAAACACACATTCGCTTGCACAGTGCAGCAGATGCAGTCTGTTCAGTCCTATTCAACGCTAGTCCCCCAGGGTGCTTGTGCCAACATTGGTGGAGTTTTCCAAAGGCAATCTGCTCTGTTTGGAAGCCATCTTAATGATCTCCGAAGAAGCACAGAAGACGTATCGGAGAGAATCTTCACTTTGGTCCAAAGGTATGTGGCCTAAAATCAGCGATGCACAGAAGTTGGTGGGCCACCATTAGAGAGCCTGAACTATTTAGACCCGACAAACAGTCCAGCGCCATCATTAGAAGGCCTTGGATTGAGGAGGAAAGAGTCAACAACAAGTACTAAACAAGCAGCTGCCATGGTGCAAGCTTGGGAGCTTGTTAAGGCTGAGAAAAATAATGTGGCTTCATTTGTAGGATGGAAGCAGTCATGCGGTGGAGATGGTGGAAATGAGGACAGGATTGAGTTTGTACAAAACTGTGGTATGCTAGCATGCTCTCACCTACGTAAGCTATTACACTTCAGATACTGTTTTCTTCTTGTGGTGAAGCACACAAAATAATTCCGGTGATTATTCAGAGAATATAAAAATCAGAAGTTGTTTACTCGCTAGTCACAAATTCATCGAGAGTGCAATTATGCAATGGATCTAATGAGTACAATACGGAAGGAAGAAGCTAAATGTGTACAAGTGTGGAAAAAATAATTAGAAATATTGACTAATTAGAAGTAATAAGATTGTATTGGGCCACAGACCCTTTTATATTAATGTCCCTAAGCCAGTGGCTTATTCCAAATGAATTATTATAATAAAAAGAAAGGAAAGGTTATTAAAAGATCTAAGGCGCATTCCTCAAACTAGTTAAACGTTTTGTTCAGCCCCGAGGCTCAGCGCATACATTGTTACTCATCCGGTTACTTTACCTCATGAATAATCCGTAGACTTTGTTTACTGCCAGGTGAAACAGGGTGCCATGCATCTCTCAGCCATCAAGGTGTCCTATCAAAGAATTGAGTCTGGGCTACGTCTTTGATTGATGCATGCTGTCAAAAGCGTGGGGTACTCGCGAGCGTCATTGTTCAAGTTGTTTTTGTCTGAGCCTCTCTGTCTCTGACCCTGAAGAAGACATAACAGGGCCGTGACCAGCAGGGGCAAGCACCTTTATAAAGCCACGCGGACAGTGACTCAGATGTCCCCACCGACTCAAACACATCTATCAATCTCTGTCCGTCTGCCGTAGGGGCTGTCAGCCTAGCTACTCCCTGTATCTCTGTCTCTGCGCATCTCTCCTAGTATCTTTCTCCTTCATTCGATCACCCGACCCTGACAAAGGCTTTTGTTCTCAGGAAGCCACAGGACTTCTTGTCTACCTCACTTACTGCAAACGACTATAAAGGATATCAAAGTTGACGAAAATGCAGGGCTGCGGCCGTTCAGAAATTGAATAAGGAATGCTTTATAAATTCCAATTGAATTCCAGAATTGGTTTTGAAGATGACAAACAAGATGCAGAATTGCAATTTGATTTCAAATTTAAGGAAGCAGAGTTCAAATAAATTGTCAAGACACATTTTAAATGTCTACTTGACATAGGTTCAAGTTAGAAAGCTTTTCGATTTATCCAGAATTATTAAAGGCCTTATAGAAAGAATGAAAGAAGTATGATAGATTTATGCCCTGTTTCCACTGAGTGGTACAGTATGGTATGGTACGGTAGAAGTCACTGTTATCAGGCTTGTGTCTCCACTGCCAAATGGTACCAATGGTACCCTTTTGGTAGGCGTGGTGTACAACAGAAAGCTGCAGTCGACGTCATTCTCGCTAGAAGTTCACACATCGTATGAGAAGCACTTCTTACTAAAGAAATGCTTTATGTATAAATGTTTATTACTAACCTTTCTATGACCAATATTTGATTATAGCTGCAGATCAATGATAATGCGAAATAGCCTACTGTAACGTCTGAGATTATATTAAATAAAAAAATTAAGACTTACAGTCTCTGAAATGTTACCAATTACAAAAATATAGCCAAAACATACATTTAGGCTTTATTTGGGTTCATACATGATATGAGACATATACAGTCAGTACAAACCTCCCATCTTTATTCTTCACCAGCACATGCAACGTTAACATAGATAAAAAGTAATTCCGTCATTCCGAGTTCATCATTGTCCAAAAGGTGATGATAATAATTAAACATGGCAGTTTGTTTTAGGTTGCTGAAAGAATAATTTGCTTCTTTGTTTTGTCTGGCTTCTACTTAGTTTTTTCGTGCGTCACTTTCGCATTTGTCCATTTCTGAAAGGATGTCAGAAGCACTTCAATAATCACGCGCACGTTATTATTCCTGTCTTCATGCACCAGACATTGTGTTAGAAACTCTCATATGCTTTACATTTTTGTTTCCATAACTGCTATTTTCATTTACAACACTCCATTTTTGCATCTCGTTTAAATACAATATGAACAGCAGCTACGCTAATTATTTTCTTTATTCTCTATTTCCACCTGGAGATTCTCATCCCGAGGCCCCTAAAGACTATACAGCGCCATTGATGCAATCCAAAACCTGTGAAGAGATGATCCCAAGGTATCCATAATCCTGGACCAGGACGTATCCCGAGCTGATGCTGTGGTAGTCATGGAGTGCATGAGACTGATTGCTAAAAGACCATGGTACAAACGAGTCCCCACATTGAACCTGTGGGCCATCCTGACCTCCCGCCGGTTCACTACTCACACCTGCAGCTTCTCCGGACGTTGAACTTCTCCAGCCTCCACACAATAAGTTTGGCCAGAAGAATAATGGTCGTGCCTAACAGAGCCTGGTTTCTCTCAAGGTTTTTTTTCCCCTTCACTTCGTCAAAGTTTTTTTTCTCTCGCCACTAGCTCGCTCTGATCGAGACTTGTGTAGCTGTGCTTCAGTGGATTTGCTTTTCAGTGTTTGAACTTTCAGCAGTGAAATTTAAACCACAGTGAACTAGGGATGCAACGATTAACCGGTTTCACTATTAACCGCGCTTTAATTTGTCACGGTTAATTAATTGTAAAGGCTTCTCAACACCGCGTTTCTGCACAGAACAAAATTGCAGCAACCAAACAAAGGTATGCCAACTGTGTGCTAGTTTGTACACCGAGACTAATAACCACGCACACTGGATTAACTATGAATAAGGCTATTAACTAAGGCAAACTCGCGCTTTTCAGCCGCACCTAGTTGAGATGACAGGGAGATGTGTGACTGCAAGAACTGCAAACGGCTGAAGTTTGGGGAAAAAGCAATGAAAAGTACACAGGTTTGCAAGCAACGTTTACAAATAATGGCGCCGATGAGCGCATGTTAATGCGCGAGAAAGTTAATCCGCCAGCTGAGATCAATCGAGTGACTTCGGAGAGTGCTGGAAAACTCGGAGTGGATCAGCTGTTTAATGGCTCGAATCTCGATGCGTTGCATTCACTGCGTATTCAGCGCAAATGGACGTTAAATGTAAAATCTAACACAGTATAGTCAAAGACTATACAATAGGGACTTTGTATTGTGTATACGTATAAAAACAATAGTGCAAAATGTATATTTATAACTGCAATGCTTCATTTTTGCTTGACGCAAACCATACATTTATGTCAATGTAACAATTGGACTTTTTATAGCAGATAACTCACATTTAAGCACATTCAAGGCAGCATGATGATGAGAAATGTAATACAATGTTAGTATTATTGTCATCAGATTAATCATTAATATTTTATAAAGATTAGACATTAATTTTGGAATTATTGCACAAATATTAATAAGTCATAATAGAATTAGTTAGTTTCTGTTTTTGTTAGTTCTGATTGATGTTGTTTTCAAATACAATAAATCTGTTAATATTCAATATGCAGTGGTGCTCATTCATTTTTGGTGGGTACTCCTAAATTTTTTCTGGTGCTCCTAAATGTTTGAAGTTGGGAGCACCGGTGCTACCAAGTAAAGTGAATTTCGAGCCTTGCATTAGACAAATACTATTTTTTTTAATTCTCATTTTATTTATTTTCTCATTGTTCTATCATTTATTTACAGCGTAGAAATTATTTATGTTTAAATGTCAAAAATGTCACTTATTTTTGAGCACAAAGAGAAAAATTGAACTATTGTTTGTTTTTAATATTAGTATGTGATGTATTATTTGGTTACTGAGCAGCAATAAACAACACTTAAAAATATGAGGAGTTTTCATGTAATTTTCTAAACTAGTAGTGTTTTGAAATTAATAAATGCATAATAATCGTGATAACCATGAAACCGTGATTATTTCTCAGACTATAATTGTACAACCAAAATCTATAATCGTTGCATCCCTACAGTAAACTGAACTATTCTGAACTTCAACACTGAAATCTGGACTTTACTAGAACTATGTTAAGCTGCTTTGACACAATCTACATTGTAAAAGCGCTATACAAATAAACATGAATATTATCATCAGCTCAAGTTTGTTATTTTAAATATAGATGCGCAAATCTCTAGAGAAAGTGAAGCCACTCATGCTTCTGGACATCCTTGTAAACAATAACAAGATGTACGGCACATTCAGCTCTTCTTCTTGGTTTTGTGGCTGTTCATTAAGATGACGACAAGGTTGTTTGAGTTTGGGTCAACCATGGCTCATTATTATAGGTATATATTATTATGGTGTAATGTCTCGGCTGTGTTATTAAAAATGGCGGTTCCTTTGTTTTCATTCTCCTGGTTTGCGTGCACGCTAGTGATGTTTTTCTGTAAACCAATAGCGTTCAGCTGCGCATCTGGCTCCGCCTACTGGTACCCGTTTGTTGTTCTAGGTACCCTTTGGAAAGGGTACCCAAAAAGTGGTATGGTACAGTTCGCTTTTTGATACCTTTTGACAGTGGAAACAGCCATAAAAGCATACAGAACTGTACCGCTGCGGTGAACAAGCCATTACTGTAGTGAATGACTAAAGGAATGAAGGATAATAATTACAACAGGTAGAAAAAAAAAGATTAGAACAATGGATGAAATAAAGGATAAAACGATAAAGTTTATAGAAAGCTTTAAGAAAATATAACGAAAAATCGGTGTAGCTAGAATGCTAGAATATTTCGAACAATTGAACTATTAAGAGATAAATTGACTATACAAAATTAAATTAAAAGTTCGATCACAACATAACATCTCCAATAGATATGCAGACTGCTTTAGATAATATAATTTCTTCAAAAACTTCTTCAAAACTTCCTGTGGGTGTGACCTATCTGAATTCAAAGAAGAGCCCTTTCTCCAATCCTGAATTGAGGCAAACTCGTTTGAACTGTCACAAAAGCTGGAAGAGAGAAGAGCTGGAACAAACAAAGTCTGGTCAGTGACACGTTGGTGTAGATGGAAGAGCGGTCGTCTCGCGGTGAAGAGAGACAACAGCTGCTGACGGATTGGGGTCATTGTTGTGTGCTTCTACCGTGACTCCGTCCCCTCAGCATACATGATGAGCTTCATTAGAGCCGAGAGATGCGAGATGCCTCAGTTGCCATGCATCAGAAGTGACTGAAAATGTGAAACGGCATCGTAAACAAGACGACTGACTAAATGTCAGCCCTGCGTCCACAGGAATTAGAACCATTCCCGAAAGTAAAATGACTTGGAAAGTGACACACATACACACACACACACACACACGTACATACGACTCACTCTTTCATACAGTAAGTGATGTTCAAGAAGATAGGATGGCCAGGGCTATGATTCAGCCATCACAAAGTTGTCACTTGTCTGGGACACAAATGGGACCGAGGGAGACGAAAGTTGCCCGGCAGTCTATTCCACGAAGGCAGGAAAAAAAAAAGATTGTGATTGCGAATGTGTGTGATTGTCTGTAGACTGCTGTACGTGTGTGTGTGGGTATGTGTTGGACAGGGATGGAGGGACGGTTGCCTCGCAGCGGTGGGACTTGTCATGCCCAAACGCTGTCAAGCGTGGACTCCAGTGACAGGCGTGTCACACCCAGGGCAAGCTGGCTCGTCCCCTGCCAGGGTGAAGATTACAATGATCACTGTCTTCAGCTGCACGGAAACCACCCGGGACCCATGTCTCAGAGTTTGTCGAAATACCTCTCTCAATCATCAGGCTCACTTCACTGGTGAGAGTATTTTAGCCTAGCTTAGCATAGTTCATGTAATCAGATTAGACTATTAGCATCTCGTCCAAAAATGGGCAGAGTGTTTCGATAATGTCATATTTATAAGCTTGACTCTTTTGTAATTATATTGTTTACAAAGTCTGAAGATTACAATTATCACAGTCTACCGCTGCACGGAAATGACCCGGCACCCACATCTCAAGATACCTCTGTCAATCACCAGACTTACTTCTCTTAGTTGCACTCATGAATGCCAAGATTAAAGTAATACTCCACGTCTGGCAGGAGTATTTTAGCTTAGCTTAGCATAGATCATGTAAACGGATTAGACCATTAGCATCTCACTCAAAAATGGCCAATCTGTGTGTCTGGTGAGAGTGTTTTAGCTTAGCTTAGCATAGTTCATGTAATCGGATTAGACCATTAGCATCTCACTCAAAAATGGCCAATCTGTGTGTCTGGTGAGAGTGTTTTAGCTTAGCTTAGCATAGTTCATGTAATCAGATTAGACCATTAGCATCACTCGAAAAATTCCAAAGAGTTTCAATAATTTCCCGTATAAAAGCTTGACTATTTTGTAATTATACAGTTTACTAAGTCTGACTGCACATTACAATGATCACAGTCTATAGCTGCACGGAAACAACCCGGGACCCACGTCTCAAAGTTTGTCAAAATACCTCTCTCAAGCAACAGGCTCGCTTCTCTCTGTTGCACTCATAAATGCCAAGATTAAATTAACACTCCTCATCTGGCGGGAGTATTTTAGCTTAGCATGGATCATGTAATCAGATTAGACCATTAGCATCTCACTCAAAAATGGCCAATCTGTTTGCCTGGTGAGAGTATTTTAGCTTAGCTTAGCATAGTTCATGTAATCAGATTAGACCATTAGCATCTTGCTCAAAAATGGTCAATCTGTATGTCTGGTGAGAGTATTTTAGCTTCGCATAGATCATGTAAACGGATTAGACCATTAGCATCTCACTCAAAAATGGCCAATCTGTATGTCTGGTGAGAGTATTTTAGCTTAGCTTAGCATAGTTTATGTAATCGGATTAGACCATTAGCATCTCACTCAAAAATGGCCAATCTGTGTGTCTGGTGAGAGTATTTTAGCTTAGCTTAGCATAGTTTATGTAATCGGATTAGACCATTAGCATCTCACTCAAAAATGGCCAATCTGTGTGTCTGGTGAGAGTATTTTAGCTTACCTTAGCATAGTTCATGTAATCGGATTAGACCATTAGCATCTCACTCAAAAATGGCCAATCTGTGTGTCTGGTGAGAGTATGTTAGCTTAGCTTAGCATAGACCATGTAAACTGATTAGACCATTAGCATCTCACTCAAAAATGGACAATCTGTCGGCGCCAGTGGTGTAGTGGTTAGTGCGTCGACACATGCACTCCGGTGTTCACGGCGACCCGGGTTCGATTCCGCCTCGCGGTCCTATGCCGATCCTTCCCCTTTCTCTGCTCCCCATTCTTTCCTGTCAATACTCTCTACTGTCCTATCGAATAAAGGTGAAAAACCCCGAAAAAATAATTATAAAAAAAAAAATAAATGGACAATCTGTATGTCTGGTGAGAGTATTTTAGCTTAGCTTAGCATAGTTCATGTAATCAGATTAGACCATTAGCATCTCGTTCAAAAATTGGCAAAGTGTTTTGATAATGTCATATTTATAAGCTTGACTCTTTTGTAATTACATTGTTTCCAAAGTCTGAAGATTACAATGATCACAGTCTACAGCTGCACGGTAACGACTCGGGACCCATGTCTCAGAGTTTGTCGAAATACCTCTCTCAATCACCAGACTCACTTCTCTTAGTTGCATTCATGAATGCCAAGATTAAAGTAACACTCCACATCTGGCAATAGTATTTTAGCTTAGCATATATTATGTTATCAGATTAGACCACTAGCATCTCGCTCAAAAATGGCCAATCTGTGTGTCTGGTGAATGTATTTTAGCTTAGCTTAGCATAGTTCATGTAATCAGATTAGACCATTAGCATTTTGCTCAAAAATGGTCAATCTGTATGTCTGGTGAGAGTATTTTAGCTTAGCATAGATCATGTAAACGGATTAGACCATTAGCATCTCACTCAAAAATGGCCAATCTGTGTGTCTGGTAAGAGTATGTTAGCTTAGCTTAGCATAGACCATGTAAACTGATTAGACAATTAGCATCTCACTCAAAAATGGCCAATCTGTATGTCTGGTGAGAATATTTTAGCTTAGCTTAGCATAGTTCATGTAATCAGATTAGACCATTGGCATCTCGCTCAAAAATGGCCAATCTGTGTGTCTGGTGAGAGTATTTTAGCTTAGCTTAGCATAGTTCATGTAATCGGATTAGACCATTAGCATCTCACTCAAAAATGGCCAATCTGTGTGTCTGGTGAGAGTATTTTAGCTTACCTTAGCATAGTTCTTGTAATCGGATTAGACCATTAGCATCTCACTCAAAAATGGCCAATCTGTGTGTCTGGTGAGAGTATTTTAGCTTAGCTTAGCATAGTTCATGTAATCAGATTAGACCATTAGCATCTCACTCAAAAATGGACAATCTGTATGTCTGGTGAGAGTATTTTAGCTTAGCTTAGCATAGTTCATGTAATCAGATTAGACTATTAGCATCTCGTTCAAAAATGGGCAGAGTGTTTCGATAATGTCATATTTATAAGCTTGAGTCTTTTGTAATTACATTGTTTACAAAGTTTGAAGATTACAATGATCACAGTCTACAGCTGCACGGACTCGGACCCACATCTTAGAGTTTGTCGAAATACCTCTCTCAATCACCAGACTCACTTCTCTTAGTTGCATTCATGAATGCCAAGATTAAAGTAACACTCCACATCTGGCAATAGTATTTTAGCTTAGCATATATTATGTTATCAGATTAGACCACTAGCATCTCGCTCAAAAATGGCCAATCTGTGTGTCTGGTGAATGTATTTTAGCTTAGCTTAGCATAGTTCATGTAATCAGATTAGACCATTAGCATTTTGCACAAAAATGGTCAATCTGTATGTCTGGTGAGAGTATTTTAGCTTAGCATAGATCATGTAAACGGATTAGACCATTAGCATCTCACTCAAAAATGGCCAATCTGTTTGTCTGGTAAGAGTATGTTAGCTTAGCTTAGCATAGACCATGTAAACTGATTAGACCATTAGCATCTCACTCAAAAATGGACAATCTGTATGTCTGGTGAGAGTATTTTAGCTTAGCTTAGCATAGTTCATGTAATCAGATTAGACCATTGGCATCTCGCTCAAAAATGGCCAATCTGTGTGCCTGGTGAGAGTATTTTAGCTTAGCTTGGCATAGTTAATGTAATCAGATTAGACCATTGGCATCTTACTCAAAAATGGCCAAAGTATTTCAATAATTTCGTATTTATAAGCTAGACTGTAATTACATTGTTTACCAAGTCTGATTGAAGATTACAATGATCACAGTCTACTGCTGCACGGAAACCACCCGGGACCCACGTCATAGAGTTTGTTGAAATACCTCTCTCAAATCACCAGGCTCACTTCTCGCCGTTACACTCGTGAATGCCAAGATTAAAGTAACACTCTAGTTAAATAGGCTAATTTTAAAACTCCTCTAGACTTAAACAGTTGAGTTAACATTTTTGAATCTATTCAGCCAATCTGTGTGTCTAACGGGAGCACTTTTAGCTTAGCTTAGGATAGATCATGTAATCAGATTAGACCGTTAGCATCTCGCTCAAAAATAGCCAAGGATTTACGATAATTTTCTATTTAAAAGCTTGACTCTTTTGTAGTTACATTGTTTACTAAGACTAACTGAAAATGACAATGATCACTGTACAGAAACAACCAGAGACCCAAGTCTCAGAGTTTGTCAAAATACCTCTCTCAATCACCAGGTTCACTTGTTCCTACCCGGCTCATGAATGCCAAGATTAAAGTAACACTCAACTTAAAATAAATAAATAAGTAAATAAATTGGCTCATTTTCTTTTTACTTCTAGAGTTAAACAATTGAGTTTTACCATTTTTGAATCCATTCAGCTAATCTGTGTGTCTAGCGGGAGCACTTTTAGCTTAGCTTAGCATAGATCATGTAATCAGATTAGACCGTTAGCATATTGTAAAAAAATGGCCAAGGATTTTCGATAATTTCCCATTTAAAAAATTGACTCTTTTGTAAATACATTGTTTACTAAGTGTGACCGAAAATTAAAAGTTGCTATTGATTGTTGCATAGTTCCTTGATCATAACAGTAGAATGAAAGTATAGTTCCTAGCCCTATCGACATAGAAAATAGCAACTTTTAATTTTCTGTCCATCTTAGTATGTAATGTAGAAGAGTCAAGCAATAAATAGAAAAAAATTATATCACAACTCTTTAGTAATTTTTAAGTAAGATGCTAATGGTCTAATCTGATTCAATGATCTATGCTAAGCTAAGCTAAACGTGCTCCCACCAGATCCAAAGATCGGCTGATTGGATTAAAAAAATGTGACCCTGGACTACAAAACCAGTCATAAGTGTACATTTTTTAAACATTATGATTTACATATCACATGAACGCTGAATAAAAATATTCACACAAACATATTAATATACAATATTTGCCAACTATTTTAAAATCTAGGTAAAAAAAATAAAACACAAACGCATCCACATCATTGCGCCATCTCCATCCATAACACACACTATTATTACAAATACACGCACATATACATGTTGCCTGAATTCTGAATGTTGAATGTTTTTGGTTTGTCTGCGTCTAAGTGTGGACGATTGTTATTTAATATTTACCTGTTGTTTGGCATCCATGTGTCTGTTTCGTCAGTCTTCCTGGTTGCTCTTCCATCAACCGGTCAAACAAAGCACTTCCCAGAGGCGTGGTTAAATAGTGCAGAGTTCGCTGTGGAGCGTTCCAGAGCAACCGGAAGCCGACTCGTCCATTGTCTTTTGGATGGGGGAGGTGTAATGTGTTCATACTTACCTTTATTTATCTATATATTCATGTTTATATCTTTATGCTCATATATTTTAGTTTACTTTAATTATGACTGTTTGGGGTCTAATGTGTTTTAAACAGTAAACTTATGACCATGTACAATGTTTATCACCTATTAATAAGTGTATGTTGGTTTATGTCAAAGGGGCGGAGCTTTGCCTTTAAAAGGCAGCCCCAAACGCCAATTGGATGTTAGTTAACCTAGCTATTGTGGTGCCGTAAGCAATCTGTGACTGGTCTGTATATAATAGTGTGTTTGTACAAATATCGTTGCTTGTTTGCTGTTTATTTGTTATTATATTTTTGGCTTAGTTTGTTACTTTGATGGGATTTTGGGTTACACTCTCATACACTGTAAATAAACAATCACTTTATCATCATTTTTTCAAGGTTTTTCTCATTTTACCATACATCCAGAACCCACTATGAGCCTTCCTGGTTCGTCAATCTCACACTGAGAAAATTAAAACACTTTTAAAGTTGTTCGAATTAAGTGCTTAGCAATGAACAGTATTAATCAGAAATTGAGTTTTGATTCGTTTATAGAAGGACATTTATGGGACATGATATTTACGTAATATTTTAATGATTTTTGACATAAAAATGAAAAAGTATTGTCAAAATTATACCACTGACAGAAGACAAGTTTTTATCATCTATGGTCAAAAATAGTAAAACTCAACTGTTTAACTAGGCGAGTTGTAAAATGAGGCTATTTTTTAAGTGTTCCTTTAAAGTGTTTTCAGTTGAGATACGGAACATGATAGCTTTGGAAAAACAGTTCAAACTACGTTTAAAGCAACATCTCGATCAAAATAAAATCTAAAGTGAAATGCCTGACACCAACATCACCTCTAGTTACACAATGTTCTCTTCATGCAAAGCAAATTCAACACTCACGGCTTATTAAAGTTTGATGTTGCTAACTCCCTAGCAAAAATCAAAATAAACAAAATGAGACGACAGAAAACTAACACATTAAATGAATTACATTTAATCATTGTATAGATTTTCTTTTATTTTTTTGTTTAAAGAAAAGTCCATTTCAATGAGACGACAATTTGGGTGCTTGGGTCAAATGAACACACTGAATTAAGGTTTAAGGTTGTCAAATATAAGAGGTTTATTTAATTACATTCTTCGTGCAAGCAAAATTTATATATGCAAGCTTAGTGTTTTTATATACACACACTGGCCACTTTATGAGGTACACCTGTCCAACTGCTTGTTATTGCAAATTTCTATTTGCAATAGAATTTCTACTCAGCTAATCACATGGCTGCAATTCGATGCATTTAGGCATGTAGACATGGTCAAGACGATCTGCTGCAGTTCAAACCCAGCATCAGAATGGGGAAGAAAGGTGATGGTAGGGTCAGAATTTGGAGTCAACAGCATGAAAGCATGGATCCATCCTGCCTTGTATTAACGGTTCAGGCTGCTGGTGGTGTAATGGTGTGGGGGATATTTTCTTGGCACACTTAGTACCAATTGAGCATAGTGTCAACACCACAGCCTACCTGAGTATTGTTGCTGACCATGTCCATCCCTTTATGACAACAGTGTACCCATCTTCTGACGGCTACTTCCAGCAGGATAATGAGCCATGTCATAAAGCGTGAATCATCTCAGACTGGTTTCTTAAACATGACAATGAGTTCACTGTACTCAAATGGCCTCCACAGTCACCAGACCTCAATACAATAGAGCATCTTTGGTATGTGGTGGAACAAGAGATTCACATCATGGATGTGCAGCCGACAAATCTGCAGCAACTGTGTGAGGCTATCATGTCAATATGGAGCAAAATCTCTGAGGAATATTTCCAGTACCTTGCTGAATCTATGCTACGAACGATTAAGGCAGTTCTGAAGGCAAAAGGAAGTCCCAACCTGGGACTAGTAAGGTGTACCTAATAAAGGGGCTAGCAAGTGTATAAAAAAAATGTTCAAAAGGATGATAAAGTAAGAAAATATGTTTCACTGAGCTGACATTAACCCAATACTGAGTGAGTGAAAGCTACGATATACGTTGCGTTTAATAATAATTTCCCCAGATGACTTGAACAGCTCTATTGAGAAAGAATCTATTAATTTAGAATGATTGGGGTGATTGTGAAGGGGATGCGTCTGCATGAAATATAATAAACAAGCAGAGATAAATATAAAAAGAAGAGAGGTTCAAACTAAACTAGCATGATTTTTTATAGGGGAGTTTTCTGTAACAGCATTCACTTAGATAAATTGAACATATTGAATAATCCAAAAAATATATATCACCACAAAGTCTTCACACTATAAATTAAATACAATCATATTTGATTAACTACAAGTGTTATTTGTTGCACCCAAATCTTTTGACTTGTTTTGAAAGTTTCCAAAGCAACAGAACTTAAAGGAATACCCAAAAATTCACCCCAAATTTTTAATTTAGCAGTTATTTACTCAGCCTTCACTTGTTCATGAACTATTATGTGTTTCTTTCTTCTGTTAAACACAAAAGAAAATATTTTGTAAAATGCTGGTATACAGCGGGAACATAGTAATTACTTCCTATTATGGAAATCGATGGGAGTCAGCAACCTGCATTCTTCAAAATATCTTCTTTTGTGTTCAACAGAAAAAGAAACATATAAAGGTTTAAAATCCCATGAGGGAGAGTAAACTATGAGGTAATTTTCATTTCTGGGTTAACTTTCCTTTTAAAAAGACTTGTAATTAAGAAACTTTCACTCTACTATGGTTAAACGTGGCAAGTAATCCACAAATCACATGACTTTGGAACTGTAGTACCTGGTCAACTATGATTGCTATTTAACATCAGACAATTGCAAACGTACAAATTGTGAATGATATATTGCGTAGCCCTACCAAGCACAAACAGTTGCTTTGTATAATTGCCACTTCTTGTGTATATTGCCTCAACTTGCTGCATCGCTGAACGCCTCCTCAACTGTAAGTGGCTTAGGACAAAAGCGTCTGCTAAATGACTAAATGTAAATGTAAGTTTTCTCTTAAAAAAAAAAAAAAAACTAACGATAAATTAAACTTTCCTAAATCTTTAACATCACACTTACAATGTTTAAAGATGAACAACTTCTTAATTTTGCTTTGGACTGATAATGACTGTGTACATTATGACAAATTTAATTTTGATTATTTTCAACATTTAAACAGCCGTCCACTGCCATTTGTCTACAATGATTTATGGAGGTTATTTTTTATTTTACAAAATAAACAACAAAAACATAACAAAAATGACAGAGAAATATAGGGTTGGGTACCAAAACCGGTATGCAACGGACTGAATAAACATATACATTTTGGTGCCTAATTTAGGTGCTGCGACAAGAACATAAAAAGCATCAAGGGGTACACCAAAGACACACAAAGGTGCGCATTGTGTCACACCACCTCTAAACATTTAATTCTAAACAACTTTGAGAGATATGGTCACCGTCGACGATGTTAGGCGTAGATGCGCAGTACAGCGCATCAGGCGAGCGACTCCCTTCAGATTCATCAACACGCATGATTGTGTTCATCAAATTTGCTTAAACTACGCATTCTAAAGTATGGCTATATTTTACAAGGAAGGATACGGACACAGCAACGTGAAGCAGATGCTTTACAGGGAATCAACTTTGACAGCTTGCAACATCATCTGGCACTTTCACTAAATACATTTACACGGACACCAACACTCCGATTTTAATATGATTAGGACAACCCTTTGATTAAGAGTTGACGATGCAAACATCGATTTTTAATTACCTTAAAGGACCACAGACACCCACGTCACGAAATGCGGAGGGTTTTTCTTTCCATTCGGCATACGCTATCAAATTCCATTAAAACAACACTCTTCAACCAATCTTTACATCATAGTCTTATCCAACACCTCAGTTTGTCATGGGGCATGAACAACATGTTGCTGAATGAAAGTGAAACTGCCAAACTGCAGTTAAATTAAAAAAATTAAAAATTAAACACCCGAAATTACATGAAACTCCAGAGGAAACGTGGATAGTGTGGTGACGCAATGATGTTGATCAATCAATGTACTATAACATGTAAAATGGGATCATGAAAGAAACATTCAAAAAGCAACTCATGTAAACGCCTTAATCATATTATTGTCTTATTCAGATTAGGGCAAATATTTAGATTACTGATGTCCATGTAAACATAGTCCCAAGCCCCAACCTGAGAAAAAAGGTGCTCCCTGATTTTGATGACAGCCTTTCCACAGGTTAGTAGTAAGCTAATGTACTGTTAATTGCATAATGCAAATCTTAAATTCATGCTAACAAATGAATGATCAAAATAAATCTATTAACGCAATTCAATTCAATTATACACCATATGAATTGATGTAAACTTTGAAGTTTTATTAAAGATTTTTCTAGAGTCATCCACCAAATTTTGTGGCTCAAAAGTATCGGTTCAGGCACCGGTACCATTTTAAAAGTATAAATTTAGCACCAGTATTGAAATAACCCCAAACGATACCCAAACCTATATATTCAAGGTATAATTCTCTCTCAAAAAAAAATGACCTCATTTACTCTACCTCATGTGGTTTTAAACCTTTAAGAGTTTCTTTCTTCTGTTGAACACGAAATAAGTATTTTGAAGAATGCTGGTTGCCATAAACTTCCATAGCAGGAAAAAAATACTATGAAAGTCTATGGATGTGTTGGAATATCTAATCAATTCCATGCGTGTTCAATATAAAAGGTCAGGAGAGGTTTTTCTTCAATGTCAAAAATCTTAGTAATTTATTGAATACAAATGATTAATTTGATTCACAGAATTCTGGTATCCTAAATGCAATGCAAGAGCTACATTCAGGAGGTGCGCAACAGTTTTCATTTCCTGACTTCAACTTATGTAGGCAGCTGATATTAACAGGTGGAGTTTAGTGAAATTCGTCACTTGTCAATCATTCTCCAGTCCTCCATTGGCCGCACCCATACATACGTCCTCTTTTCCTACGAATTCTCTGCACAACATTAAAAGCACAAGACTTTCTCAACTGCACATATTCTGTGTTCAGTTTGAACACATTTCTGCCCAAGTTAATTTTAGACAATCAGGCCATTGCATTTCTATCAGCTCCATCTACTTTGCAAAAATAATGAGAAATAAATACAGAATAAATACAGAAGTTCAGTTAATGTCACCTTTAAGCAATACAAATACAATTGTTTAATGAAAAGAAAAAGACAAAAATATGTTTTAAAATTTCCTTTGTAATTCCTTTTTCCCAACACATGCCACCAACCAGCATTCTTCAAAATATATTGTGTTCAACAGAGGAAAGACACTCAAATAGATATTGAAGCGTGAGTAAATAATTGCAGTAAACAATTTGTAGGTGAACTATCTTTTAACTTTTGTTTCTGATGTTAACAAGTATCTGTGAATATGAAATATAATCAAACTTATCTCCAATGAAACTATTCTATGCATTCTTAGTTTGACTTCTCCGTGAAGGCTACATGCGGCGCCTTTGGCCAAAACAAGGCTTCTTATTTGGCAGAGTAATTCTGCTGCCTACTGTTTGGAACGGCCTGTAGTGTTGGTTGTGTGCCTACGATGCCTAAAAATGCTGTCTAGGTACTCACTAGTGTTTGGAATAACGCCTGGAAGTGTCCTTTATCTTTGTGCAGTGTAGTAGTCTTCCTATGGCACACGCAAGGAAACAGATTTGTTTGGCAGGTAAACGAGCCATGACATGAGTAAGCAGTATTTAAGGATTAGGATTCATATGGCCCGTCATTGTAGATGGAAGTAGGTGGGGTGTCTAAAGTTTGAAATTCAACATTTATTATTGTAGATTTGGTATACACAGCATACAAACTGTTCTTACTTATTGTAATTATCAGATCAATTTATTGAAAATGTACACATAGACATAGCTTTTTTTGAAAATGTAGCTACACAACATATTGTATATGTTATCTACACTACCCGAAAAAAGTCTTGTCATCAATCCCAGTTGTAAGAGCAAAAAATATTAACTTGACATCTAGTTGACCATTTGGAAAAGTGGTAGAAGGTAGATTTTTCCAATGAATCATCTGTTGAACTGCATCCCATTCATCACAAATCCTGCAGAAGACCTAATGGAACCTGCATGGACCCAAGATTCTTACAGAAATCAGTCAAGTTTTGTGAAGGAAAAATCATGGTGTGGGGTTACATTCAGTATGAGGGTATGCGAGAGATCTGCAGAGTGGATGACAACATCAAAATCCTGAAGTATCAAGACATTTGTGCTGCCTATTACATTACAAATCACAGAAGCGGGTAAATTCTTCAGCGCTACTTGTCATACTTCAGCCTCCACATCAAAGTTCCTGAATTCGAAGAAGGTCAAGGTGCTCCAGGATTGACCAGTTCAGTCACCAGATATGAACATTATTGAGCATGTCTGGGGTAAGATGAAGGAGGAGGCATTGAAGATGAATCCAAAGTATCTTGATGAACTCTGAGAGTCCTGCAAGAATGTTTTCTTTGCCATTCCAGATGACTAAGTTATTTGAGTCATTGCAGAGATTTATGGATGCAGTCATCCAAGCTCATGGGAGTCATTCACAATATTAATTCTTTATCCACTGCACCATGACTTTATGTTCTATACTGTACATTATTTCTGTTAAGTGACAAGACTTTTGTCCAAGCAAAGTCAGACCTTACTGTCCTAATTAAATCATTAAAAATCAAGGCACGATCAGATTTTATTTTGGTAAAATAAGCGTATTCTAAAGTCCTTTGCCTTTCATATAAGCCCCTTCTGATACCAAATGAGCCACTAGAAGTCAGTTATTATTTGTTGTTCCTAAAACTTGGATAGGCGACAAGACTTTTGTCAGGTAGTTTATGTATACTGTCCTCTAGACATGGGATGATAACTGGCTTCAATGTTTACCACGGTTTGGATGATATTTTTATCCAAGTTTATATTACCATCAGAGTCTTATATCAGCCCATGTCTACTGTCCTCCCTATACTCTACACCAGGGGTGTCCTGCAGATTTTAGCTTCAACCCCAATTATACACATCTGAATCAGCTAATCAAGCTGTCTCTAGGTATACTAGAAACTTCCAGGCAGGTGTGCTAAGGCAAGTTGGAGGTAAACTATGCAGGACACCGGCCCTCCAGGACTGAGTTTGGGCACCCCTGCCCTACACCTTAATTATTTCATATTTTGAGTGATATGTATTAAAGTGAAGCTTTTGTAAAGCTGCTTTGGATTGATAGATATCGTGAAAAGCACTATACAAATAAAGTTGAATTTAATTTAATTCTATTTTCCTACATCACACCAAACCACAAAGGCTATTTTGTGCCTCAGAGTAAAATCAAAGTGAGATATTCTTGTGCTCATACATATGCTGATATTGAGCAATTCAATATATTGTTAATAGACTGTCATAATGAAAATGCACAATATTAATATCATCATAGGCCTAATATAATGGATATTATTTTAATTATTTAAACATTCTGAAAGACTTTCAAGCATAATCCCAATGCTGTATTTGCAGTGGTTGTTCTTCAGAGCACCAAATGGTGAAGAATTCATATAAATAATAGGCGATTTATTTGCAAACATACATCTTTATGTTAATCTGGCACAGTACGTTGAAAATTCTGAGAGTGTTTATTTCCATCTTGTTCGTTAGCTCTGTACAAAAAGATGCCATTTGTTAAAATCACTTAATTTACTACAAAAAAACATATATTTTTCTTAGATGATACTGTACATATTCAGTTGTGTTTTATTAGATTTAATAACTATAATATGGCCATTTCTCACTGTTGCTTTTAATGCATAACTTTTTAATGCAAGTACTTTTTACTTTTTAAAGTTTACTAATGAGAATTTATTGTAAAGTGTTACCTATTAAACCCTTTTGCAATTTAATTGGTTTTAAACATCTGTTTACTCTTCACATTTATTTTGGGTTATACCTGTTAAAGTGACCTTTTTTGCAGCTTAGGTAGTATCGTGATAATATCGTATATTGTGATTAAAGCTTCTGCAATTAAATTGCAACAAAAACTTTTTATAAGAATACTTGAGATATTCTAATAAGAAATAATTATGTCTAGCACTTTCTCACACATAAATTCCTGATGAAGCTTCACTTTCTTGATTTTTGAAATAAATATTAGTGTCGGAAAGCGAACAGTGAAGCCTATAGAGCTGAGTGACATTCTAAGCAGCTCTGTTTATTTCTCTGGCATTTAGAAGGACAAGAGGAGAGGCTGCTGGAAAAGGTGAGGCCTGATCAAATACAATTTTTGTAAAACAAAACAATTGTCTATCTCCATTGTGTCCAAGTAAAGGTTAACGATGTTAACAGCCACTGGCTTGGGCTGAAGGACATTAAATGAAAAACACACAGCCAGATCTTGTTGATTGTGAGTTTCAACACCGCCATGATAAGATGCCATTAATTAGCATTACCATATCAGAGAGACGCTAGCAGACAGGAAATGTGCCATCAAACGGCCCCTGAAATGACCATGATGGGTGACATTTGATTTACTGCACTTTGCCACTTTCATTCTATTGTCCCCAAATTAGCCATGAAAGGTGTGTGTTTTAGGGGTTTGAAGAGCGCTAATCCTTTCTCATGTGTATTACAACAATGCAAACTCAACTCTTGGCAACTCTTAGATTTGCTTCATGCATTGTGGAAAAATATAATATAATATGGTGACGTTTGACAATAAGGTTCCATTAGATAATGTTAATGTATTTACTAACATCAAAACTAATGTTTACTATGATTTATAAATGTTATAAGAGTATTGTTCATTCTTAGTTCATGTTAGTGGGAACATTATTGTGGTATATAATATAATATAATATAATATAATATAATATAATATAATATAATATAATATAATATAATATAATAGTATAATATAATAGTATAATATAATATAATATAATATAATATAATATAATATAATATAATATATTATAATGACACCTTACTGAAACACATATAATATAATATAATGACACCTTACTGAAACAAAAGGCCAAACTTTGGTAAATTGGGTGTTTCAAACAACTGTAAAGATCGTCATCAATCTAGGCTTTGCAGATCACTAGAAAAACATTCATTAATCACCCGCACTACAATTCTACCTCTATATGAACTACGACTCCCATCAGGCACCTCACACACACACTAGTTCTGGATCACCCCTGATTACATACAGACAGCTGGTAACTCATCATGGACTGATTATCTGGACTATATATATATATATATATATACACCTCTCAAACACACACACACACACACACACACACACACACACACACACACACACACACACACACACCACACACACACACACACACACACACACACACACACACACACACACACACACACACACACACACACACACACACACACACACGTTGCTGAATCTTTTTTCCTGTAACATTCCTGTAGCATTGTCCTTGCCTTGTCCTTCCATGGTTTTTGATCCCTGTTTTTGTTATTGTTTATGCTGTTTGTCTCCTACACAGACCTTTCACTTGTGACCACGACTACACTTTTGGTTTACCCTCATGCATCCGTTTGTTCCTGTTTTACCATTTCCTGCCTGACTAAGCTATTAATAAACTGCGTTTGGACTAGGGTTGTGCAATTAATTGAAATCATATGGAAATCGCGATTTGGACACGAGCGATTTCTAAATCACCTAACAGCATGATTGTCCTGCAGTATGGTATTTGAACCAATCATTACACAGCATGCCTAAACAGAGCGTGAGAACAGGAGACTAAATAACCTGCGTATGCATGGATGATGAGTTTAGCACAGGAGGACTTGGTGCCAAAAAAGTCAACATCTGTGGTATGGGATTAAGTTATTGGGATACAGGAAGGCTGATGTATGGCAGAACATTGTAATAATTGTAATTAACATTGTATATATAATCTGTAAGCTAGGGCTGTACAATTAATCGAAATTGAATCGCAATTTGAAACGTTGCGATTAGCTAGTCGCAGGAGGCTGCAATTTGAAATATATGCATCAAGGTTTCCGCTACATTCGTTCATCCGTGGCGGGCTGCCACGCCAAAATTCATCCCGCCACGGCTACATTACAACTTCTCATTTAAAACATTTAGTCGTGTTTTTTTTATAGCGGGTTATAATCGCACCAAAACACATTAAAAGGTAAGTGAATTTTAACAGCGCAAACTTTTCTGTAACCGTAGTAGTGCTGTGCGCTATTTGTTCAACCCTTTAAGGTGACATGCTGACTGACTGACTGACTGACAGGTGCGTGATGCGTGGGGTGCCAGCAAACACGGCGTAGCTTCGGTTAAGATGAACACAGTTTCCATAAGTATACTTATCTTTCTGGAGTTTATAGCCATCTCACTTTACTTCAGGACACGTTAATGTCCAAAAACGCACAAAAACGCACTAAATCGCACTTCAGCAGCGCTTACTGGAGAGCGCACGAGAAGATCTGCACCTGAGCATGTAAATTTGAGTGCGTGCAAGAAGTTTTGTGCATGAAGAGGAAATCGGCGCGCAAGCAAAGAGATTCGCATGCTCATATTACATGAATGCGTTCTCGACTTGTAATACTCTGTGTAATATTTGTCTTTGAAATAGTTGGCAGATCTGTGTAAAAAAAAAAAAAGCCTGCCGCCACAGCTGGGAAAATCCTAGAGGAAACACTGTGTATTATTTAATTTCCCTGCCCAGAGCACATGCATGACTGCCGTCAGTGTGTGACAAGTCTTACAAGCCAATTGAGTAATCAGAATTGCACGACCAGACTATGCGGAACATCCACAAAAAAACAAAAAAACACAGAAAAGAGCGAATGAGTGGGATGATGGCATCTGCCATTTCAGAAGCATTAATAGATTAATTTAAAAGCAAAACAGCACATCAGTAATATGGGAATATTTGGGTTTCAAAGTCACAGACACAGAACAAAAACAGGTCATTTGTACTAGCTGTCGCAGAATTGTTGCCAGCATGAGGAAATACAACAACCAGCACCTAAATATACTGCAAAATTAAAATCACAAATCAAAATCGCAATCTGTTAAAAAAAATAGCAATTCGATTTTTTCCCCAAATTGCACAGCCCTACTGGAAGCTGAATAAATGGATAACCGATTTCCATTGATGTATGGTTTGTTAGAACAGGGCAAGATTTGGCTGAGATCTGAATATCTGGAATCAGAGTTGGAAAAAAATCAAAATACTGAGAAAATCACCTTTAAAGTTGCCAAAACCAAGCTCATAGCAATGCATTACTAATCATAAATTAAGTGTTAATATATTTATAACAGGAGATTTACGATTTTTACTTAAAATTCGAATGGTTTTTGACAAAGAAAAATCAATTTTGACCCGTACAATGTATTTTTGGTGATGTAAAGTAATGCATTTGTGGTCCAGGGTCACATATGACATACCAAGTGCCAGGCCAACAGAACTACTGTCTATATGCTAACATTTGTTTACATTGCGGTGCAGTGTGGGCGTCATTTATCTATCAAAACAAAAACATATCAGCGCAGTAAAGACCTCCGACTGATCAGATCGCAAGAGCAGAATGGCTAACACAACTAAGTTTCTCATTATAACGATGTTCCTCATTATCTTTAAAGCAACTGTAAATATTATCTATCAGTTGGCTGAAATCTAGAAGTTTGTATTTTGCTCACTTGCAAAGAAACATAATGTACAGTAGTCAACATTTGAAGTGGATCAAAAGCGTTTTTCAAAATTGCCTCGAAGACAAGAACGAGTGCCGTTCAATAGTTCTTGGACAACTTTGGTTTTGATCCACTTCAAATGTTGACTACTGTAAAATATTATTTGATTTGCATTATCTACACTGATTGCTGCCAGTTGGGTAGCTCACTAAACAGTTCAGGCCTTGCTAACAAGGCAGTCAGTGGGCTTACATGAATTGTAAACTTTTAACCAACTACAGTTTAAGTCAGAACTATTAAATTATTATTAATTTTAGTTTGAATGGAAATAATATTTTTTTAAACAAATTTCTAAACGCAATACTTTTAATAACTTTTTTTTTTATCTTTGCCATGAGAGCAGTACATAATATTTTACTATTTTTCAAGACACTAGTATTCAGCTTAAAGTGACATTAAGGGCGTACTCGCACTATGCTATCCTAACCGTGCCCAGGCCCGTTTCCCGGATCATTTGAGAAGTGTGAGTGCTCTAAATCGGGCTCAGGCATGGTTCACTTGGCCGGCCCTGGCCCGGTTGGAAAAGGTGGGCCAAAGCGCGATTCACTTGGGGTCAGGCGCGGTACGCTTGTGGGTAAGTGCAAAACGTGCCTGAGACCGAAACTGAAAGCAAGACGTGACTTTTAAGGGACTGTTTGATATGGATTAATTAATCATTCGTACTGTTCAATGAACGCAAAATTGTCGTAGTTTGTTAAAGACGCAAACCCCACACTACACGTCAGCTGCGCCTTCAGCAAACCTCCTAATTCATGCAGCACGAAGACTTTATAATTGTTTATGAGCGTCAAAAGTGGCTGATTTGTTAGGAGAAATATTTGACTGTGTGTCACCGCATATCAAACAACTAAAACGATATAACTAAAGAAATCTCCACTGTGCTGAGCGAGAGCGCTTACTGAACAGCGCATCATCGATGACGTAAGCGTGCCCAGGCCCGAATGTAAGGTGAGTGCGTGCTTTGTCCCGGTTCAAGGCAACTGTACATAGTGTGAGTATGCCCTAAAAGGCCTAACTAGGTTAATTAGGCAAGTTAGGGTAATTAGGCAAGTCGTTGTATAATGATGGTTTGTTCTGTAGACAATCAAAGAAAAGAATAAAAATATTGCTTAAGGGGGCTAGGGGTGCAACCATTATAGATTTTGGTTGTACGATTATAGTCTGAGAAATAATCATGGTTTCACGGTTATCACGATTATTATGCATTCATTAATTTCAAAACAAAAACAGTAGGGATGTCCAGATCCAATCACGTGATCGGTTTCAGACTTGATCGGAATTGGATGTTACCTCCAAAGCAGGACTCAAATATATATGTACATATATATTCTCATTACCGTGTTTCCCCTAGGTTTACAGTTTTTTAAGGAGGGGGGAGGGGGGATGCGGTGCAGTGCGGCTGTTCAGACTGACAGCGACACAAGGAGTCATGGTGTTAATTCGTTTCTTTTAATGACAGCAGTAAAAAAAAAAAAAACGAACAATTATTTGAACTGTACAACCTAAAAATTTTTTTAATATTTTTTAAAATTTTGTCACTGCAGTGTATCTTCTGGCCTTAATAATTTAAGGATGCTGCATATTACCATTTAGGTGTGAACGTGTCGTGGCTAGAAGCAGGTGTACAGAAAACAATTCATCCATTAATTTTACTTCGGCTTAGTTCCTTATTTATCAGGGGTCGCCACAGCGGAATGACTCGCCACAGAAAATAATAAAACAGAAATATTTTTCAAAACAAAAACAGTAGGGATGTCCAGATCCAATCACGTTATCGGTTTCAGACTCGATCGGACACAGAAATAAAACAAAACATATTATAGGAAATATAGTGAAAAATTCCTTGCCCTGGAGAACATCATTTGAAAAACATTTGAAGAAAAAAAAAAATCACTTTGACCTCAACTGTATCTATTATTTGTATTTCCACCAGTTAAAATGAACAGTTGGGTTGATTACTTTGAGCAGCTCAGAATATAAAATACAATAAGCATGACCAGTCCCTTTCAGTCTGCTTAAAGCCTGAATGCTGATTTGACTGTTAAGACAATCAAATTTAAATGTACTAATGACTGCAGGATGAAGGGTGTGGTGCAAGCATTACCTTGTGAGATCAGCGAGGAAAGGAAGGGAAAACTCGCACCCCTCCCTCAAAACACCACACACACACAAACACACTCGTTCAGTGTCAGGCCTCTCGGGGGATGATAATAGGAAGCCACAGTGGGGCTGTGATTGCATCAGCGCTTTGATCTGACCGCTAATTGCTGGTGACAGACAGGGTTGCGACAACGCCACTTCCCTGCTTGATGCCGGAGCCTCTTATTCTCGGAGAAAGAGCGGCTGGGATGGGCTTCGGGAAGCTCGATTTAATCAGGGCCCTCGCGGGAGTCCAGATAAATCCACATTAGCCCGGCGCAGGATTAACTAGAGAAAAGAAATCAGCTGTAAACCTGTTAAGGTGATGTACGTAGGAAAGGCTAAGGCTTCTATATTACCTTCGCGGTGTGAAAGACGCATTCAAGAAGACAGATATTAAATGTACTTTATCCGTCTCATCAAGCATCACCGATAATAACGTGCTGAAAAAATTATTCGCAGTCGTCTGGCCATGCAGCCTTGAATCACCCTGAAGGAGTTTTACTTTGTGATAATGACCGGCTGACTGCACATTTTCCTGCTTGTACACAGCTACTTGCTGCATAAATAATTAAAAGGACACAAACTGCTAATTTGAATTGAAATTCAGAGAACCACAACGTGTTGTAAGACACAAAGTGTAGCAAGCACAGCCTTGTAAGAAACCATCTGACTTGTGTAATGGGCAATTACAGCGTGGAAAATAAGTATTGAACACGTCACCATTTTTCTCAGAAAACATATTTCTAAAGGTGCTGCTGACTTGAAATTTTCCAAAGATGTTGGTAACAATTCAAGAAATCCATATATGCAAATAAAATAAAACAAATTAGTTTACAAATTAAGTCATGCATAATAAAATGAAATGACGCAGGAAAAAAGTATTGAACACATGAAGAAAGGGAGGTGTAGAAAGGCAGTGAAAGCCCAGACAGCAGCTGGAATCTCTCAGTAGTTCTTCAGCAACCCTCTGCCCTTTATCATTGTAAATTAATATTTGCTGTTTCAGTTCAACATCTACATTAGCAGGAAGATGAAGGTGAAACCAGGGTGAATATTTCAGCAAGACAATGATTCAAAACATAGCCAAGAAAACTAAAATTCTTTCAGAGAAAAAAAATCAAGCTGTAGAATGGCCCAGCCAATCACCTGACTTGAATCCAATAGAAAATACAAAATAAATATTAGATTTGATAGACGAGACCCACAGAACCATCAAGATTTTACACTCTGTGTTGAAGTCTGTGAAAAAAATAAATAAAATAAAATCACATCTGATCAACGCATGTGACTTCATTCTCCATATGAGAGGCGTCTTTAAGCTGACATCAACAAAAAAGCCTTTTATATAAAGTGGTAAATACGTTTCAGTAGTTCAGACTTTCTCCTTGTGTCATTGTTACACAACTAATTTTTACAGTTTTTTGTTTGTTTTATTTTTATGTTTGTATTATTTGGGCTTGTACCAAAATCTGGTTCAATTCCATGTCAACAGCTCCTTTAAAAATATTATTCTGAGAAAAAAAGAATTTTTCCCCACTGTATATAGAAATGACAAAAAATTGTGCGAATAAAATCATTAAACGTATGGCTTACAGTAAAGAAATCATTTAAGCTATCTTCAATAGCAGTGGATGTTAGCTTTCACTATTTAACTTTTTCAGTTTTGTTCAATAAGTCATGAAAACAAACATTTTTGATACTTCTCAAAATACTGCTTCTTAACAATTTTTACACTACTGTATATGAGATGCAAATAAATTTTTATAAGTTGGAATTACTACTATAGCAAATTTGATACAGTGTAAAAGGTTAAAGTAGCAAACTGTTAAGTAAACATTCCCACATAAATAATAACTCGGCATGCAAAGTCTAAGGCCCCGTTTATACTAGTGTGTTTTCATTTTGAAACAGCGTATTAGATCAAAAACTATCCGCATCCACACTAGTGTTTCATCTAGCATTTCTAAACATATCTCAGTCCACGCTACTCCACCAAAAATGTACATCACGTGACCATTTGCGCACTCTGGGCATGCGCGTGCAAGTATAAACAGGAACCATGTGTCTTGCTCGGCATTTGGTTATTGTTAGTCAACAAACGCTGGTTAAACGATGAACACGAGCGATTAGCGAGTGCTCGAACAATAGCTTGCCTCTTGCGAATATATGCAGCTGCTGTAAAAAAGGAAGAGTTTACCTGCACAATGGCGCCTAAAACAGACAATAGTGCAAACAACGCTCCCATTTCTGTCTCCATGTTGTTGTTTACAGTGAAGGCTGGTCTGCCGTCTTCCGGTAGCGTTATAGTCATGTGATAGGGGCTTGACGAATAAGGGAAGGATACGCAATGACCCAAAAGCCCCAATCAGGTAGTGAATCTCAGCAGCCACGGCTCCGTTTTCAGATGTCTCCGTTTTCCCCCATCCACACTGAGACGGAGCAGCAGCGTTTTAGAATGAAAACGACCTCTCAAGCGTTTTCAAAACGCTCCGTTTTTGGGGCTCGAAAACTCCGGCGTAGTGTGAACGGATGGCGTAAACGGAGCAAAACTTATGCGTTTTAAAAACAAAAACGCATTAGTGTAAACGGGGCCAAAGAATTGTAGTGTATAAACGTGTGAAAAAGCCAATAGTGTCTGACTGCAAACTTTCAGATGCAAGCTGATACATGCAGTCTCCGACACATGCACTCAATAGTTAATGACGTCACTGTCAGGGGCGGGGTTAGGTGTATGAATTAAAAGCATTGCATGCACTCTCAGCTTGCATGTGCATCTCGTCTGCAGCCAGAGCCCTCTCAAAAAAGCAGGCGCATAAGCAAATGTATGAAAGTCTATTCTGCCAATGAGTCAAAATATGAAAAAAAAGAAAATAAATACAAGACAAATATTAAATGTGCATGACAACAAGAAGCCTGCCTTTGAGTAATAGAGTACAAATTACTGACTACTACTGGAAAATTGTAATCTGATTACATTATTTCATGTAAAAAGTAATCAGATTACTAAGTATTTTATGAAGTTACTTTTAAAACTTATAAAATATACCCATAACAAAAATACTAAATAAACTGCAGCTCTTTCAGTAATTTAATATCCACTGAAAAACATTACAATAGGTTGATCACAGCAGCTTGACATATTCAAAAGACTTAAAGAGTTTGCCCAATACTTCTCTCATCATTCACTTGTTCCAAAGAAGACATTTAGAAGAAAACTGAAAAAGCACTGCCATGTTTGGGTGTTCTGTGTTTGTCTGAGGTAATTAGTCTACCGAAATGTGTATATTCCATACAAAGTATGAAGCTGATCGTTCAGTTCTTGTTACGTGGCTTGCGGTTTTCAACTGAGCGCCTGGGAAATGAGAGCGCATGTAATATGCACTCCCAATATGCGCACGAGATATGCGAACAACCCCATAAGCAGCTACTCTTCTTTTCACATTTAGAAGATATCTTCACTCCCGACCCTGCACAAAAATCCAATTTAGCCTGTTTGGGCCACTGTGTTTTTGGGCGCTGGTGTCCTTGTTGGTGATGGGTATTGTCGTAGAATGCTTTCTGTTTAAGTGCTTGAACAAGTTGCTAGTCGAATTAAAAGCAGTGAAAGTTCTTTAGAGACTGGATATAGACTGAAGTTCACAGCAATATTTAATTTTTATGCTCAATGAAATCAAAATAATGTCTGTATTTCCACACGAAAAAGCAACCACTCTTGTCAGCAGCCATTTCAGCTCGCATTCTCCAGCAATTTAAAAGCGTATGCTTATTAACTGACGCTGCAGCAGAAAACGTGATTTTCTATACTATATAAAATTATAGATTAATTTTTTTATAAATTGTTAAAATATTGGTGTCCAGAGACTGTTGTGTACACCGTGAATTTATATAAAATTCACTTTAATGTGTGATATGATTAAAAAGTGGTCATAAACAAATACTTTCTCACTTCAAATGAGTAGCAGCTTGGACCTGGAAACAGTATTCCACACGTCACATCCACAAGCGGATGGTTTCGCTACATGAGGAGAGCGACACATCACCTTCCCACGTTTGTCACGAATTACGTGACATCACCCGCATGGAGGAGCTTGGCTGGATGCGCCCTGCCCAAACCAATCGCGTGGATCGAGGAAAATAAATATATTCATATCAAATATATTTTTTGGAGTCAAACACTTTGGACAACGCTTGAACAAAATTCATGATCTTGTAAAAACGTGATTAAGACTTTAATACCTTTTAAGGGCTTTAATTTTTTCATAATTGATTTATCAACTTTTAATACTTTAAGACCCCGCGGACACCCTGTGTAACATAAGTAACGCAATTACACTGACTTTAGTACCTGTAATCAAATTACACAAGTTTAAAACGTAATTCCTCACATTACTGCGTTCCTCAATATTCAATATAATTAGAATACAGTAACGGGTTACTGTGCAACCCGTTACACCCAACTCTGGTTGTCAAGTACTTGTACATGCCTACAGACATAAACATGACATTTTCTAAAGTTTACATGGAGAAAACAACCTTCTTTCTTGTTCAAAAACTTGCACTTTGAAACACATTTTCAGACATCTGAAATGCTGTTGCCATGTACATTATATTAACAAACAAAACACATTTAAAAACTCTCCATTGATCTTTTCTGGTGTGTGCGAGGTGTTTCAAATCCACAAAACGTGTTACTTTTGTCCCTCAAGTCTTTGTTTTTAATGATGGACCACGAAGGACCAATCAGAATGAAGTAAAACACAGAACCAAGCTCATTTACAGGACTGATGGCATCCAACACCATTTACCGTCAGAGCATCTAGATCGAGGCACAACAGTATTACTTTTTCGCATCATGATGCAACAATGCTTTGTTCTTCCACACCGGACTCACAATAATTAGCACACGCTTGGAGATCTCCATCCTGACAGCAGAAAAACTGCACAAGACCACAAGAAGCTCATGCCACGATATATTCCCACCAAGCAGATGATGATTGAAATCATCAGATGCCACCCTGGGTTTAAACTATGCAAACGAGTATTTAAGAAAGCCTCGGAGTCTGTCCATGTCCATTAGATTTCCTGTTACTCCACCCTATTTTTCCTCGTCTTGCCCTGCGGGTCTCTTGTATCTCGCTGCCAATCTGCGTGGCGTTATGGCCAGCCCAGTCAAGCTGGGTGTTTTCTCGAAGTCACAACAGGTTTGAGTCGTTCTGTGCATATCGAGTTAACAGCTCTCTGCTTCGGCTGGGGCATGTCATCTCCCAGGCAAGCGAATCAATCATATTTTTTTTCCTCTGGACCAAACTGCTGGTATGCAATAATTAGTGTGTTTGGGGCAGAGAATGAGAGCACTTGGGAAACACACATCCCCGCAAACATACTTCCACACACACATTACAGCAGCAAAGGTCATTTGTTATAACTGCGCCTGAAACAATAGTTGGAGTTTTTGGAGCACAGGTCATTATAAAGTGGCTGATTTCTCAAAGTCATTATGAAAGGCTACGAGCGGCTTGCGATTTAACATGAAGAAATACGATCTTGTGCAATGATAAGAAACAATAAAGCTCATTTAGGTTGTTCTGCCTCCCCTGACGGCTAGCGTTTGCTGAAATGGATCTCTCCTGTTATAAAAGCGAGTTACATATCGCATATTGGCAGGCGCGGAGAAAGTCATTCAGTCGCTTTTTTTTTTTTTTTACACATTCATGTCTTTCATGATACATTTCATATCCCAGAACCCTTTCCCTTAGCACCGCGGCTGCTGATATAAATCAAATTTCTAATGCAAGTGGTCAATGTTCAGTTATTCCCGTCAGCACATTCTCAGTTGAGCATTTATCAACTTTTACGATCTATCTCACCTCTCGGTGCAAGTCCATTTCCAAAGCGCTTAATTTGTGCACATTTTGAAAGGAGTGGTTCGTCGAAAAATGAAAATTGTCAGCATTTTGCTCACCCCCATATATTAACTTTCTGTAAGGTAAAATATTAGCCTGTACATCAGTTTTCCATGCAAGAAAAGGGGAGGGTAACTTTCCTCGCCAATCTACAAAAGACACTGAATAGTAACAAATAGTTTGATAATAGTTCAATCTAATGATTATTGCTCACATGAAAAAACACTGTAGTAATTTATAGTACATACTGTAGTGATTTTAAACCACAGTATACACTACCTGACAAAAGTCTTGTCGCCTATCCAAGTTTTAGAAACGACAAATAAACATTTGACTTCTAGTTGATCATTTGGTATCAGAAGTGGCTTATATGAAAGGCAAAGGCCTCTAGATTATGTTTATTAATACTTATAACTTATTAATAAAGTCATCTGGAATGGCAAAGAAAGCATTCTTGCAGGACTCCCAGAGTTCATCAAGATTCTTTGGATTCATATTCAATGCCTCCTCCTTAATCTTACCCAGGACATGCTCAATAATGTTCATATCTGGTGACTGGGCTGGCCAATCCTGGAGCACCTTGACCTTTGCTTTCAAGAACTATGATGCGGAGGCTGAAGTGTGACAAGGAGCGCTGAAGAATTTGCCCTCTCCTGTGGTTTGTAATGTAAAGGGCAGCACAAATGTCTTGATACCTCAGGCTGTTGATGTTGCCATCCACTCTGCAGATCTCTCGCACGCCCCCATACTGAATGTAACCCCAAACCATGATTTTTTCTTCACCAAACTTCTGTGAGAATCTTGGGTCCATGTGGGTTCCAATAAGTACTTGACTTAATCTGTTGTGGTAATTACACTTTAAAAAAAATGTTAGGTTTGACAATTCCTTCATGTTGTCCCAACATAAATTGATAACGTTAACTTAATCGTTTTTACAATTACAAATTTAAGTGGATTGATGATAAAACAAGTTGAAAACAACAACTACAACAAAAAAAAACTCATGAATCAGGTTGATTCAGCTCATTTTACATAAGTAGTAACAAGCAGCAAAAATCTATTTTTGAAAGTATAGCTGCTATGGTAACACAACACCTATAGTAGGGCTGCACAATATATCGTTTCAGCATCGATATTGTCACATCGCTGGGAATGCAATGTTGAGAGTGTATTATAATTCATCATTTGCATGTGTTTTTGATGCCTGTGATTGTATAATCATTTTTAAAACATTCAGGTAAATTGTACAATTTGTGACCTTAAATATGATACATTATATTGAATTATTTTTATCATTCAGTTACTTGATACTGTTAAAAACAATAAAACACCTTATTTCATTTGTATCTTTTTCTTGATTGTATTTATAGATTGTTATGCATGAAAATACAACACATGCAAATACAGAAACGCACTGCAAATAGTACAGACTGCAACAAAATGTGTCGGGGAACCCCAAAAATTTATAGATTGTTTATTTGATTTTGTGGAGATGCAAATAGTAAACATTAATTCATGAACCTCTGACTAAACATGTGCATGAAAATACTCACAACACATGCAAATACAGAAATGCACCGCAAGTAGCACAGGCAACATCAAAAAAAAAGTGTCGAAAGACCCCCAAAAATTTATAGATTGTTTATTAGATTTTATGGAGATGACGCATTATAAATTATTTACAAATAGAGATATGAAGTCATCTGGAATTGTATTCATATCGCAATTTATAAATCGCAAAATATCGCAATGTTATAATTTCCCAATATTGTGCAGCCCTAATCTAAATTAATATAAATATATTTCCCAATACTGTAGCTTTCTGCATCTATAGGGTATATTATGCTACAACACATCAGAGTAAAAACTAAAGTAGAGTATTTAGTACAGTTTACTCAAAAAAAGGTTTTTGTTGTTGTTGCTTGTTCAAACTACACAATTCTTAAGATTTCTTTGGGACAATTTAATTGTTTCATGTTTAATCCACTTAAATTTGTCAAAAAAGTAAATTTAATTCCTACATGTTGTGTACATTCTGGGTTCATTTTTGAGTGTAGTTAATGCTACACTATGCTGAAGCATTCATTAAAAAGGAGTTGTAAATACTCTAATACACACTGAAAAAAATGATTCAAAGATGATTCATTGGATTTACTGAATTTAAGGTAAGTGTTTTTAAACAATTTATTTTTGGCAAAATTTAACCCAAAAAATTAAGTTTACTACACTTACATTAAATTTACTTATTTCAATTTGCAACAGTTTTGCAGAAATCTTATATATATCAAACTTTAATAGTTATATATCTAATGATTATTGCCCACATTAAAAAACACTGTAGCAATTTATAGTAAATTCTGTAGTGATTTGAAATCACAGTATACACTACGAAAAGTATTGTCGCCTATTCAAGTTTTAGGACTAAAGGCAATATAAGGTATAATACACTTTACTATAGAATGGTTCAAAAACACTATAGTATTTATTATAAACTGCTGTTGTATCTTTTCATGTGGGTGGTATCATGATTAATCGCTGATTACTCTGTAGATTTATCAGTAAACTGTTATAAGTTGTACATCTTTTTGCAGTTTGCATCAATAATTCAGAAGAAATACTTAATCCAGGAGACTGTTTTTTTTTCCACTGCGACTTACATGCAAGAATACACCTTTTCCACTGTTTGTTTTTCTATGTAAACAGTTTCTACTGTGAGTAACACATCGTGCTTTCTACTGAAATGATTAGTTTAGATTTGCATTTCTGCATTCGGCTGATGCATTTATTCAAAGCAAATTACATAGCATTCAAAGTATACATTTTACCTATGAATCAAACCCAAGACCTTGTTGTTGCTAGCGTCATGCTTTACTTCATAAACATTAGAAATGCTTTATTAATGAAACTGTTTCTGAATAACACAGTTTAGTGTGAAGGCCAGCATGATGTTTTCAAACTTAAAGAGACTTTTTTTTTTTTGTATTTTAACTAAAGCATAAATACATTTCAAGATCTCTGCAAGAGAGGAAGATTCGTAGAGTTTGGATTATTCTTGGGCTGCACAATATATCGTTTGAGCAATGTGTGCATTCGCAATAGTCACATTCAAGATATGCAAAATTGAAGCTTAATAGAGTTAACGTTTATCATCTGCATGTGTTTTTAATCATTTTAAGAGAGTTTAAAGCATTTTAGTAGTGGATGAAGAAGTTTAATAAAGATTTATTTTATTGAATTATCTATATGATGAAGACTATGCAGTGTTGTTTTACATTTGATTATTCAATTTCTCTAGAACACTGTTGGACTCTCCCCAGAAAACCATAACGCATGCTTTTTTTCACTTTAATATTTGCTCCATTGTGTTTATGACTGTAGTTTGTTTATTATATGTCTATAATAAATTACACATAAATATATTTATATTTCACTCCCCTACAAAACCATCCAAATTAATCTAAAGTAATGACTTTGCAAATAGCGCTATTTAAATGATCTGGTGAAATGTTTTTTTTTTTTTTTTTTTTTTTTTTTTTAAATCACAAATATATAAAAATCGCAGAGAAAAAAAAATATCACAATGTCAAATTATTCCAATATTGTGCAGTCCTACTGTGGTATTTACAGTCACCAGCCACTTTATTAGTTAAACCTTACAAGTACCGGATTTGACTCCCTTTTGCCTTCAAAACTGCATTAATTCTTCATGGCATAGACTCAACAAGGTACTGGAAATATACCTCAGAGATTTTGGTCTATACTGACATGATAGCATCATCCAGTAGCTGCAGATTTGTCGGCTGCACATCCATGATGCCAATCTCCCGTTCCACCACATCCCAAAGGTGCTCTATTGGATTGAGGATCTGGTGACTGTGGAGGCCATTTGAGTACAGTGAAACTATAGACTACACTCTAGAATGCACAAGACGTGTCACTCGTATAGTTTTGACCGGGAAAAAGTGTAGCGGTCAATATGGGGACAGAAGCCCTGCCTTCTAGTACAAGAGCCAATCAGTGATCAATATAGACTGACAATTTTCCGAGGAAGGGCTCAGACCAGATGTGAATTTCTGCAGATGTTGACTTAAACATTTAGAAATCATACTAAAGAGACAGTTGTTGTTTAATTTTATTGTTGTTTCCTAATATTAAATTTAATCATAAGCTTGGCAAGCAATTGTGGGGAATTTGATGTTTCCCCATTCAAACAGAATGCCCGAGCATACTGCCCAAGAGGCGTTTTAAAGATGGCCGCAGAGTGAAATGTCTTGCCTTAAAGGGACTTTGGTACAGTGAACTCAATATCATGTTCAAGAAACGATGATTTGCACTTTATGACATGGTGCATTACCCTTCTGGAAGTAGCCATCAGAAGATAGGTAGACTGTGGTCATAAGGGGATGGACATGGTCAGCAACAATACTCAAATAGGCTGTGGTGTTGACACAATGCTCCATTGGTACTAATGGGCCCAAAGTGTGTCAAGATAATATTCCCCACACCACCAGCCTGAACCGTTGATACAAGGCAGGATTGATCCATGCTTTCATGTTGTTAACGCTAAATTCTGACCCTACCATCCGAATATCACAGCAGAAATCTCATCAAACCAGGCAACATTTTTCCAATTTTCTATTGTCCAATTTTGGTGAGCCTGTGCCAATTGTAGCCTCAGTTTCCTGTTCTTAGCTGACAGGAGAGGCACCCGGTGTGGTCTTCTGCTGCTGTAGCCCATCTGCCTCAAGGTTGGACGTGTTGTGCGTTCAGAGAAGCTCTTCTACATACCTTGGTTGTAACAAGTGGCTATTTGAGTTACTGTTGCCTTTCTATCAGCCATTCTTCTCTGACATCAAGGCATTTGCACCCACAGAACTGCCGCTTACTCGATATTTCCTCTTTTTCGGACCATTCTCTGTAAAACCCTAGAGATGGTTGTGCGTGAAAATCCCAGTAGCTCAGCAGTTTCTGAAATACTCAGACCAGCCTGTCTGGAACCAACAACCATGCCATGTTCAAAGTCACTTAAATCACCTCTCTTCCCCATTCTGATGCTCGGTTTGAACTGTAGCAGATCGTCTTGACCATGTCTACATGACTAAATGCATTGAGTTTCTGTAATGTGAATGGCTGATTCACCAGTTGGACAGGTGACCAGTTGGACAGGTGTACCTAATAAAGTTGGTGAATGTATATGCTATAATTGCATCAAAAAAAGACTTGATCATCCCAAAATATCTAAATAAATGAAATCTTTTCAAATAGAGCTATTCAATTCATCTGCTGAAATCATATTCATATCACAGAAAAAACAATAAATTGCAATCTCTGATTTTTCCAACACTGAAAATTATTTTTGCTGCTTGTTTAAACTATTTATCTAAAGGAGCTTAATCAACACATTTCTTGAGTGTTTTTTTGGGAACAACTTAATTCGTTTATGTTCAATCCACTTAAATTTGTAAAAACAATTATGTTAACTTAATCGATTTGTGTTAGGACAACATGATTGGAATTTGTTTACAGTAATTATCATGCAGGCCTAGTCTATTCTATAGTAATTCTGCAGATTTCATGCAAGTGGTTTATGAACTCCATTCCTAAGGCTTGTTGACAAATCACCATCCAAATTTGACGATACGGAAAAGAGCGGCGATGTCATTCTTTGATCTATTGCTTTAATACAACAACCAAAAAAAGAAGAAGCACTCGCAGCCTCTGAAAATCCTACCTGTGCTGCTTTGGCTAATGGCCCGGCAGAGCACACAGCCTACAGAACTGCACACTCGCAGGAGACGAGCTAGGGGCCTTAGCCAAACGCAACAATCAGAGTACCAATATTTACACTGGAGGCTGAATTCTCGAGCCGGTTTGAAGAGAAGAAAAATGAGCGTGTCTGGCAGTCACCGCGACGAGCTCTATCTTTCTGGAGGTCGGTTGCAGCGACGGTGTGTAACGTACCTCGGCGGTGCAGAGTGTAATTAAGAGTGCACCATAAGTGGAGCGCGTCCCTGCGGAAAATGAGGCCACGGCTGCAGCCACTGGAGGTGATGACGGCTGCGTGACTACAGGGGCGAGAGAGAGAAAGAGAAAGCACTCCGTTCCAATCACAATCTCAAAAACAAACACGCTAGCGAACCTCCGGGCTTATATTTAAAAGGCTGACAGATGAGAGGAGGGAGAAAAGGTGAGAGAGCAAATGATGAGATCCGCCTGCGAAGAAGAGAAAACAAATCTGATCAGGATATCCTTAAAGGAAACACGCTGAACGTAGAGAGAGAGGCGGCAAGAAAGAAATGCTCGGCTATTATTAGCTTCTTGATAACGAAGCAAGAAATAGCACCCGCCAGCTATTCCACGATCTGAGGGTGTGGATGGAAGGAAAAAAAATTACAAAGTTCAGTGCATTTTCTTGTAGGAGTGGGAACATTCGCAAAAGTTTCGTAAAATGTGACATTTTTTATTGCTAAGCGGAGATACTCCACTCAAACATGAGGAAATTCTCTCATTACTTGCTCACACTGATGCCATCTCCTACACATGTAACTAACTTCCTGCAGATAAACAATTATAGTAAAGATTCGAAATGAAAAACCATATGAGACCCTGGACTACAAAACCAGTCAAAATGGAAATTGAGATTTATATATAATGTAAAAGCTAAAAAAATAAGCTTTTCATTGATGTATGGTTTGTTGTGAGATGATCAAATTTGGAAATACATATTTTCTGCAATCTGAGCATTCAAAAAAATTAAATGGCCTTTAAATTCGTCAATTTTAAGCTTTTGGCAATTAATATGATTAATATTACTAATCAAATCTAGTGCTATTCCACGAACGGAGGGTGTGGATTGGCGTTTTTTATTGCCAAGCGGAGATACTCCACTCAAACATGAGGAAATTCTCTCATTACTTGCTCACACTGATGCCATCTCCTACACGTGTAACTAACTTCCTGCAGATAAACAATTATAGTAAAGATTTAAAAATGAAAAACCATATAAGACCCTGGACTACAAAACCAGTCAAAATGGAAATTGAGATTTATATATAATCTAAAAGCTAAAAAAAAAAATAAGCTTTTCATTGATGTATGGTTTGTTGTGAGATGATCAAATTTGGAAATACATATATTCTGTAATCTGAGCATTCAAAAAAATTTAATTGCTTTTACATTCGTCAATTTTAAGTTCTTCACAATTAATGTTACTAATCAAATCTAGTGCTATTCCACGATCTGAGGGTGTGGATTGACGTATTTTATTGCTAAGCGGAGATACTCCACTCAAACATGAGGACATTCTCTCATTACTTGCTCATACTTGCTCCATCTCCTACACATGTAACTAACTTTCTGCTGATAAACAATTACAGTAAAGATTCAAAATGAAAAACCATATGAGACCCTGGACTACAAAACCAGTCAAAATGGAAATTGAGATTTATATATAATCTTAAAGCAAACAAAAAATAAGCTTTTTTAAACTATTTGAAAATATGGAATCTGAGCATTCCAAAAAAAACATTTACACTGCAAAAAATGCTTGTTACTTCAAGTTCTTGTCTTGATTCTAGTCCAAATAGCTAAAAGTTATTCAAAAGTTCACACTTAGATATTGCTTGATAATATTAGAAGAATGTACATGCTGTCCCGGGAGAGAACCCTGAGCTCAGAGTAGGGATGGCCGATTTGATCTAAAATCAAATCTCGATTAATTGAACATTTTAACTTGATTACGATTAATGTACAATTCTTTTATTCATTCTTTTTTTTTTTTTTGGCCCCATAGTTCACTGACAGGTTTTGTACAGTAAATATGCTCACATATTACAAGTGAGAAATTTCTGAATAAAGAGTGTATTACTTTATTTTAAAATAATTAAAGGAAATGAACGTTATCTACTATTTACTGAACAAATGAAATTAAAATACACATTGCCTAAAACAAACAGTCACTTTTTCTTAGAAAAATGTGAAAATAAATTACTTGCACTTTTGGAAACAAAATTAATTATTTTCAAGGTTTTTATATTAAAATAGAAAATAAGCAGCATCTCTTCTAATAAAATCATTCTTGCACATCCTGTAAATAATATTTTAAACAGTGCATTTCTTGAATCTTCTGTAAACAATATTTTAAAGTAAATAATAATGTTAAAGTAATGCTTCCAATCATCATCAATATAGTGGAAAGTAAAGCTCAAGAATTTAGATTAATCTGATTGGCTTACTAATTTTTACAGATGGCAGACCAGCCGTGATCTTTCATATTATGTGCTCCTCTCAAAATTAGTTTGTGAAACTTCACTTAAATCAAGAAGCATTTTCTAGATAAAAAAAAAAATAATAATACAACAAAAAATAAAATAAATAAATGTATATATATATTTATCTCAAGCAAAAACAAAGATCGTTTAGCTTGTTTTTCTTATTGTCATATTATTTCTGAAAACAAGAGAATAGTTTTTGCTTGTCTAGAAAATGCTTAAAGGGCCACGAAACCCCCTGTCTCAGCAGGGTGTTTTCACACCTCTGTTTTGAAAAAAGTCAGGAAAGTTGGGCGTGTCCAGCTCTGGGAGTGTCGGGGGAGGGAAAGAGGATAAGATTTTGCATAGAAGGGAGTTTCCATTTGGCCACGCGCTAAGTTTGACAGGAAAAACAAACACACAGAGGCTGATTTGATACGGCGAATAAGAGAAAAAAATCCTCCGCATTTCTCTGTAACTTATGTACTCGGTAGGTAGCGTCAGAAAGCCGTGTGTGTATAGACTATCCTGTCACAAATTGCAGCGAAAATCCTGCACGACGGGAATAGTTTGTGTTTACATGTTTACACTCGGAGAGCAGCATTTAAACAAAGGGCAGTCCACTGCAAACACTTACCAAATCTGTAGACAGACAATCAAACTGGAGCTGTGTCTTTTTATTAAAAGTAGACGAGCGGCAAATCCGGATTTCACCATTTCCAGATGAGAAAAAGCTCTCGGGTAAAAATGTTCCTTACAAACGCGTTTCTGTCACGTGTCGCGTGCACTGTAATCCACACGTGAGTCCAGCTGCTCTCTCATAAAGGGAAAATGAAAACAAAACCTTCGTTGCAACACACTAATAACACCTACGAATTTTGTCTTGAAATTCTTGTACTTTCACTTGTTTTGGCAACACAACGTGGCGTCTCTCTGCCGTCTGAACAGTGTAAACTGGTAAACAGTCTCCGGAGCTATCATGCATATTAATGAAGTTTCACGTCATACACAATAGAGCGAGCTGATTGGTTTGAAGCACGTCTTTCTCATGAATTAATACTGCACCCTCAGATACGTAAGAACGTCCTAGAAAAGACAGACAGCCACTCTCCGGCTGGATTTACACCTAAGTATCTCATGGCCGTGACGCAGCTTCAAAAATTCGTTTCAAACCGGAAGAACGAATTTGCTCAAAATAACGCAAAAACAACCAATTTTCACTTTTTAGTGCAATATATGTGTCCTAATAGTGTTTATAGCAGCGTGGGACACATATATGACTGTCAACAGCTCAAAAAATGTGTTTTGGTGTTTCGTAACCCTTTAAGGATTTTTAGGTATTTGGACTAGAATCAAGACAAAAACACCAAGTAAGAAAAGCATGTTATGCAGAATAAAAACACAAAATCATCTTTAAAGTCATCAATATTAAGCTCTCAGCTATTAATATGATAAAGTGATTATGGCAGGATAATTTGCATGCGCATTTTAACCAGATTATGGGTAATAATCCCGACAATGTACGCGAGCATGTAAAGCTGTTAACCAGTTTTCCTTTATCAGAGTAAAACTTCCCCCAAAATTGAAAATTCTGTTATTAATTTCTCATCCTGATGTTGTTCCAAACCCCTAAAACCTTCATTCATATCATAAGATATTTTGGATGAAATCTATGAGAACTCCCTCATCTTCCTTATACAGCAATATTCAAGTTCAGAAACATACCAAATAACATCCTCAAGTCAGACCATATGCCTTCAGTGGTTCAATTGGAATATTATCAAGCTACAAGAATACTTTTTGTGCGGACATGAAACTAAAATAGTGATTTTTCTTCCCCTCAGTGTCAGTATATTGCGCATGAGCACTGCACAATGATGTATACGCTAGACGTGTGGTTTTATAGCAGTATTAATTTGTGAAAAAAAGCACATGTGAGAAAGCAATTGTTTCGCAATAAGTAATATTTGTAATATTTTCTTGACTCAAAGCATTATAATAATATGTTCTCATCTCCTGCAACAAAAGCGCTACAGTAAAAAAGCTGCATCTTGAGAGGATAACACATGAGAAAGCGTCTACTGACATGATGCATTTTCCATTTTTGGGTGTCATTTCCCAAAGACAATCGAAGCTACAAAGCTCTTCCTCTCTAAAGTGATTTCAAATCTGCTGGGCTGCAAGGGGTCAAGCAACAGAGACGGAAGACTTCCAGGTTTTAAAATAAAAACAAGCTCTATGTTATGCTGAAAGGGAATTTTCTAGCATCCTCTGGCAATACCAAGACACAGATGCTCATCCTTTGTCTTTAAAACAAAGTAAAGCATAACTTTCCCCAGTTCCTTCAGAAAAAACCCTTGTTCCAGATGTGTGGCAAGACCGTTCTTGAATGCCATTAGTTTGTTAACCCCTGACCCAAGTGGTTTCCTGCCCTTCTTAAAGAAATAAAAAACATCTTAAAATGCAGCATGTGGTGTTTTCCAAACAGGAATTATGGCAGATATCTTCAAAGGATTTTGCTGGAGGACTTACGGCAAGGTCTGACGCCAGTCTTTTTAGCAACATGTGGAAGCCAATTACAGCTAACGTGCTTTGACCCTTCACAACAGGTGAGGAAACAAAAACTTTTTTTCTGGATCTACCTCTACCACTCTCGGTCACACAGAAGGAATTACCGTTGCCAAACACCCCCAGATTTGGCAGCTCAACTGCAGCCATCTATGGAGATAGTATGTGTTTGCGAACGTGTGTGTGTGTAGCCGCCAAGTGCCAATACTCTGAGATCTGGCACATCACCTGTTGCCGTGTGTGCGCTCGAGCTGCCGAGGGGAACCAACGCTTGGCCAGTGTTTATGTTTGTATCATTTTCCTGTCCCTGAAACAGACGGCCGTCGCCTTCTCCAGAGGAAATGCGAGCCAAAACAAAGCCAAACGAGAAGACTAAAAGCCTCACTGACAAAACATCACGCTAAAATCTGACAACAAAGCTTTGTTTCACCTGGTCTTTGTTTTTTCAGAGGTCCTACTAAGAAAATAAATGGCAAGATTGCACAGCATCTTTGTTCGCTTAGCTCGGTTAGCCAAAATAAAATAAAATTAAAGACACAGATTTGTCAAATGTCAGGTTTCTGTATTTCCCCCCTCGTCGTGTTCAATGTGCTTTTGTTTAATTATGTGATTGCTTTGTTCCATATTCCCGCCATTTATCAGTATTCATTAGTTCCATCTGTGTTCACAACCATTTGTCAGTTTATTATTATTATTATTTATTTTATTTTTTTTCAGGGTTTTCACATTTGATATACAGGAGAGTAGAGAGTATGGACAGGAAAGCGTGGGGAGCAGTGAAAGGGAAAAGATCAGCAAAGGACCTTAAGGTAGGAATCGAACTTGGGTCGCAGTGAACATGCGTTGATGCACTAACCACTACACCATTGGCGCTGACATTTTGCCATTAGTTAATCATGTTTTGTGTATTAATACTCCATAGTTTTGGTTATTTTTTGGTTGGTCTTGTTTTGTAAACCTCCTCATCATCCTGGTCTGTTATCCATTCCTATTCCCCATGTAGATTGTGTTAATAAATTAAAAAGACCTGTTTCCTGTGCGTTTGTGTAGAGTGCACCCTTGATATCAAGATCTCGAAGTAAAATTGTATATTTTATATACCGGCCATTTTATTAGGTACACCTGTCCAACTGCTCGTTAACGCAAATTTCTAATCAGCCAATCTCAATGCATTTAGGCATGTAGACATGGTCAAGACGATCTGCTACAATTGAACAAAGGTGATTTAAGTGACTTTGAACATGGCATGGTTGTTGGTGCCAGACGGGCTGGTCTGAGTATTTCAGAAGCTGCTGATCTACTGGAGTTTTCACGCACAACCATCTCTAGGGTTTACAGAGAATGGTCCAAAAGAGAGAAAATATCCAGTGAGCAGCAGTTCTGTGGGCACAAATGCCTTGTTGATGCCAGAGGTCAGAGCCTGGCATCCACAACCAGGGTATACAGAAGACCATCTCTGAATGCACAACACCTCAAACTAGGGCTGGACGATATGGCAAAAATTTATATCACGATATATTTTTTTATTTCGGTCGATACAATATAATTCCGATATCGATATGGACAATATTAAAAAGAAAGGAAAAACTCCCAAGAACGCACACAATGGATGTCTGTACCTACAAATGTCTGCAAAGTGAATTTGCAAAGTCGATAATACCTCCAGACTTTTATAACTTTAAAAAAAAAAAAATTGTTCACTTTTTATTTGTATTTAGCCTATACAAACAAGAAATGTGAAATAAACTATTAAATAAATAAAGCTCAAAAATTCATAAAAAATATGCAAAATAGTTTTTTTAGAAAAATAAGTTTTGTAGTATAACCAGCAGGTCAGCAGTGATGTGTGAACTGAATTTGGTGAGAGTACAGTAATTTACAGTACAGTTATTGAATATTTTTCATAATAAAAATTCATAAAAAATATGCAAAATAGTTTTTTAGAAAAATAAGTGTTGTAGTCTTACCAGCAGGACAGCAATGACGTGTGATCTGAGTTTGATGGCAGTATAATGAGTTAGAGGGAAGTTATTGACAGCTTTTGTAGTATTGGTTTTTGCGTTTTGCTCTTTGTAGACGGTCCCTAAGGATCGGTCTCTTTGCCGCCTGCGCATAGAGATCAATATATTGCGTCCAGCGCGTAGGAAAGCTCATTTTTAGGAAAGTAAGGTTGTAGGGGGTTCTATACATTGCGACAGTTGAAAAAATGTGCTATTTGTGTAGGAACAATGTTTCGGTCATGAGTTATCGATCCGGAAAAGACGAATCTGCGAATCTGTTGCTAACTTTACTGAACTGAACCAGTTCTACACCACTGCATTAGTCTTTCCTTTCTTATCAACTATTTCGTCTGCATTCTTACTTGTGGAAGCTTGTTCATTCGCATCTGAATTCAGAGCACTTATTTTGCAGCTAAAACTTTCTGCGGCGCAGCTTAAACCAACTGCTGTGCTGAGCGCTGGCAGCGTGTCTGTGTTGTTCGTCATCACGTAAGTGAGATCAGATCACGCTCTTTCTGACGGCTGAGCACTGAACGTCATTCAGTGACAAGTGATACATGTATAAGATCTTATATAAATAATAATATATATATTTATATATATATATATATATATATATGCAAATTTATATCGAAATATCGGAAATGGGTTTAAAAATCATATCATCGTTATTGAAAAAAATTCTATCGCGATATATAATGATATCGAATTATTGTCCAGCCCTACCTCAAACCTTGAGGCAGATGGGCTACAGCAGCAGAAGACCACACCGGGTGCCACCCCTGTCAGCTAAGAACAGGAAACTGAGGCTACAATTCACACAGGCTCAACAAAATTGGACAAAAGAAGATTGGAAAAATGTTGCCTGGTCTGATGAATCTCGATTTCTGCTGCGACGTTCGGATGGTAGGGTCAGACCACAGCGTACCCATCTTCTGATGGCTACTTCCAGCAGAATAACGCACAATGTCATAAAGGGCGAATATTCTCAGACTGGCTTCTTGAACATTACAATGAGTTCACTGTACTCAAATGGCCTCCACGGTCATCAGATCTCAATCTAAAAGAGCTCCTTTGGGATGTAGTGGAACGGGAGATTCACATCATGGATGTGCAGCCGACAAATTTGCAGCAACTGCTTGATGATATCATGTCAATATGGATCAAAATCAAAATCTCTGAGGAATATTTCCAGTACCTTGTTGACTCTATGCCACGAAGGATTAAGGCAGTTCTGAAGGCAAAACACGGTCCAACCAGGTACTAGTAAGGTGTACCTAATAAAGTGTATATCAATTGTGGATCATAACATGGTTTTACTGACGATGCAAATATCTGATAATAAAATGTAAATTTTGCATGACCCTACTCTGAACTTAACAACAAAGCCCAGCTGTTTTGGTCAACATGTATAGACAGGATTACAGAAAAGGTGCTTGCGTTTTTTTTCGAATGTGGATTACATCTTGGCCTCATTTGCGACTTCCAGAGATAAACTGAGAATGTTTACATGTCATCTATATGTATGGGCTTAGTGTTAATCAGGGTTTTGCATAGAATCAGAATGCGTAAGCTGCTCCATATGTCACCACAATGCACATCATCAATGAAGATTGCTGGAAAGCACTACAACTTTTTCATTTTTACTCAGAGCACTCGAATCACCCATATCACAGAAAAGCGTGAGACAGTATTTTCTGCGTTTCTGTGGTCTGCAGTGAGGCTTTGGCTTCGGGCTCCAAAAGGCCTTATGTAAACCCCCTGTCATATCCACCTTTTGCGCTGAGACGGCTTGACAAATAAGTGATGACCGCTCACATTTTTAATTTAGGAGACTGATGAAAAATTCACAGTGGCAACACGAGGCCTTGATTTAAAAACAATCCACCCGTGCCGCCAGATTGAGAGCCTCCACCACCGTGTCTTTCTTTTTCTCAGTATTGAAGCAGTGTCGTGTTAACCTAAATCCTTTTACTTTTATCCACAGTGGCTCACACCACAACATGTCGAGGTAAAGTCTTCTTTCCCTGTCAACAAACCTGCGAGTGTGAATGGTGATCAATCTTATGTGGCTGGTGTTAAAAGCAGACGTTGTAATGATTCAATTCTCCTGCGTCTCATTTTGATGAGGTGGTCACAGTACACTTACGTATTAGATTCACTATTAGATTTATTAGCATGTATGCGAACGTGGGAGGGCTGGGGAAAAGGCATATGGATGGATGTTTCATCTTTTGCTACAAACCAAATAAGTTACATTTAGTGAACTGTTATTTACACATTTGTTGGGTAAAAAAAAAAAAAAAAATGTGGTTTGAGGCACTGGTTTACAAGTCAGAACTTTCAGAAAATTGAGCCTCATCAAAAACTATACAACGATGGCTCATTTGCAGTACTATAAATGGGGTGAATTGCAATGCAATGCTCAGCGCCTTCCAGTCAGATTAGCCAATCGTCAATCTCTAATAGCTTTGGGGAGGAGTTTGTACAGGTTCACTTTTTGGTTATGGCCATTATGTGGCCAATAAATGATAACTGAAAATAATATATATATAAAACCCTAACCGAGTACCGATTCCTTGTCATGGTGATCAGCCAATACAGAGTATCGATTCTGATCCTTCAAGCTTTATAATGCATAAAGCCCATTTCCCCTCAAAGTATGAAACATAAGAGAAGTTCTCGCCTTACCTAAGAGAATAAATTAAGAATGTGGCATACTGTATAATATCTTAAACACATCTCTTTTAACACTTTAGATGTGAACATGTCATGACCAGAAGCTTTACAGAAAATAATATAACACAGATATAAAAATTGGTAGGAAAAATTACAAACGATGCAATTTAGAAAAAAATAGCAAATGATGAAAAAAAGAATTCAACATGTCTCAGTCAAGAAAAAGTTTGGAGCGTATATTTTGCAAACGCAATATATTTACTGCTCTATTCATTTAAGAAATGTAATGCTTAGAACATCACTGTGCCTCCCGCGATCTGTTCTCTTGCTCATTCACTCTTGTCGCCATGATTTCCGGGTATGTTAACTAATTTGGGGGGATTACAGAGCGATTATAAATATGCGGGAGACTTGCTTAGCTTCCGGGAGAGGTTATGAGGTTGGATGAGACATTAGATATGGGCGATCGCTGCACTTGTGTCACAGCAGTGCAAAACAATGGTTGCACTTGCAACAAAGAGACATCACTCACACGAGTCGTGCCAAAAGACTGTATAAACAGGTCGCAGCGCATCTGTATATAGTGTAGCTGTTGTGACGAGAGCGCATTGATCACGGGGAGTCATGATCATGTGGCTGCTGTAGACTATGCATAATATACAGGAGCGCACGTGCATCTTCCTCTGCTTGTAAACTTATAAACAAACCCCTGCGATCGGTTCAGAGATTGGCCAGATTGGTGAGTACCGATCGAGTCATTAAATGTGATTATCGACTGATACCGATCTTCGGCCGACCGATTGGAGCATCCCTAATATTAATTAGTTATGTATAATAATAATGAAATGACAAGTAGAAAGTATTGAACTACTGAAATGTATTTAATGTGTTATATAAAAGGCTTTTTTTTTTGGCAAAGTTTCCTTGGCCGTGTTTTGGACCATTAACTTGCTGAAATGTGCACCTTGCTTTCATCTTCATCATCTTGCTAGATGTTGGACTGAATCAGCTAATATGGATTTACAATGACAAAGGGCCCGGCGACGCAGTGGCGCAGTAGGTAGTGCTGTCGCCTCACAGCAAGAAGGTCGCTGGTTCGAGTCTCGGCTGGGTCAGTTGGCATTTCTGTGTGGAGTTTCCATGTTTTCCTTGGGTTCGTGTGGGTTTCCTCCGGGTGCTCCGGTTTCCCCCACAGTCCAAAAACATGTGATATAGGTGAATTGGGTAAGCTAAATTGTCCGTAGTGTATGAGTGTGAATGAGTGTTTCCCAGAGATGGGTTGCAGCTGGAAGGGCATTCGCTGCATCCATTCCGCTGTGGCGACCCCGGATTAATAAAGGGACTAAGTCGAAAAGAGAATGAATGAATGAATGAATGACAAAGGGCAGAAGGTTTGCTGAAGAACTGAGAGATTTCAGCTGCTGTCTGGGCTTTCACTGCTTTTCTACACCTTCCTTTCTTCATGTGTTCAATGCTTTTTCCCCTGCGTCATTTCATTTTATTATGCATAACTCAATTTGTAAACTAATTTGATTTGTTTCATTTGCATATATGGATTTCTTTGGTTGTTACCAACATACAAGGAAAATTTCATGTCAACAGCACTTTTAGAAATTTGTTTTCTGAGAAAAGTGAAAGCATGTTCAATACTTATTTTCACCACTGTGTATATGTGTGTGTGTGTGTGTATTATATATATAGTGGTGGGCCGCTATCGGCGTTAACGCGAGACTCTTATCAAAAAAAAAAATCTATTCTGAAAGTTGGGTTGGGAGCTGGGTCTATTCTACGCAAGCTATGATGACTTTCACCTTGATATATTAGCGCGGATGTATACCTGACCGGTGAGCTGTCTGACAAAAAAGTGCCCTTCTGAATCAAATCAGCAGGATGCCTGACTTTAACTGCAGTTCGGCAGTTTCACTTTAACACTGAACATTTCATTCATGCCCTCGTGACAAACTGGTGTATTAGATGCAAATAATGAGTAAGGACTGGTGAGAGTGTTATGGAATTTAATAACGAACACCAACTGGAAAGAAAAAAAACTTCCGCATTTCGCGATGTGTGTGTGTTTGTGTGTGTGTGTGTGAGCGGTCCTTTACTGACAGCCGCGTGTGGATCTTTCATGTTTAACTGAATAAACAGTTAGTAAACACATTGAACATAATTTATTTTCATCACCAAATATCATAGAACAGTTTCTCAAGCAGTTTGTGATGCATTTTGGAAACTGCAGATGAGCCCCTGGTCTAATGCGCCACCTGGCTTGAGAAACCATTCTCAAAGACTTATTATTTGGGTAGCACACATATTCTGAATGCCATCAGCAGATTTCAAATGAGCCATTTTAATCTAGATTAATTATTTATATATATATATATATATATATATATATATATATATATATATATATATATATATATATATATATATATATATATATATATATATATATATATATATATATATATATATACACAATTATTAAATATTTGCCCCTTTATTACCACTTCTTGTTTATCTTTTTGTTACTTACATAGAAAAATACTTATTAATGACATCATATCCTGTTCTCCTGTCCAACATATTTATGCATGCTCTGAAGTGTGAAACCCAACGATCTAGTTCTTTGGTCATATGCCTTTTAATTATTGAAAGGACAGCGAATTATTGAAAAGGCGAGAGAGGAGAAAATATGCGGGAAGCCACAGAGGCTAAGCCCACACTGTCACCACAGTTTGATATCTCCAGCGTGCGCATGCTAACCACTAGCCCTTTCGCTCCTTCAAGCAGAACATCAACCCTACAAAGCAATAGTTTCAAGCTGAATGTTTGCTTTTAATGACTTGCTTCCACAACTGATCCATGCAGAAGCTCTCCGGTAGCTTCCCAGCTGTTTCAAAAGGTGGAGCGGGCTTCTAGCCTTCACGCATCATGCTCCAGCCAGCTGTTCTTCATCAATTTTTCTCCTTATCACAGCTGCAAATGTGAATAATCCATGATCTCTCCTGTTCGAATGGGTGGGCTTGAGCTTTTGGCTCGCTCTCTCTGCAGCTCTTGCTCTGCCTTCTCTTATCCTCGGGACAGATTTTCATCAGGCCTGCTCAATGTTTAACATGACAAGGTTCCATGGACATCACATGGCAGGGCTGCGGCGGGGCGACTGGTTTGGCTTGATGGGGTCAGAATCGGAGTCACGGCCCCTCGAGCGCTCTTACAGCACCTATCAAATGCAAGACTCGTGGCAGATGAAAATGTTTACCTTACTGCACACGTCTCTCTCCTGTGTCTTTCCTTCTTCAGGATGTTTTGATGTCGGCTGCGGTCCGTATGGTCGGGGAGTCATGGAAGATATCAAAGAAAGGTTTATTTTAGCCATGTAAATCTTACATTCCTGTGACAGTCGGGGGACTGACACCGGTACAAGTTCAGATGTAAGGTAAGCTGAAGCGAGAGAGAGAGAAAAACAGAAAGGGAGACCCTAATAATGGCTAGACGCAAGATTTAAAGTGACAGTGGACAAGTCATCCATTATTTATAGCCCCTGAGCCATAGTATTTATTTTTTTCAGCGAGCGTGAACAGTGAGGGATCGTGGCACCAAACAAGCAGCCAGTCACGGCCCATTCCTGTGACTGTCAGCCGGCCGCGCTGCTAGTGCTAACGTTAGCAACAACGGCTCTCAGGGAAGCCATGTCACCTCAATCAGAGAGCCAGGGGCTAAAGCCCTGGAACCCTGAGAAAACAACACGCTCCATGGCTGCTTACAAACACCTGTGCCTGGCAAAAGCACAAGGACTAAAATGAAGCTCTGCCAAATGAATTTCTGACTGATTTGTTTACTCTTACCTACTTTTTATGCATGGGGGATTTTATCCTTTTTTGGATCCACAAATGCCCATTGTTTCAGTGTGCTCCTTTTAAACACACGAATGCAGATCTTTAAAATGGCGTTCTTTATGATCAGAAAATCTGTCGATCCATTAAAGATGTGATGCACATTCATTTAAGGGATGTTTTTATTTCAACCACCTGCTTTTCACTGCTTTTCAATTCATTTCATTTGAATTTAATCTATATTTTACATAAATTCTGACCTTTGCATTGAAGTCAGCATGTAACGATTCTGGTCTCTAGTGTGTTCATTTAAATCTTCCTTTGATTCCCAATATATGGGTTGACAAACAAGTCCATGAACCGTTATAAATCAGCATAAATCGCTTAGAATACTGTATGCTGTATATGTGTACATCCTAGATCTTTCATCTGTTCACATCTGATCTTTCATCAAGTTCTCACCCTGTTAATAACCATTTTTTGCATGGTTAGGTTAATTCTATTGGAAAAACTAGCAAAGTAAACTGTGCACTTCGTTATCAATGATATTTTCGATCTTCATATTCCTAGATCATTCGTAAAGTACTTTATCTAGGAGATATTCCAAATAAACCTGAAAAAGAGGATATATATTTATTTAAGATATTATTGGCAACAAGTAAAAAAGCCATAACCCGAAAATGGTATAAAGAAGACCCACCAACTAAAGATAAATGGTTGAGGAAATGGAAAAAAATGACACATGCACTTCGATTACAAATAGAGATGTTTGAAAAGAAATGGAGTAAATGGCTGGCTTTCTCCACAACGACAATATAATTATCTTTCATTTATCATTTACATAATTCTAGAGGTTATGCATCATTGCGAGAATATGTTTAGCAACTTTTTATTATATTTTATACTTATTTTATTTATTTATTTTCTTTATGAGGTTAATTTAATATTTTTATGCATGTATGTATATAGATATATATGTGTGGAATGGATGTACAGTTGAAGTCAGAATTATTACACCCCTGAATTATTAGTCCCCGTTTATTTTTGCCCCCAATTTCTGTTTAACGGAGAAAAAAAAAAATTTTCAACACATTTATAAATAGGCATGGGCCGGGTATAAGATTCTGATGGTACGATAACCTTGGATAAAAATATTAGTTTCACGGTATCTCACAATACATTATATATTTTTTTTACAATTTATAACGGCATCTTTGGATATCATTTCTGCTGGAAATACTGTTGTCCTAAAAAAAAAAAAAAAAAAAAAAAAAAAAAAAAAAAAAACGTAAATATAAAATCTTAAACATACCTTAGAAATGGTATTGTAGAAGATTTTGACAGTTTTAAAACCTTGACTTTTCCAAACCGCGGTATTCCTTGAAAACGGTTATCCTCCCATGCCTATTTCTAAACATAATAGTTTTAATAACTCATTTCTAATAACTGATTTATTTTACCTTTGCCATGATGACAGTAAATAATATTTTACTAGATATTTTTCAAGACACTTCTATACAGCTTAAAGTGACATTTAAAGGCTTAACTAGGTGCACTAGGCAGGTTAGGGTAATTAGGCAAGTTATAGTATAACAATGGTTTGTTCTGTAGACTATCGGAAAAATAATTTGCCTAAAGGGGCTAATAATTTAGTCCTTAAAATAGTGTTTAAAAAATTAAAAACTCCTTTTATTCTAGTCTAAATAAAACAAATAAGACTTTCTCCAGAAGGATAAATATTATCAGACATACTGTGAAAATGTCCTTGCTCTGTTAAACATCATTTGGGAAATATTTAAAAAAGAGAAAAAAACATTCAAAGGGGGGCTAATAATTCTGACTTCAACTGTATGTATGTGTGTATGTATGTATATATGTATTATGTTTTGTTTGTTTGTTTTGTTCCCACTGGTTATATGTTTCTAAAAAAAAAATCTATAAAAACTAAGTATTAAGAAAAAGAAAAGAAAAACTAGCAAAATATCTTTTAAAACAGATTTTTGGTGGAAATCAACCATGAGCTAGACCTTCAGATTGAACTGGTCGACTGGGCAGATTTAAGGGGCAGATGTGTATTACTTGTAGTGTTGTGTAAAGGACTAAATGCTACCTGCTTAACATTTTCCATACAAACATACTTTATTATAAAAAACACAAGAAAAACATACAAAAAAAAGTTCTATCTATTTTGTGCATGTATGAAGAAGCCTACATGATGCTGTTGTTGTTAGGAAAGGTAAGAGTTTTGATCAAATGATATGATTAGACTAGATCTAGAATGGAAGAAACAGACACTGCACTCTGTATGCCGTTTCAAGCACTTCGGATTGCATATTTCAGGAGGAAAATTAACAGATAAGACATTCAGTATGACAAAATAGAAATTGTGAGTATAATCAGTTCTCATTTCCATCACCCTGTGTTAATGTGCGAACCGCAAGAGAAACAAATGGTGGAAATGCCAAACTTAGACAAAAAAAAAAAAAATCTCTTAATTCGTAAAAACATTTTATGCTTGCATGAGGTGGTTTTGGACGTTGTGAAAAAAAGTTTTGTGCATAATGTGAGATGGAAATTTGGTGAGTTCTCCAATGTAGTGAACATTAAACCCACATGACTCCATTATAGTTTGTTTACGCTACAAAAAAGCGTTTCTTTTAAGATTCTTTTGTCTCGTTTCTAGTTCGAATACCTAAAAATTCTTGAATCAAGAAGCATTTTGTAGACAAGAAAAACATATTGTCTTGTTTTAAGAAATAATGTGTCAGAAACGAGTTTTTTCCATAAAACAAGAAAAACAATCTGCCAATGGGGTAAGCAAAATAACCTGATGTCAAAACGAAAAACAAGACTTTTTTTGCTCACCCCATTTACTTAATAATTTTGACATACTGTTTCTTAAAACAAGACAACGTTTTGCTGCCTGATTTAAGAATTTTTAGGTATTTGGACTAGAAACAAGACCAAAAATCTTAAAAGAAAAGCACTGTCTTAAATAAGAAAAAAGCAATTTTTTGCAGTGTAATGGTTTACTGTTGGTTACTAGATTACCAATATGGCTTCTCTAACAACTTGATGTTAATCAAAGGCTGCGTCTGAAATTGCATACTTCCATACGATAAGTACGCTAAAAACAGTATGCGAGCAGAATAGTATGTCCGAATTCATAGAATTCGAAAATAGTATGCGACAAGTACCCGGATGACCTACTACTTCTGGCGATATTCTGAAATGCGCATCTGATGCATGCTAAGCTTTTCCATGATGCACCACAAGAGAATTCATGAATGGGAGTGAAGCAATGCAATTGACGCAGGTAGGTCATGTGATCATGACATACAGTTGCAATCAGAATTATTCAACCCCCTGATTTATTAGCCCCCTGTTTATTTTTTTCCCCAATTTCTGTTTAACGGCGAGAAAAAATTTTCAGCACATTTCTAAACATAATAGTTTTAATAACTCATCTCTAATAACTGATTTATTTTATCTTTGCCATGATGACAGTAAATAATATTTTACTAGATATTTTTCAAGACACTTCTATACAGCTTAAAGTGACATTTAAAGGCTTAACTAGGTTAATAAAGTTAACTAGGCAGGTTAGGGTAATTAGGCAAGTTATTGTATAATGATGGTTTGTTCTGTATACTATTGAAAAAATATATAGCTTAAAGAGGCTAATAATTTTGACCTTAAAATGGCTTTTAAAAAATTAAAAACTGCTTTTATTCTAGCCAACATAAAACAAATAAGACTTTCTCCAGAAGAAAAAAAATTATCAGACATACTGTGAAAATTTCCTTGCTCTGTTAAATATAATTTGGGAAATATTTAAAAAAGAAAAAAAATTCAAAGGGGGTTCAATAATTCTGATTGCAACTGTATTAGTTAATGAAGTGCGTAGACGTGGGACGATAACCGTTTTCAAGGTATACCGTGGTTTGGAAAAGTCAAGGTTTTAAAACAGTCAAAATTTTCTGCAATACCATTCCTAAGGTATGTGTACGATTTTTTTATTTATCTTTTATTTTTTGGTTTTGTTTTTTAGGACGGCAGTATCTTCTGCAGAAAATATATCTAAAAATGTCTTTTAAATTGTAAAAAAAATCAATAAAGTCAATGATTCATTTAGCCTGACATGTTTACTCTTCCAAAATATTTTAAATGTTTCTCAAAATAAATTATAGTGTGTTCAAAAGAGAAAAAACGTTTTTGTTTTTTGCCCAGACATTTAAAAAGAATATATTTTAGAGCAGTAATCACAATACCGTGATACCGTGAAAACCGTCATATTTTTAGCCAAGGTTATCATACCGTCAAAATCTTATGTCAGCCCATGCCTAGTAGTACGTCCGAGTTCCATTCATACTACTCACATTCATACTGTATAGAATGTACTTTTCTGATGGTCGAGAAGCAAATTCAAATGCAGAACCTACTGAGTAGTAGGCCTCTCGGGCAGTATGCTCGGGCATTCTGTATGAATGGGGAATCATCAAATTCTCCAAAACTGTTAGCCAAGCTTAGAATTAAATTTCATATTAGAAATCTCCAATAAAATTAAAACTAAAAAATGTGTTTTTCTTGTCAAGAAAATGCTGCTTAATTTATCAAATTTTTGGTATTTGGATTAGAAACAAGACCAAAAATCTTAAAAAGTAAAGCATTTTTTTTTAAATAAGAAAAGCATTTTTTACAGTGTAATAGCTTACTGTTAGTTATTAGGTTACCAATAGGGCTGCTCTAACAACTTGATGTTAATCAAAGGCTGTGTCCGAAATTACATACTTCCATACTATATAGTACGCTAAAAACAGTATGCGAGCAGAGTAGTATGTCCGAATTCATGGAATTCGAAAAACAGTATGCAAGTACCACCTGGATGACCTACTACCTCCAGCAAGATTCTAAAGTGTGCATCGAAAGCACACTATACTATCCCATGATGCACAGCGAGAAAATTCATGAATGAGAGTGAAGCAACCCAACTGACGTGAGTAGGCCACGTGATCATGAAAAAATGGCAGATGTAGTACGTCTGAGTTCCATTCATACTACTCCCATTCATACTGTATATAATGTACTTTTCTAATGGTCGAGTAGTAAATTCAAATGCAGTACCTACTGAGAAGTAGGCAAATTCAGACGCAGCAACAGTCCCTTTAAGGCAAGTAATTTCACTCGACAGCCATCTTTGAATTGCCTCTGTTTGAATGGGGAAATTCTCCAAGCTTACGATTAAATTTCATTTTAATAATCACCAATAAAATTAAATGACAACGATCTCTTTAGTTTCATTTATAAACATCCGAATCACACAAAGGGGCCGATCACACCGAACGCACTTTTACGTTCCAAAAATCTGCGATTTTTGTCACTAGGCAACGACTAAATCAGCTGCGTATTGTGCGCAAGTGTTGCTGTTGATACTGGTATAATTTTAATATTTAAGTATATTGTGATATAATAATATTGTGAGTCTCCGTAGTCATCTTGACAACACAAACACTGCTGTCACAACAAAGGAAACCCCGTCTCTGCTTTTATTAGAGATAATAAAGGAGAATGACTTGACTGATGTAATGCCGTTTTTTCGCACGGAGTTTACTTTTTTTCAACTGCGAGCACACAGCACACAATGGCAAAAACGCAAGGCACAGCTGGTGGTTAAAATGCGAGGCACACAGAGCGCATAAGCAGCGTGCAAAACGCTCACGGCTGGTTAGGAAATCATTCAAAAAACAGACCACCTTGTTTTTTGCAATTCCGCGATCACTGAATCCAACGCAAAATCAACAAAATCTACAGAAACTCACGTTTGGTCTGAGGTCCTCACCCGGAGAATTGTCAGTCTATATAGACCAATGACTGGCTCCTGTACTAGAAGGTGGGGCTTCATTAACCATATTGACCATTACATTTTTGGCCATTCAGAACTATACGAGTAACATGTCTGATGTATTCTATAGTCTTTGGGTTAATGCACCAAATTCACTTTTTCTGCAAACTTTTATAAAAGACACTTTCAAAGATCTGTAACATAACCAATAAATTTAGACCTTGTATATTAGAATTGAACTCTTAAAAGCAACTCTAAAAAGCAATGTTTTTCTGTTATTGGTGCAATTTTGTATTCCTAGGAGAAACACATTTAACACTTAGCACTTGAGTTGGCACATTAACTGCAGACCCTCTCTAAAGGTTTATCAGCACCATTTCTGGTCCATGTTTGGTTGAGTAATTAAGAAGCCATGAGCCAGGTTGGGAATTCCCAGATGTGGATGCTACTGTTGTGCCCTCCAGCGCTCTCAATTACTACAGCAAACACCCCGCTGTGAAACCAAATGCCTGATGCAAGTCACTCTCAACAGGATTGGCTTTTGAATGAACAGGTGTTATACAGGCGACTCATTGAAAGACTCGGTAATAACTGTACCCTCTGCAGTCATGTTCCGAAACCAATTGGATATAGAACTAATTGTGAATTAGTATTTGTGTGGTTTTTACTGAATTTGTGTAATGCTGGGCTTGTAATTACGGGCGCTGACATTAAAAGAACCCTAGTGTGCACAAATTCTCAGCAGCAGTTAAAATATGAGGGTGAAATTGTACATTATTTGTGTTCCTATGCATGCAATCTCGGAAGAATCACTTGAAAGAGCATTTAACACCAGACGTTTGTTGGCCTACAGCCTGTTTTCTTTTTTTGTGGGAGGCTTTTTAATCACAAGCTATGAAGACTTAAATTAGATGTAAACCTAAACACATTCAATAATTAAATGCACAACAAATAAAATAAATAACAGAGCCAGACAACGTTTAAGAGTGTTAAAATGGTTCCATAATTATTTGACTGGAAAAACTGTGTTTCTGTAGAAAATGATGTCTCTGCTCCTATAACAGTAAAGACAGGTGTTCCTCAATGTTCAATTTTGGAGTCAATTTTATTTTCTACTCATATAAACGAACTTGGTGTAGGTCTTAAGTCAGCAAATGTACACTTTTAGGCAGTCAACACAATTATTTATCTATAAAAGTGGCAATAGATAGTTTACAAAATGCTTTTAACTCATTCCAAATGTCCCTTGATGGCTTAAAATTAGTATTGAATAGAGCTATTAATCAGACCCTCTAGTTTTTTGTGATTCTGCGATTGCTGAATCCAACGCAAACTCAACAAAAAGTTGCACATTTTTGCAATCATGCAAAATTCTTAACTAAACGCAAAATAAATCGCACAAAACATCCCATTCCAAATCATATAATTAAATTATATTTATTTCAGTTTGCAATTTAATGCATTACGTGACTTATAGACGTTGCACACCATATGCTGTATTTGAGTGTCTCTCAAAAAATGATGTCACACCTGCTCCCTCACAATCATTACATTACATGGAAGTGGGCGGAATTGGTTTGCAACCTGTGCAGTAAGCAGACGTAGATGCAGCGTGAGTGACTTGCACGTAAAGTCTTGGATTAGGCATCCTGTGGCGCGAATTGGGCGTTTTGTGCGTTTGACGCACTTCAGACTGCAAAAGAAATTAAGCAAACAAATAGGAGCAATGTAACAGACAGAACAGCTAACAGTTTACAATGATGGAGATGGGTTCAAGGATGATGGTCGCTGGACATGAGCGAATTGAAGGACGTTATTTGTGCTTTACATCTACTATTATGGTGTGCGTAAAATCGACAAATGTTTCTTTTAACTCAGTGCTGCCCAAACTCGGTCCTGGAGGGCCGGTGTCCTGCATATTTTAGTTCCAACCCCAATTAAACACACCTGAACAGCTAATCAAGCTCTTTCTAGGTTTACTAGAAAGCTCCGGACAGGTGTGTTGAAGGAAGTTGGAGCTAAACTATGCAGGACACCGGCCCTCCAGGACCGATTTTGGACACCCGTTTTAACTCTTTTCCAGCAGTTAACAAGAGAAAACGCTTGCCTGCCAGTGATGAGTTTTACGGCAATCCTTGTTTTAGGTTGAATTAAGGTAGGGAAAGCCTAACGCATGTCCTAAGTGAGGTACATATCAGATGCTCCGGGGAGTGAAATCTGAGAGAGAGTAAGATTGTGAATAAAAATAAGATTTATACAAACTTCCCTTGGCTTAATCCCTACCGTTTTAGATCTAGACCAAAATAAAGAAGCTTTATTTTTATGATTTGTGTAACTGTGTCATATTGTATACCTAACATAGTAGGCTACCTAATATGGTCAAAATAAGTTTATATATATAAAAAAAAGTTTTGAACGTTTTGACACATCCAGCTGTTCATTTCATCAATGCATTGGCAGAGGGTGTCAATAGGGCTGTAGTCATTAGGCAATAAGACTACAAAAAGTAGATCTGAGTGTCATCAGCATAGCTGTGGTAGAAAAAAAAATTTTTCTCATTATTTGTCTCAGAGGGAGCATATAAAGGTTGAACAGGAGAGGTGCCAGAATCGAGCCTTGTGGGACTCCACATGTCATGGGTGTCCACCTTGACCTATGATCACCTATACTGACATAGTAACCTCTCCCTTCAAGGTACGATCTGAACCATTTGAGGACCGTCCCAGACAGCCCAACCCAGTTTTCCAGCCTATCCAAAAGTATGCTGTGATTGATAGTGTCAAATGCACCACTAAGATCGAGCAATACCAGCTCTGTTAGTTTGCCTGAATCTGTATTTAGGCTGATATCATTGATTATCTTTATAAGAGCGTTCTCTAGTCTGTTCAAGTCCACCATTCAAAGTCTATACAAAATTGAGCATTTTAACCAGTAGACCTACACATAGGCCCAATATTATTAGTGTTGTTTTACCATAAGTTTGAGAAATAACAATAATAATAGGCTACTTATATTAATGTTTATGTTACATCTACAGAATTGTGAGAAAATCATGATCTTGATTTTAAGCAAAAAAAAAATTGTGATTCTTATTTTAGCCAAAATCGTGCACCCTTACAGGAGAGTGAACTCCAAAAACTGGAAGATGGAAGATAACTGGTTTTTACACTTTTAAAGAGGAACCGCCTGACATAAACCCTTTGATTAAAGTCAACACTGACTTGCCATCAGAAACCATCAAACCCTGTGATTTGCGCCTAAAACGGTGATCATCATTCATGCTTAATACATCACTTTCAGGAATTTGGCAGCAATTTTTGTGGCCGTTCAGTAATACAGCTGAGATGCGGGACTGCTGTCGAGACCGGTCAGTGCATGTCAGGGTGGCTGATCTAAATCTGTCGCCCCATCTGGGAGAGCTCGTCTAGGGATTAGATCAGTGCAGGACAGAGATCCAGAGTCTCGATCTGGCAATGATAGCCATCCCCGGACCAACAGCTGCTATGGGTCATCTTTCACTTCCAATCTCTCTCTGAAAATCTTTCAACCCATTCATGTGGCATATGAACAAACAGACAGTGAATTTGATATCAACCGCTTGATAATAAATCTATATAAATATAATGTATAATATATATATATCTATGTAATAAATATATATATAAATTCTAGAGCGAGGGCATGTGGATGATGAACTTTCGTTATAGGCGGAGCTCTGAAAGTTAATCCCAAACAACTCATCACATGAGATAAGTCTTTGTTTTAAATAGGGTTGCACAATATATTGTTTCAGCATCAACTAGTGTTGGGTGATGTTGACCAATTTGGCATCGTACATCGAGATGGTCGATGGCATCGTCATCGTACACTGTAAAAAATAAATCCGTAAAATTTACGGTAAAAAAACAGCAGCTGTGGCCAGTATTGCATTATGTGATTGCCAGTATTTAACCGTTAAAAGTACGGTACAAACCGTAATTTCTCATTTTTACAGTAAACTACCGTATATCATTAATTTATAGAGGTAATATGTTTGTATATTGATTAGCAACATCTACACATCTTTTGTTACACAGATAGACAGGTTAACACAGCCATATGCAGGTGGTGATGAGAAAGTTCATACATAATGCTCATCACAAACAACTTTTCCCACAAGCAGAAAAGTGTATCAGTGTAAAGAAGGTGTTCGGTGCCATTCACACAGCTACTAAACACCAGTATGGTAACACACATAAAATTAAAGTCATGAAATAAACATTGTTTATCAACATTAGATGTAACATAAATCTCTAATGTACATCACTGATGGGTAAACATAAAAAAAGATCCATAGTAATGTCAACAAAAAGCATAAAAAGTGATGTGCCATGCAGGGAATTCTGGGAAAGTCAACTTACGGTTATTCGCCGTATATATTAAGGAAACATACTGTTAACCAGGTTACGGATTTTTACTGTAGCATTTTTACAGTTTTTTACCGTCAAAATCACGGCCATTTCTTACAGTGTAGGAGAGGGTGGTTGTTGTTAAATATCAATTAATCCATAACGAATTAATTAATTGTAGCCTACCGTTTTCACTACCTGACCCTCATGGTCTTTGATTTACCCATAACCAAACCATAAATAAAGTTACACACAAATTACCACCTGTCAATCACTTTTTTCAGCGGGACTCTGAATAGGCGGAGTGATCGGTGTCGTTATAAAGGCTTTTTCCCAAAGCTGGTGGAGGAGACAAGAGTTGGAGTGCACTGAAATTTGTATTTTAAATTGATGATAACTTCCTTATTTAACTATTATTATGAGGAAATAATAACAAGTAAAGATGCTAGGGCTCGACCGTTTTGGTCGCATATGAGCCCGAAATTTTATGGAACCTAAAAATATATTTGGAAGCATTTGTGCTAGTGCATAAATTGTTGCCGTGCGACCTGTTTTCACTGCAAAATCCTCACCGCGTGTGTGGATTTAGGAGACATTTATGCAGAATGTATAAATCTTTGCACCTAAAGACACCAAACGCAGAGCTCGGGAACAGATTAAAACAGCTGTTATGTGAACTTGCTGAAGTAAAAAAAAAACCTGCAATGCTTGCCCCGCCTTTGTGCTCTTCTTATTGGCCCACTGCTCTAGAACTGAACGCGAATGGATTGGTTAATATCAGCTATCAATCACTCAGTCAATGCCTTCTGCCTTCAGATGACAGGAGCTACAACCACAAAAATGTGAAGCGCTGAAGATGAGAGAATGAAAATAACACTGACGGATTTAGTTTTAGAAAGCACCTAAAGTTACTAATAATGGCACATCTTTTTAGTGATCATGTGCTGAATGTTAATCCACCATTTACACTTTTCCAAGAGTAGATAAAAGACTTCCAGTGTTTAAAGTCGGCTATGAAAATAACTAAAGCATTCACTGTAAAGTCTGTGGGACGGGGTTTGCAGGTAACAGCGTTTGCCACTGAATCTACACATTTTAAGCACTAGAGATCCTGTATAATCATTCATTTAATCCTCACGATGCTGTCAGCCGTGCAAGCGGCAGCTATATGTAAAATTAAACACAACTCATGAAAAGACCGTTATTGCTATTAAGATGACATGCAAATAATAAGTTATATATCAATATAAATGTAGGGCGGGGCGATGAATCGCGATGCTGGCTCAGCATCGTGAAGTTTATTGGCCATCGGCGATGGACTATGGCATCATCTATTGGCCCAACCCTAGCATCAACACTGTAATATCTGCAGTTGCAGGGTGTGGGATGCCAAGTATGGATAATAGCTGACCAAACACCACAGTTTGGAGTATATTAAGAATTAATTGCAAAGTGAATCCTTTTAAAACATTCTAAGCCTGTTATATGCTATTTTCTCTCCACTGGTCGCCAGTCAAGTTCATTCATTTATTTATTTTCCTTTGACTTCGTCCCTTATTTATCTGGGGTCGCCACAGTGGAATGAACTGCCAACTATTCCAGCATATGTTTTACGCAGCTGATGCCCTTCCAGCTGCAAGCCAGTACTGAGAAAAACCCATACACTCTCACATTCACACTTATACACTACGGCCAATTTAGTTCATCCAATTCACTTATAGCGCATGTCTTTGGACTGTCGGGCAAACCAAAGCACCAAGAGGAAACCCACGCCAACACAAGGAGAACATGCAAACTCCACACAAAAATGCCAACTGGCCCAGCCGGGACTCGAATCAGTGACCTTCTTTCTGTGAGGCAACAGTGCTAACCACCACCAGTCAAGTTCAGGTTAATCCTGGTTTTTAAAGGTGTACACAACCCTTCCCCCTATATCAGTGAGCTCTTAGGGTCTCATACATCGACCAGGTGACTCAGATCAGGTCATTGTTGACTGTTCCAAGGTCAAAAAAAAGAAATCGAAAGGCAATCACGCATTATCAGTGGTAGAGCCAAAATTATAGAATGGTCTTCCACTGTATATTCGTAAGGGATCATCTTTAGAGGTTTTTACATCACTGTTAAACACACATTTGTTCAGTTTAGCATTTGACGTACTCTAAGAAATGCTTGTAATGTTTTAATTTAATCTTTGTACTTAGTTGTCCATGTCATTTGAATATTTTACATTTCTACGTGTTATGTTAAGCACTTTAGGCAATTCACCTTGCAGTTAAATGTGCTAGATAAATAAAGAAGTTGAAGTTGATTAGCATTAGTGATGGGAAGTTCAATTATTTTACTGACTTGGGCTTTTGAGTGTCGAACCAATCTTTTTTCCAAGTCATTTCCTTGAATTCACCAAAATAACATTAAAATGTTACGAGTTGCTTCCAAACACATCTACAACTAGCCCAAATGTTGATCACACTACAAACAAGTCATAACTAGAATGCTACAATACAATGCTAATAATTCTTTGTTATTTACCTGGTGAATTATCTAAGATTAGCTCTGTTTACCTCTTCTGGTATGTCTTCAAATTTGAGTTGCTCCTTCACGTCATACTGATAGTCCCATAAAAACTCAACTAATGCCACACAGTCTGAGCCGGAAACACCCATGATCAGTTCACATTTGGAGTCTTCAGGTTGAGTCATGTGACAGCATGTAAAGAGATGACGCAAAACCGAGGACTCGAGAAATGAACTGATCAAATCTTTTTCCGGCTCTTAATGCATATGATTGGCTTCTGTCTTTCGCCTAATGAATATACAACTCAAACCGAGAACTCGAGAGATGAACAGATCAAATCTTTTTCTGGCTCTAAATGCATATGATTGGCTTCTGTCTTTCACGTGATGAACGAACGACTCAAACCGAGGACTTGAGAGATAAACGGATGAAATCTTTTTCTGGCTCTGACTGCATATGATTGGCTTCTGTCTTTCACGTGATAAACGAACAACACAAACCGCAGACTCGAGAAATGAACGGATCAAATCTTTTTCCGGCTCTAAATGCATATGATTGGCTTCTGTCTTTCACGTGATGAAATAATGACTCAAACCCAAGGACTCGATTGATGAACAGATCAAATCTTTTTCGTCTCTAAACGCATATGATTGGCTTCTGTCTTTCACGTGATGAACGAACGACTCAAACTGAGGACTCGAGAGATGAATGAATCAAATCTTTATCCGGCTCTAAATGCATAAAACTGGCTTGTCTTTCACGTGATGAAAGAACGACTTAAATGTGATAGAGAAGATAAGTTCCTTTTTCGAGTCCTCTATCTGCACAAATGTGTGCATGAGCAAATGAACAAATCACTCCCTGAGAGGACTCATCAATCTCGAATCACATAAAAGATTCGTTCAAATTGTACGACTTGTTCAAGAACAACCAATCACTAATTAGCATTTAAAGCAAGTTTAATGCATTTAGGTGGACAAAACAATATTTCCAACTTTAAAGTGTATCCGATTTCATTTATATATATATATTTTTGAATCGTATTAAATTCCTAACTGCTTAGAAAAATATACAGCTGCTTATTTTATTAGCTTATTTTTATATGGTTTATCAATACTTATGTCATTTATATATTATGCAGATGCAATAATCAATAAAACCCCCACAATCATTCCAAAACAATGACTTCTTTCCAAATAAAAGCAATTCAAGTCATCTGGTTAAGAGTTTTTCACATTAAATATATTACAAAAAAAAACAATGTTAGTTTTTCCTCCAATGTTGTGCAGCCCTAGTTTTAAAACTACAAAGCCCTATCTGATATTCAATCTGACAAGATAATGATAAAGATCAGCTTTTTAAAATGTGAACAATATAGTCTTGCTTCGTCTCCTGAGGATTTCAGCAAAAACACTTCTCATAACTAGGCCAAAATCTGAAGTATTTGACTTATCCCTCACCGCCTGGGCTATGAACGCGAATAATAACTCAAACCGTGTGAAGAGAGGTGTGCTATTACTTTCATAAGTGAACAGATTTTCACATGGTGAATGTTAAAATGAATGACAGAATTTCTTAGGCTGACACTGAAAGAGCACTCAATCTTTTTTTTTTACTTGGGCTGCAGAGCAACCATTAAGCAACTAACCAGAACACCAAAATGAATAATAATAAATCATAAAAAACCATAGCAAAAACATAATTCTCTGGCATCTCCCTATAACTCTGATTCTCATCTCCACTCTTAAAGGGCCATGAAACCCCCTGTCTCAGCAGGCTGTTTTCACACCTCTAGTTTGAAAAAAGTCAGGAAAGTTGGGCGTGTCCAGCTCTGGGAGTGTGGGAGTGTCGGGGGAGGGAAAGAGGATAAGATTTTGCATAGAAGGGAGTTTCCATTTGGCCATGTGCAGATTTCACAGGCAAAACAAACACACAGAGGCTGATTTGATACAGAATGGCGAATGAGAGAAAAAAAAATCCTCCGCATTTCTCTGTAACTTATGTACTCTGTAGGTAGCGTCAGAAAGCCGTTTGTGTATAGACTATCCTGTCACAAAATGGAGCGAAAATCCTGCATGACGGGATTAGTTTGTGTTTACATGTTTACACTCGGAGAGCAGCATTTACAGCGGATCTTTCAGTCTATAATATTGTACTGTAATATTGCAGTGATATTAACATACTGTAAACTTAGTAACCAAATCATTTTGACTATGGTATGTCTTTAAAAACTGAAAGAGCTCTGCTAACCACGAACTAACTTTGCAATCTTGGTTAAACAAAGGGCACAGCATTGCAAACACTTACCACATCTGTAGACAGACAATCAAACTGGAGCTGTGTCTTTTTAATAAAAGTAGACAAGCGGCAAATCCGGATTTCACCATTTCCAGATGCGAAAAGCTCTCGGGTAAAAATGTTCCTTACAAACGCGTTTCTGTCGCGTGTCGCGTGCACTGTAATCCACACGCGATTCCAGCAGCTCTCTCATAGAGGGAAAATGAAAACAAAACCTTCGTTGAAGCACAACAATAAACGCAACACCGACGACCCGTGTCTCCAAATTCTTGTTCTTTCACTTGTTTTAGCAACACAGCGTGGCGTCTCTCTTCCGTCTGAACACTGTAACAGGTAAACAGTCTCCGGAGCTATCATGCATATTAATGAAGTTTCACGTCATACACAATAGAGCACGCTGATTGGTTTGAAGCACGTCTTTGTCATGAATTAATGATCCACACTCACATACGTCAGAAAGTCCGCGAAAAGACAGAGAGCCAGTCTGCTGGCTGGATTTACACCTAAGTATCTCATGGCCGTGACGTAGCTTAAAAAATTCGTTTCAAACCGGAAGAACGAATTTGCTCAAAATAACGCAAAAACAACCAATTTTCACTTTTTAGTGCAATATATGTGTCCTAATAGTGTTTATAGCAGCATGGGACACATATATGACTGTCAACAGCTCAAAAAATGTGTTTTGGTGTTTCGTGACCCTTTAAAAATAGGAAGTTCCATGTATATGTACACTCCCCAGCCACTTTATTAGGTACACCTGTCCAACTGCTCATTAACGCAAATTTCTAATCAGCCAACCACATGACAGCAACTCAATGCATTTAGGCATGTATACATGGTCAAGACGATCTGCTGCAGTTCAAAGCCAGCATCAGAATGAACTTTGAACGTGGTCTGAGTATTTCAGAAACTGCTGATCTACTGGGATTTTCACGCACAACCATCTCTAGGGTTTACAGAGAATGGTCCAAAAAAGAGAAAATATCCAGTGAGCGGCAGTTCTGTGGGCGCAAATGCCTTGTTGATGCCAGAGGTCAGAGGAGAATGGCCAGGGTATGCAGAATAGCATCTCTAAATGCACAACACGTCCAACCTTGAGGCAGATGGGCTACAGCAGCAGAAGACCACACTGGGAGCCAGTCCTGACAGCTAAGAACAGAAAACTGAGGCTACAATTCGCACAGGCTCGCCAATAACGGACAATAGAAGATTGGAAAAATGTTGCCTGGTCTGATGAGTCTTGATTTCTGCTGCGACATTCGGATGGTAGGGTCAGAATTTAGCATCAACAACATGAAAGCATGGATCCATCCTGCCTTGTATCAACAGTTCTGGCTGAGCGTGGTGTAATGGTGTGGGGGATATTATCTTGACACACTTTAGGCCCATTAGAATCAATTGAGCATTGTGTCAACGCCACAGTCTACCGGAGTATTGTTGCTGACCATGTCCATCTCTTTATGACCACAGTGTACCCATCTTCTGATGGCCACCTCCAGCAGAATAACGCACCAACATCTCAGACTGGTTTCTTGAACATGACAATGAGTTCACTGTACTCAAATGGCCTCCACATTCACCAGCTCTCAATCCAATAGAGCTCCTTTGGGACGTGCTGGAACGGGAGATTCACATCATGGATGTGCAGCCGACAAATCTGCAGTAACTGCGTGATGCTTTCATGTCAATATGGACCAACATCTCTGAGGACTATTTCCAGTACAATGTTGAATCTATGCCACGAATGATTAAAGCAGTTCTGAAAGGCAAAAAGGGGTCCGACCCAGTACTAGTAAGGTGTACCTAATAAAGTGGCTGGTGAGTGTATATATGCATGTATGTGTATAAATATGTGATATGTACATCCATAACTACACACCGATTCGTAATCCTACAGAGAAAAAAAAAACATGGAGTGCACTGGTGTGACACATTTTAGGACAATTTCTTTCCAGTCTGTCAGTAAACATCTGTGATAGTGGGTGGACAATTTTTTTATCTACATCCCTTCGGCATCCTTTCCAAACTCCTCCACCATCCGCACTCACTTTATGACCCACTTTAAAACACAGTGGCCATCATCCCAAACTTGCTCTCAACCAGCCTTGATATAACCCAAAGCCTGAAAGCGCCATCCAATCTGAGTTCATCCGAAATCATCTTGGATGAGAAAACACACTTTTACCCTAGCACTCCACCTGCCAATTGGATCCCACTGCCAACCTTCAAGCATCATTATCAGTTTTCCAGGGCCTAGATTACTGTTGTGTACTCGGCTTTTAATGTGCATTTTTATTGTGGGCTGCTCAGGAAAGAAGGTGTGAAGAATATAAATCTGAACATTTCCTAGGTGAATGATAGTTTTGTGCAGACATCCTCAAATCAGCTTTAATCACCACCGATTGAAAACGCACCAGGCAGACACAGGCTGCCCCAAAGAGAATGTGCTTTTATTGATCAGACTGTTCAGCCTGAGCTTACTGATTAGCCCAGATGGAAC
>LR812533.1:43676450-43793950 GCA_903798195.1 Danio kyathit
TAGAGGGGACACCATTTTAGTTTGCCTTGAAGACAAATGCCCAGGAAGCTGTGTTTGTTGTCTGTCAGAGCGAGATCGGAATCGACTTTTAGTGCGTGTGTCAAATTAAACCGCAATCTCACAACAATATACTTGTTTCAGTTCAACTTTGCATCAGCCTTGCAAATTAGACGAAAGGGAAAAGGCTTCAATGGTTTTTCAGCCTGACGTTTCTTTTTTCCCCAGGTCAAATGGGTCTGAGATAATATTTTCTTAAAATATTCTCATTTCCTAGGGAGTCGCATTTCCATAGAACTTCACCTCATGCTTTATTTATGACTTTCTTTACAATTACCATGCAAATGACGTCTTAACTGTCTTCTGCCCCTAACAGAACAGTTTAGAAATATCAAACTGTATTAATTATAACAAATCTACAGTCTAAAACCCCCACTTATAACTACATGAATTATTTAAGTGTTCACAAGCCCTCGGTGGGTTATAGCACCCTCAAAGTGAGGTTACAAAATAAATGACTGTACATTACAGTGAGAGGCTCGCCAAGAAGAATTGAGGTAAAGTTAATTTTATATTTGCATATTCATTCAGACAACTTGTGACATGATCCCTATATTGTTTATCACACTACTGTGAATATTCAGTCTGAAATTGCAAGTGTGATTTCATAACATTAGCACTATTTGATTGACTGTGAACAATGTTGTACTTTGATAGTCATTGGCTGTTAATATGATTTCACTATTTAGATTTTGCAATGAATGCATGCCTGCATTTTATATTATTGAGGAGAAAGTCCGAATGTGCAACTTTACCCCAATCTAAGAAGTCACATCACCCGCGACTTTGTTCAAACAACGAAAGTAGATGTTAATTTACAGGTCTGGCTCACACCCTGTCAAACTTGGTAAACTTAAACGCGGGTGGTTGTTGATGTTTACTCGACACTGCACGCAGGTGTGGGACCCCGTTGTTTGCAGATCATCTATAGCCCCTTTACTCAACCTCGGTCTCTTTTCAACTCGCAGGAATCCCATCATCTGCGCCTCCAGCAAGCTGTTTCTCTCATCAGCATGTGTCTGTGAACGGCAGTCTCACATTGATCCCCTCACCCTGCAATAAATCTTAACGGGGTGGAGACCACACCGTCAGCGCGGTTTTATGGTCCTCACCTCTTTGACACGATTATAAAATTTCCAGCGTATTTTTTGGTGAGAAAACACAAAGTGGGACGCTAAAAAGTGCTTCTTAACTATGACGAACATGTTGGCGAGCAATCTGGGCGTTCAGATTCATTTCCGTAGCTGACTTTATAAAGCATTAAAGTAGTAAAAAGAAATACTGTAGCTTACCTTTTCCACGTGGGAATCCGGTTTAATCCCAAATCAGCAGATGACCATGGTAGTTATATTTTCTGAGCTACATGACGCGTTCTGGAACAATAGCAAATTACCAGCTATCAACAACAACTTCTTCTTCTTCTTCTTCTTCTTCTTCTTCTTCTTCTTCTTCTTCTTCTTTTTGGTTTAATGGCGGGTGGCAAACCAGCTTAAGGTGCATTCCAACAACAACTTCGTCGCCATTTAGGCCTCCGTTATTCACACGCATGCGCCGTCAGGATCAGCAAGCTAGCAGAAACTCCATTGAAAATACTGGAGTAAAATAAAATTTAATATATAAATAAAACGGCGCGAAAAAATAAAACTCAATGCAGTTCTTCTTGTACATTCTGAGACCCACTTTATAACGTATATCAATCAGGCAGTGTAAATCATTGATTTCTAAGGAAAACAGACCTTAAACGCAGCGATTTTGTAAGGGCATACAGCTCACCGGAAGCGCTTTAAGTGGGTTACTAAAAATTAAAAGTCCTTCTGGATACACCCTACTGGACGTCGATGGTAGCACTATAAATAAACAAACAATAGCAAGCATTATTCATTAATTTTCCTTTCGGCTTAGTCCCTTTATTAATCACATCACAGCGGGATGAACCGCCAACTTATCCAGCTTATGCTCCAAGGACAGACGAGTCTTCGCTGAGGTCCAGCTTCCTGCACCTAGACTGCAGCTCTGCACAAGACGGTTGGCCATAGGGGAAATGGTCGTGCCCAACTGAGCCTGGTTTCTCTCGAGGTTTTTTAAATCTTCGCTTTCGCCAATTGGTGAAGTTTGTTCCTCATCACTGTCGCCACTGGCTTGCATGGTTTGGGATCTGTAGAGCTGCGCATCGATGGATTTGCTCTTCAGTGTTTGGACTCTCAGTAGTGATTATTAACCCACACTGAACTGAAGCTAAACTGAACTGAACTTAGATCTCTGAAACTGAACTGACACTGTTTCAATTCACTATAATCTTCCATGTGAAGCTGCTTTGACACAATCTACATTGTATAAGCGCTATACAAATAAAGATGAATTGAATTGAATTGAATGTTTTACGCAGTGGATGCCCTTCCAGCCACAACCCAACACCAGGAAACACCCATACACTTTTGCATTCCCACACATACACTAGGCCAATTTAGCTTATTCAATTTACCTATAGCGCATGTCTTTGGACTGTGGGGAAACCAGAGCACCTGGAGGAAACCCACACAAATACAGGGAGAACATGCAATCTCCACACAGAAATGCCAACTGACCCAGCTGAGGCTCGAACCAGCGACCTTCTTGCTGTCAGGCGATTGTGCTACCCACTGCGCCACCGTTACACCTAGCATTATTTGTAATATACATTTCTTCTTTTCTTTATTTGTTGTTTTATTTTATGTTACCTATTGAGTCCTTGTACTTTTATATAACTATTATGCTTTTCATATTTTTTATGTACACCTCTGGCATTATTTTGTATATGTCAATCATACATTAATAAAAACAAAAGATGAACACTGATAAAAAATAAAATAAATAAATAAACAAACAAACGGAGTGAATAGTGGGCTGTTATTATATAAATATATTACAATATCAAATACCATGAGGCATAGATTAAATTAGGCGTTACTTAGCATTCAGGTGAAGCACTTCCAGGATGATTTTTCATCTGTTTATATTATTAGGAGTTTTATTGACATGTCAAAGAGGTTTTCTCGCTCTCTCTCTCTCGCTCTCTCTGAAAGTTTATTTGGATATTCGCTGCTGATCTCAGCAGTTTACAACCACTATCAAACAGCATGTGATGTTCTACAAAGGATTTTGCTTTTTGAGACCATCCATTGAGGATGTTTTTCATGTTTAACTTTTGATAATGAAAATTGATTTATTTAATTTAATATCAGTTTAAAATAAATAGGCAAATAATCAAAATATGTTTTTGGAAATATTGAAATTATTATTCATTCACTCATTTTCTTTTCGGCTTAGTCCCTTTAATCATCAGGGGTCGCCACAGCGGAATGAACCGCCAACTTATTCAGCATATGTTTTATGCAGCAGATGCCCTTCCAGCTGCAAAAAGCTGCAATTATTATTATTATTATTATTTTTTAAACTGTTTATTATTAAAAAAAAATAAAAATTTTGAGCACAGATATCCAACCACAAATAAAAATATAAACAACAACAACTGACCAGATAAATATGTCACACCGAATCACAGCAGATGCATATTGAGTCTTTATTTAAAGAAACCCCATTAGGAGCATCTGCTCCGTAACTCTGTTTGCTCCAGGACAACACCTGTTTACTTTCCCCAGCAGTTTAAATTTCATTCAGAGGCGCGCATAACCAAGCACCCCATGTTGTTTAAGGACCAAACACCCCCATGTTAGTCACCCCCCCTATAGTTTAAACCGCTTAACCAAGCGCAGGGGACCCGGGGGCGTAGGCCACGGTTGGTCCCTGAGGACTGAGAATTACTTCATTCTCAACTCGATGGTCCCCAGCAAAGAAAAGAGCGCCTGCGCTATTCATCGTGCCAGCATCCAGTCAGCGAGTAGTAGCCTATACGACAGTCAGTGCGGATCGTATCCTCGCCCCTGCCGCTGCCATAACAGTAGAGTGAGCTCGCGAGAAACACAGACAGCAGATGGCTGAGGAAGCTGTTGCCAAGAGGAGGCGTTTATATGCGCTGTAGAGCTTGTGGTGCTGAAACGCGCTCAGTTGCACAGGAGCGCGGAGCCCCGCAGATCGGGAGAAACGGAGATTTTTGCTTTCAGTCGCAGGATTTACTCTGTGCACTTGGATTGATGCATTAAAGCAACTTCAGTTGAACAAAACCGAGCGAGGAGATAATAATTCAAGACAAGGAGGACGATCGCAAGAAAGTTCTGAACTTTAAACAGACATCCAGCATTGATGTTCGGACTGTGTTCGGATGGCAGTAGAGACTTTCAGCTCTCAGAGCTGATGCTGACATAATCACTTTTGCTTTTCTTTCACATTTTTTACCTTATTGAATCAAGAGGTGGGCGAGGACCAGCAAAAAAAAAAACACCCTTCTACGTTCAGTCCGGTCGGAGCTTTCGTGCGCACTTTCAGTCTGGACTGCAGGACAAGTGTTGAAGACTCCGGAAACATGTTCGCGTTTTACATCGCATTGTGCCTTTTAGGAACAGGTAAGACTATCTGTTTTAGTTTAGCAACTAGTCTAAAGCTGAAATCGGATGTGTGTGTAATGCTGAGCGCTGCGTCAACCTAATCATAACGCGATTACCTTTATCAGCGGCAGCGCGCCCGGTTCTGAAGTTAACGCAGTGGTTTTTAGGTGTGTCGGAGGTGCATTTTGTGACATATGAGGTTCTAGCGAGACCCTGGCGATACACTGGGCGAGTGGCACTGCGCCAAATGCAAACAAGGCTAATTTGGAAATTAAACTTGTTCAGTACAGGCGTGTTCCCCAGCATAATGCAGCGGTTGTTGATCTACAGCTCTCTGCACCCGTGCAGAAGTACTGTGGCAGTGTCATGATGATGATACACTGATGGCATTATATTGTACACAGTATATTACTGAAATGTATGGATTTGTACGACACACTAATTAGGCTACTTAATGATGCATGTCCCAAAACATGCTAATGCCATAGCTTTAGTTCTTCTTCATGTGTTGCGCCTATTTATGTAGTATAATGTGTCATACTGTGTAGATATTAAGAAAAACACTCAGATATTGGCATATTCATCTTAATATGGTGTTTGTGTATGTGTGATGGATCTAGCCTTATGAATGTGCTTTGGAAACTTTTTTGTAAGCATTATTCAGTATGGAACAAGTGGGTGTGACTAATGCATACCTGGATGTTTATACTAGACCTGGGGGTATACTGTACATGATTGACATGTTGATTTGAGTTGCTCAGTGTCCCATTTAATGGGATCGTCTAGACAGCAGACTTGGAGAAAAGTTGAAGGAACCAGGTGTGACCATGATAAAGTGATAAAGGTTTGAAAGTGTGCTAAAAGCCATAGAGGTCTGATGCATTAAAGATGTGCTGATCACAGTCTCCAAAACAGAAGAAACACCTCTTAATAATTTCACAGTAAAACCCATCAGGAAGTCACCATCTCCTCTCCTCTCTCAAACAGAATAATTGAACAGCATTAAATAAATATAAATGGTGTTGGGCAGAGGTGCGACATTTCTCTATACAGTCTAATGGGAGCCGGGAACGCGCGCGATCTGAAGGATTATGCTCCTCGCAGTGTTGATTTATTCATTATTTTGTACTTTATGTAGTAGTGGCCGCGGGCATCTCTCGCAAGCCTGATCTGCTGTGAGTGTGAATGAGCTGGCGATCGCTTGCTGCACTCAGCCTCTTTGTTTCTGATGGAGTGGCAGCGCTGCGGAGAAACGGAGAACTGGAGACACTCTTTCAAAAATACCCCGATAGAATGCGTTCTAGGGGGGTTTCTTACATTAAAGGAACACTTCGAACGTAGGCTGATGATGTGTACGGAACGCCACTCTGGCTACGCGGAGAGTGCAGCAAGACTGATGAAATGACTCTCGTGAACAGGTTCTTTATAGTGAGTCATAAACATAAAGGGAGACTGCTGTAATCCGATTCCCGACTGAATGATTTGTTACGAACAGGTTCGTTTTAGTGAATCGCGAGCGGTAGAGTTCAAATAACGAATATGACTCTAATGAGTCGGTTCTTTTTTGTGAATTTAAAAAACACACCGTGACCAATGTTGTTCGATTTCCGAACAAATGACTCCCATGAGCCGAATCTTTAGAGTGAATGCAATTAAGCGGTTTCGGATGAGGCAGGCGAATGTGTATAAAGACCATTTTGAGGGATGTAAACAATAACAATGGTTTTACATTTTTCATTTCCATAACTTCCGAAAAAGGTCCACATGTTGATAAATAATGCTATGATAGTTGTTTTAACTGAGTTATGATTGAATTCCATCTTTTTACAGCAGTTATGAAAAAGTTTGACAAGCAGGAAATGTTCATGACAATACCATCACCATATTTAAATGGTCTATGCGTGTTTAACTCGAATCAAAACAAGAATCGTTGTGTTCTTTGGTTTGTGTGGCTTACAATGTAAGTTAAAGTTGTAAATATGATCTTTATTAAAATTATTTTTTTTAGCCTGGTAATATTAAAGAATGCCGGATTCCACATCATTCATATTGTCCCAACACAAATCGATTATGTTAACTTAATAGTAACTAATAGTTTTTACGAATTTAAGTGGATTGAAAATAAAACAATTAAGTTGTCCCAAAAAAACCTACAAAATAATACACTGTAAAAAAACGCAGGGTTCCACACAATTCATTCACTTTGTCCCAACACAAATTGATTAGGTTAACTTAAAAGTTTTACCAAATTTAAGTAAATTAAACATAAAAAAATAAGTTATCCCAACAAAATCTCAAGAATTGTGTTGTTCCAGCTCCTTTTAAATAAGTAGTTTGAACAAGCAACATTTTCTTTTTTGAGTGTAGTTTTTCCCCCAACTTATTTTAAATAAGTAGTTTGAACAAGCAGCAAAAGTCATTTTTGAGTGTTCGTCTCATTATCTTAATAGCCTATTTGTATTTTTCCCCCTCAAATGTACATTTTCCCAAACATATAGCCTAAAAACAAACAACTGGAGATGTTAAATTCTTAACAGTTCTCCTCCCTACAGAGTGGCACTGTAGAATATGCATGTGAACGTTTTTACAGCACCACAACATGCAATTTGAATCATATGCAGTAAACAAGTCTGTGCCTACCCGGTTTGTTTTCTGTAGCATTACTTTTAAAACTTCCAAACTCTTTCTTCTCTTTAAAGTATGCCATTTGATGTTAGCTGTGTTTGATTTTGCACTGATTATTTCACACCACAGGTGGCGCTATACTTGACTATGAAATAAGAGGCAGGTTGCTTCATTTGCAGAGTAGTAGCTCTAGCATCCTCGAGCCTGGCCTATTTTTACAGTGTGTCTGTTGTTTCCACGCCTTTTAACAAATATTTTATTCATCGGGTGTATTATTAACGCCGGCTTTGATTCAGCTCGAGATAAAGGCTTCAAAATCCCCCGGCCCCCTCAGATCCAAAAGTGTTTCTTCTCCCAATTAACGCCGTAACCGCAAGCGAGGCAAAGCGCTTTCGGTCGGCACTCCAGTAAACGAATTAAAAACAAATGTTTATTGGCGGTTAAGCTGCGCTTTCTGTCTGTCTCTTTGATAAATGAGGCCGCCGTATTGACACGGATGGAGGCGGTAATTAAATTTAAATGTTGAATCTAAATGCCTACCATCACAAACTTAGAGGGAATATATAAATTAGACGGAAATGTTAATAAAATGCCTGCCTGGTTCACAAATAGCCTGTAAATTTATATTAATCATCACACACAGCATAAAATGAGATTATGATCAGTTTAAAAGGATAGTTCACCCAAAAACGAAAATTCTGTCATCATTTACTTTCGAGTTTCTTTCTTCTGTTAACAGAAAAGAAGATATTTTGCTAAAAGATCGAAAGCGGTAATTATTGACTTCCATGGTATTTGCTTTTTGTATCATAGAAGTCAATGGTATTAGGTTTCCTTCGAAATATCTTCATTAGCATTCAACAGGAGAAAGAAACACATGAAGGTTTGGAACCGGTAACCATTGACTTCCATAGTACTTGCTTTTCGTACCATAGAAGTCAATGGTTACTGATTTACAGCTTTCTTCAAAATATCTTTGTTAGTATTCAACAGGAGAAGGTATGGAACTGCTAACCATTGCCTTCCATAGTATTTGTTTTTCGTACCATGGAAGTCAATGGTTACTGCTTTACAACTTTCTTCAAAACATCTTCGTTAAGATTCAACAAGTGAAAGAAACACATGAAGGTTTGGAACCGGTATCCATTGACTTCCATAGTACTTGCTTTTCGTACCATAGAAGTCAATGGTTACTGGTTTACAGCTTTCTTCAAAATATCTTTGTTAGTATTCAACAGGAGAAGGTATGGAACTGGTAACCATTGCCTTCCATAGTATTTGTTTTTCGTACCATAGAAGTCAATGGTTACAGGTTTCCAGCTTTCTTCAAAATATCTTTGTTAGTAATAAAGAGGAGAAAGAAACACATGAATGTTTGGAACCGGTAACCATTGACTTCCATAGTACTTGCTTTTTGTACCATGGAAGTCAATGGTTACTGCTTTACAACTTTCTTCAAAACATCTTCGTTAGTATTCAACAAGAGAAAGAAACACATGAAGGTTTGGAACCGGTAACCATTGACTTTCATAGCATTTGCTTTTCATACCATAGAAGTCAATGGTTACTGATTTACAGCTTTCTTCAAAATATCTTTGTTAGTATTTAACAGGAGAAGGTATAGAACCGGTAACTATTGACTTCCATAGTATTTGTTTCTCATACCATAGAAGTCAATGGTTACAGGTTTCCAGCTTTCTTTAAAAAACACATGAAAGTCTAAAACCACTTGAGGATGAGTAAATATAGTGAATAAATGTAACTATTGCTTTAAACAAGAATGACTCAACATTCGATTCATTTTTTATAGAAATTTGAGCTTTAGTAAAGTATTTTCCTTTAACAGCTATTAGTTACAGCTACTTTGTTGAGTTTCTGTCTTGTTTAGGGGGGTAAAATATGACCCTGGCAGCCCTCTGGATGTTTTTGTCATCATTAAGTGGGTGTTAAGTAAAACAGAAGGAGGGGGGAGAGGGAAGAATAGGATGTAGCCGAGCAATTCTTTGACAGACTGGTGGCAGCTGCTTTGGGAGGAGCAGAGAGGCTCCCGGACGGCCTGAACCACTCATCTCACCTGACATCTATACAAGCAGCACGCCACACTCTGAGAAAGCACCACCAGCTCACATCTGACTCACCAGCTCCCTCTCTGAATAATGGCTCGTGGATAGATAGCGTAGAGAAAAAAGGATTGTCCCGGTGCACGCAAACACACATGCTTCCTTACACACTCACCTAGACATATACACACTCAAACGTAGGTGCAAACACACGTCTCTTTTATCTCCAGGTCTCTCTCTTGTTTGTCTTTTCTGTTTGTCTGTATTTTCCCCTCTCTCTCTCTCTCTCTCTCTCTCTCTCTCTCTCTCTCTCTCTCTCTCTCTCTCTCTCTCCCTCTCTCTCTCTCTCTCTCTCTCTCTCTCTCACACACACACACACACACACACACACACACTTTTTTGTGGTTTATGATGACTGTCCATACACTGTAAAATGCTGGGTTCCATTCCATCCCTTCATGTCGTCCCAACTCAAGTTAATTAAGTTAACTTAATGGTTTTTACAATTTTAAGTTGATTGAACATAAAATAATTAATTTGACTCGAAAAAAATCGAGAATTCTGTTGTTTCCGCTCGTTTAATTAAGCAGTTTGAACACGCAGCAAACTACAGTATTGTTTTGAGTGTAGACATAATGTTGTTTAGACTGTAAAATGCCTATTATAGATCCCTTTCCTAAACCCAACTGTCATTTAAAACCGGTGGCAATTTTTGAGTCAAAAAACATCCTGTTAAGTATTTTGAATTATGAGGACACAGGACATGTCCTCATAAACCACCTCAACATTTTACTACCTAGGTCATACTCATGTCATTATACAAATGTCCTCATAAAAACAAAACGAGTACACACACATGTTGGTTTGTGTGATTTATGAGGACTCTCCTTACAATTAATCTATTTTATACTCTAAAAATGATGATCACATGAGCTTACCCTAGCCCAGGGATGGGCAAACTTGATCCTGGAGGGCCGGTGTCCCTGCAGACTTTTGCTCCAACCCTAATCAAACACACCTGCCTGCAGCTTTCTAGTGATCTTGAAGACACTGATTAGTGTGTTTAGGTGTGTTTGACTAGTGTTGGAGCAAAAGTCTGCAGGGACACCAGCCCTCCAGGATCAAGTTTGCCCATCCCTGCCCTAGCCCTAAACCCAACCCTTACATGAAGTCAGTTTTGAATGTGAAAAAAAAACCCCTGTTAAGTATGATTTTAAACAACTGAAAATAACAAGGACAAGGTATGTCCTCATAAACCACCTCAACATTATAATAACCATGTTATTATACAAATTTGTCCTCGTAAAAAAAAAAAAACGAATACACACAAGTTGATTTATGAGGACTCTCCATATGCGTAATGCATTTTATACTGAAAATATGCTTATTATATGGGCTTACCCTACCCTTAAACCCAACCCTCACATACAAATCTGTCAAATTTTAAATGTGAACAAACCCTGTTAAGTATTATTTTAAACTGTTTAAATTTACAAGGATAAACGGCATGCCCTCATAAACCGCTTCAACATTGTAATAACTAGGTCATACCCATTCATTATACAAATTTGTCCTGGTTAAAAAAAACAAAACAAGTACACACATGTTGTTTTTGTGATTTATGAGGACTCTCCATATGTGTAATATATTTATACAATAAAAAACACTTATTATATGACCTTACCCTACTCCTGAATGCAACAAAACCTGTTAAGTATTATCTTAAACAATTTTAAAAACAAGGAAACAAGGCATGTACTCATGAACCACCTCAACATTTCAATTCCTAGGTCATACTCATGTCATTATACGAATTTGTCCTCATAAAAACAAAACGAGTACACACACACATGTTGGTTTGTGTGATTTCTGAGGACTTTCCTTACAAGTAATCTATTTTATACTCTAAAAATGATGATCACATGAGCTTACCCTAGCCCTAAACCCAACCCTCACATGAAGTCAGTTTTGAATGTGAAAAAAAACCCCGTTAAGTATGATTTTAAACAACTGAAAATAACAAGGACAAGGTATGTCCTCATAAACCACCTCAATGTTGTAATAACCACGTCATTATACAAATTTGTCCTTGTTTTAAAAAAAAACGAATACACACAAGTTGATTTATGGGGACTCTCTATATGCGTAATGCATTTTATACTGAAAAAATTAGCTTACCCTACCCTTAAACCCAACCCTCACATGAAACCTGTCAAACTTTAATTGTGAAAAAACCCTGTTAAGTATTATTTTAAACTGTTTAAATTTACAAGGGGCGACGCAGTGGCGCAGTAGGTAGTGCTGTCGCCTCACAGCAAGAAGGTCACTAGTTCGAGCCTCGGCTGGGTCAGTTGGCGTTTCTGTGTGGAGTTTGCATGTTCTCCCTGCGTTCGTGTGGGTTTCCTCCATGTGCTCCGGTTTCCCCCCACAGTCCAAAGACATGCGGTACAGGTGAATTGGGTAGGCTAAATTGTCCGTAGTGTATGAGTGTGTATGGATGTTACCCAGAGATGGGTTGCGGCTGGAAGGGCATCCGCTGCGTAAAACATGTGCTGGATAAGTTGACGGTTCATTCCGCTGTGGCGACCCCGGATTAATAAAGGGACTAAGCCGAAAAGAAAATGAATGAATGAATGAATGAAATTTACAAGGACAAACGGCATGTCCTCATAAACCACTTCAACATTGTAATATCTAGGTCATTATACAAATTTGTTCTAGTTAAAAAAACAAAACAAGTACACACATGTTGTTTTTGTGATTTATGAGGACTCTCCATATGAGTAATATATTTTATACAATAAAAAACACTTATTATATGACCTTACCCTACTCCTGAATGCAACAAAACCTGTTAAGTATTATCCTTAACAATTTTAAAAACAAGGACACCAGGCATGTACTCATGAACCACCTCAACATTTCAATTCCTAGGTCATAACCATGTCATTATACGAATGTGTCTTCATAAAAACATAGAAAGAGTACATGCACAGGTTAGTTTTTGTCATAAGGGCTCTCCATATGAGTAACGTATTTTATACTGCAAAAACGCTTATTATATTGACTTATGTTATCAAACATATTAAAACATTATGTATTATTTTAAACAGTTTTAAATTACAAGGACACCAGGCATGTCCTCATAAACCACATTAACATTGTAATAGCTAGATCATACCCATGTCATTATACAAATTTGTCCTTGTAAAAAAAAAACTACAAAAAAAAAACGAGTGATACTTTGATACTAAAATAATAATTAAATGGGCTTACCCAACCCGTAACCTCAACCCTCACATGAAGTACATTTTGAATGTAAAAAAAAAAACGTAAAGTATGACTTTAAACAATTGAAAATAATGAGGACACAAGACATGTCCTCATAAACCACTTCAGCATTGTTATACCCATATCATTATACAAATGTGTGCCCTCATAAATCACATAAACAAGCACACACAGACACACAAGCACACACATTTTCAGAGTGTCTGACAAGACGAAGGCTCAGAACTAGTAGCAAAGAGTCTGGATTGAAGCAGAGAACATGACAGAGTCTTGAAGAGACCGGCCCCTAGTGCCAGATATTCATGTGCATGCCCTTACAAAAGCTCCGCTGCTTCTTTCTCCCAGCCATAATTTGCTTTCTCGGAATGTCCCTCAGTTTCCCGGTGGAATTCCGCTGCACTGTGCCATCGGTATTCCAAGTAATCTCCAACACTGTGCTCTTTTTTTTGAAACCTTTGGCATGGTGTTGGCAAGTCCCATTAGGCAGCGTTCAAAGGAAGCATGTTAAGATCATAAGACTTTCGCCCACTGCTTCCTTCCTCCTTAGTGCTTTTCCCTCGTAAAGAGCAAAAGAAACACATAACCGACTATCCCTTTGTGCATTATTATTTTAGTCATTTTATTTTAGCATTTTGTATCTTAACGCACAGTTGTTCACATTACTTCTTGCTTTCCCGCTCTGTAAGGTTGATGATGAGAATCAGCAAGGTTGATGATTGAATATTTTGCTTTTTTTTATATAATAGTATAGTGGAATAGCTTATTATAGGGATAGTTGACCTAAAAATGATATACACTTACTGGCCACTTTATTAGGTACACATTACTAGTACCGGGTTGGACTCAGAACTGCCTTAATCCTTCATGGCATAGATTCAACAAGGTACTGGAAATATTCCTCAAAGATTTTGGTTCATATTGACATGATGGCATCACGCAGTTGCTGCAGATTTGTCGGCTTCTGATGGCTCAGCAACAATACTCAGGTAGGCTGTGGCATTGACACGATGCTAAACTGGTACTATTGGGCCCAAAGAGTGCCAAGAAAATATCCCCCACACCATTACACCACCACCACCAGCCTGAACCGTTGATACAAGGCAGGATGGATCCATGCTTTCATGTTGTTGATGCCAAATTTTGACCCTACCATCCAAATATTGCAGCAGAAATTGAGACTCATCAGCCCAGGCAATGATTTTCCAATCTTCTATTGTCCAATTTTAGTGAGCCTGTTTGAATTGTAGCCTCAGTTTTCTGTTCTTCGCTGACAGGAGTGGCAGCCGGTGTGGTCTTCTGCTGCTGTAGCCCATCTGCCTCAAGGTTGGACGTGTTGTGCGTTCAGCGATGCTCTTCTGCATACCTCAGTTGTAACGAGTGGTTATTTGAATTACTGTTGCCTTTCTATTTCTATCAGCATATTTTCTCTTTTTCAGACCATTCTCTGTAAATCCTAGAGATGGTTGTGCATGAAAATCCCAGAAGATCAGCGGTTTCTTAAATACTCAGACCAGCCCTTCTGGCACCAACAACCATGCCACGTTCAAAGTTACTTAAATCACATTTCTTCCCCATTCTGATGATCGGTTTAAACTGCAGCAGATTGTCTTGACCATGTCTACATGCCTAAATGCATTGAGTTGCTGCCATGTGATTGGCTGATTAGAAATTTGCGTTAATGAGCAGTTCGACAGGTGTACCTAATAAAGTGGCCAGTGAGTGTATATTTATTTATTACTATTATATTTTTTTTTTAAAGAAAGCTGAAAATCTGTAGTAAAAAGAACAAATACTATAGAGGGCAATGTTTACTGGATCTTATTTTCTCTATCTTATTTTGGAATTGGGTAGGCTAAATTGTCCGTAGTGTATGAGTGTGAATGAGTGTGTATGGATGTTTCCCAGAGATGGGTTGCGGCTGGAAGGGCTCTTACGGGCTGGAACGTGCTGGATAGGTTGGCGGTTCATGCCGCTGTGGCGACCCTGGAATAATGAAGGGAATAAGCCAAAAAGAAAATGAATGAATGAATATCTTATTTTGTGTTCAGCAGTTTCAAACAGGTTTAAAAACTAGTGAAGAGAGAGTAAATGAGAGACTTATTTTTAATTTTTGGGTGATCTATCCCTTTAAATTTAGCACTTGTGCAACACATAACTGTGTTCTAAGATGTCTTGAGCAGTTTGGTTTTTAAAGGCAGCAGAGATTATGCATTTTTACTATCTATATTATGGCGATGAAATGCTCATTTCTCATTCCACTGAAATAATTATTACAATCATTAAATATTTGGTAGATGTGTCTAAGGCTCGCTTAAATATGTTCTAGATCATTAGGCATCATTACAGTGTTGTAAAAGCATGTTCTTAAAGGGATAGTTCACCCAAAAAATGAAGACGCTGCCTTTATTTACTCAGCCTTCACTTGTTCAAAACTCATTTGAACACAAATGAATATATTATTATAAATTCTGGTAGCTTTACCAGTAGTGGGTTGCAGCTTGAAGGGCATCCGTTGTGTAAAACATATGCTGAAATAGTTGGTGGTTCATTTGCTGTGGCGGCCCTTGATAAATAAAGGACTAAGCTGAAGGAAAACGGATGAATGAATGAAATTCTGGTATAGCTGGCACTCACTGACTTCCATAGTAATCTTTTTTCCTACTATGGAAGTCGATGGGTGCCAGCAATCATCATTCTTCAAAATATCTTCTTTTGTGAAACCCATCAATGTTTAAAACCACATGAAGAAGAAAATAAAAGTCATTTTCATCTATGAGAGAACTATCACTTTAAGTTGGTTCTTACATACAAAACTGTTGTCGATTAAGTAACTGACTGACTGTACAGCTTCGATTTCAGACTCAGCCACATACATGTAAACACTCCAACAAACAGCTTTGCAGTGTTGTCTTAATGTTTCAGCTTGTTCCATTAGAGGGACAGATAGTTTGACCTGCACACGGGGCCTGCCATTAGTGGTGGGGACTGCTGTGCGCTGAGATTGAGTGGGGTGGTCTGCTGGTATTTCTGGCTTTGTGGCTCTCTGAGTTTGTTTTCTGAGCTTTTTGTATTATGCATGAGCTGAACGTTGTTAGAGACTGTATGGGGACAGAAAATGACTTTATTATGTATGTGTGTGTGTGTGTTTTGTTAAAAGCTTTAAATATTTGTATTGTATGTATAGAAGTGTAATGGGAGGCTGTATGTCTGCGGGTTAAGAGGGAGTATCAGATAGGGTAAAATATTTCACATTCTTTCTGTTCTTCTCTCACTTGCTTTGCTCAAAGTCACATAAAGTGAAAACGATAAAAGAAAAGATAAAGTAAAAGAAGTAAACATAGATATATAAATTTAGAAGTAAATCTAGATAAAGAGAAGTAAAAAAGTAGATATAGATTTATAAATATAGAAGTAAATATAAAGTAACGAAGTAAAAGAAGTAAAAAAAAAAAAAAAAAAAAATATATATATATATATATATATATATATATATATAGAAATATACAAGTAAATATAAAGTAAAGTATAGATATATAAATATAAAAGTAAATATAAAGTAACGAAGTAAAAGAAGTAAAAATATATATATGTGTGTATATATATATATATATATATATATATATATATATATATATATATATATATATATATATATATATATATATATATATATATATATATACAATTAAATATAAAGTAAAGTATAGATATATAAATATAGAAGTAAACATAAAGTAACAAAGTAAGTATAGATATATAAATATAGAAGTAAATATAAAGTAACAAAATAAATATAGATATATAAATATAGAAGTAAATATAAAGTAACAAAATAAATATAGATATATAAATATAGAAGTAAATATAAAGTAACAAAGTAAATATAGATATATAAATATAGAAGTAAATATAAAGTAACGAAATATATATAGATATATAAATATAGAAGTAAATATAAAGTAACGAAATATATATAGATATATAAATATAGAAGTAAATATAAAGTAACGAAATATATATAGATATATAAATATAGAAGTAAATATAAAGTAACGAAATAAATATAGATATATAAATATAGAAGTAAATATAAAGTAACGAAATATATATAGATATATAAATATAGAAGTAAATATAAAGTAACGAAATATATATAGATATATAAATATAGAAGTAAATATAAAGTAACGAAATATATATAGATATATAAATATAGAAGTAAATATAAAGTAACGAAATATATATAGATATATAAATATAGAAGTAAAGATAAAGTAACGAAATATATATAGATATATAAATATAGAAGTAAAGATAAAGTAACAAAATATATATAGATATATAAATATAGAAGTAAATATAAAGTAACAAAGTAAATATAGATATACAGTGTTTCCCACAGGTTTGAAATATACTTGCGGTGGTAGCCAGATTGAAACACACCATTTACCTACATCACATAAATATTTAACTATATGCGACAAACAAAACATAATTTCAATTTTAATAATAATTGTATTTATTATGACACATCTTTTTCAATGGGTTAAAGTAAAAGACTTTAAAAAGACTGAAATAAAAAAGAAATACTTTATGCTATTCAAGAGCCACGTGCACCCATTGACATGTAAAATCTGCTTCTCTCTCTTTCAAGTTTGTAAATTTGAATGCTAAATGATTTTAGATATGTATATAAAATAGACTATGTAATATATTAAGATCATCAAATTAATAAAATAATAAGCAAATGAGAAATAAATGACAGAAAAGTAATTACAAGATTAAAACGAGTAGATTTTTTTTTAAATAAGACGAATGCGTGGATTAACCATTACTAATAGTGTACATATATTTTGCAGCCGTTTAGATGTCATTTTGTCCCCTTCGAGTATATAGTGAAGTTTTTCTGAGTCGTTTAGATTAATGAATCTATTATTTACTCTTTCTCTGTCAGCTGTGAAACCAGGCGGAAAGTAGTCTTTAATAAGGGAGTAGTGCAAAATGCATACGAGCTTTAGAAAGCGAAAGCAAAAGTTCAGTTCCAGACATTTTTAGATTTAGAAACCCAGGCCGGACAAATTTTTTTAAGTCCCAAAAATGCGTGTCTTAATGTGTCTGAAGAGCATGTGAAACTGTCTGCTCGCAGGCACAGAACGAAACTGGTAAACAAGAAAATGTGTCACTACATATACTTGGGTGGCCGTTAATGTACCTGGGAGGCCCGCCCAAGTAAAGTCTATGTATGGGAAGCACTGATATATATATATATATATATATATATATATATAATATATATATATATATATATATATATATATATATATATATATATATATATATATACACACACACACACACACACACACACACACACAAGTAAATATAATGAAGTAAAAGAAGTAAATATAGATATATAAATATAGAAGTAAACAAAGTAACAAAGTAAATATGGATATGGAGATGGTTAGGAGGCCATGATGGACAAATTTGGCCAGTTTTTAAACCCCTACTCTTTTTCGAAGGACATCCTGGGACTTTTAACAACCACAGAGAGTCAGGACCTCAACGTCTCATCCGAAAGACGATGCTCACTGAGCAGTATAGAGCCCCCTTTAATATACTGGGGCGTTAGGACCCACACAAAGCACAGGTTGGGTGCCCCCTGCTGGCCTCACTAACACCACTTCTGGCAGCAACCTAGCTTTCCCATGTGGTCTCCCATCCAGGTACTGACCAAGCGCAGCCCTGCTTAGCTACAGTGGGTGACCATGTGAGAGCTGCAGAGAGCTAGCTGCCGGCAAATATACAGCAAGATAAATGGTGCTGTTAACTGTAATTACAGTATTTGTGCTGTAACTGATTTACTGTAAGTTAAGAATAAATTTTAAATAAATCAATTCTTTTTGATATTTGGCACAAGTTTATCATGATTTTGTTCTCTTTGACTCACTGGATGGAAACGGTGCTTCATTCAAAAGTGTTGTATGTGATATTACAGTTTTGTGATATTCATACAGTAATACAGCAGGTCTTAAAGTCTAAGACAGAATAGCGCTTTCATAATTCACCTGTTTTTCCCTATTGAAAGGGGTTTGAAAAGTTGGAAGGCAGGAAAGTTTGAGCGGTGAGTGTGTGCGTTTGAGTTAGAGGGAGTAAGTGTGTGACACACACGATTCACAATAGCGCCGATGCAGCAGAATCTGTCTGGTGCGGGGAGGACTGCTGCATTATTTAGGAGACGCTCGTATGGCATAGATATGGATGAGTTTTGGCCTGCTTTGATTCGCTTGCACTCTGCAGACCGGAGCGAGATGGACTGGCTGCGAGCGCTTGAGTGCTCTGGGCTCTTTTACAGGGAGAGGTTGGCGCTCGGAGACAAATTCAACATAAAGGTCAGTTTTGTTTACAGCAGAGAGCAAATCGCGAGATTTTCTCCCCAGACAACATTCTAGCGTACGAATTTTAGATGTGTTGCTGGGACTGATGCTGAGAATGACATTCAGGCTTGTGAACAGGGCTCCGGGGATCAGGATTATGCTATACCTTTTCATTACAGTTAAAAAAAAAAAGGAGATGAGGGAAGCCGTTGTTGCAGGTAAACAGAATTCTGTAGGTTAAAGCGATAGTTCACTTAAAAATTTACTCAACATTTACTTGCGTCAAACTATTAGTTTCTTTATTCTGGTAAAAACAAAAGGAGATATTTTGAAAAATGTTGAAATTCTGAAAACATTGACTTCCATAATATACATTTTTTCTACTATGGAAGTCATTGATTTTCAGCATTCTTCAAAATATCTTCTTTTTTGTCCAACAGAAGAAAGACACTCAAATGTGAGGCTGAGTAAATACTGAGTATATTTCATTTTTGGATGAAATATCTTATATATATATATATACCTCCTGTGGAGAAAAGGCCACGACTCTTCCCTGTTTTCCATTTTTCCCGCGCCCTCATTTGCCCATCATAGCGTTCAAACTGTGCTTCTGATGACACATACAGCTGTTAATTTAGGGGGGTCTTGAAACAATGGCTCTCTCTGTTTTCCGCCCGAGACATGCTACACATAGCCTTATTGTTTAATTATCTTTCAGACATAAGACAGCGACCCTGGGGTCTCACCCACATTTCCCCCCCAACCCTACAAACAGACGCGCACACAAGCAAACACTGAGGAGAATTAGCGGAATAGAGAAAAGCAAATGAGAAGGTTTTGGAGGGAAAGGCTGTAATCAGCTTGCCCATGCAGGAGCACACAGATAAAGAACTTGGCATTGCGTTCAGGGGGGAGCTTTTGTTATCAGCTGTCAGGGTCTCCAGCTCACACGGCTAATGGCAGAGCCCGGAGGAGAGGTGGCCAGTTGTTCCTCACTCTGGGACAAGGCCATCTCCTCCATCTCCATTGTTTTTTCAGCCTCTCCGTCCACCCACATCCTCACCTCATTTTCCTTGGGCGGAAAGACGAGCGAGTGGACAAAGAGGAATTGTGCTGACTTCTTCCTCTGGAGGAGAAAATAAAAAGAGGGCAATGATGTCATCGGAGGTCTTCAGCTACATTAAAACGGACAGTTTGTTTTTTTTCAAGGCCGAGAGTCACTCCTAGAGCGGAATTGTATCTTCGGTATATACACGTCCCTCAGGAATCCTGTCAACAGGGTTGCTTTTGTGTTGTTGTTGTATGGGGACTGTGTTCATGATTGGATACGCACTGTAAACCCTAATAAGTTGAGACTACTTAAATGATTTGAGCAAGAGTGATTCCCTCAGTTTGTTTGAGTAATGGGAAATCAACAACTCAATTAACTGAGTTGACCAAATGTGGTTTCTTCATTTAATTAACTTAAATGTGTAAGTACAGATAACTTAAATGTTTAAGTACAGATAACATAAATGTTTAATAACAGACAACTTAAATGTGTAAGTACAGATAACTTAAATGTTTAATAACAGATAACCTAAATGTTTAGGTACAGATAATGTAAATGTTTAATAACACATAACTTAAATGTTTGAGTACAGATAACTTAAAAGTTTAAGTACAGGTAATTTAAATGTTTAATAACTGATAACTTAAATGTTTAAATACAGATAACTTAAATGTTTAATAACTGATAACTTAAATGTTTAATAACTGATAACTTAAATGTGTAAATACAGATAACTTAAATGTTTAATAACAAATAATTTAAATGTGTAATTACAGATAACTTAAATGTTTAATAACAAATAATTTAAATGTGTAATTACAGATAACTTAAATGTTTAAATACAGATAACTTAAATGTTTAAGTACAGATAACTTAAATGTATAAATACAGATAACTTAAATGTTTAATAACAAATAATTTAAATGTTTAAGTACAGATAACTTAAATGTTTAAATACAGATAACTTAAATGTTTAAGTACAGATAACTTAAATGTTTAATAACTGATAACTTAAATGTGTAATTACAGATAACTTAAATGTTTAAATACAGATAACTTAAATGTTTAAGTACAGATAACTTAAATATTTAATAACTGATAACTTAAATGTGTAAGTACAGATAACTTAAATGTTTAAGTACAGATAACTTAAATGTTCAATAACAAATAACTTAAATGTGTAAGTACTGATAACTTAAATGTGTAATTATAGATAACTTAAATGTTTTAAGTACAGATAAATTAAAATAGTAAACAGACTAAACTTCCAAATATTTTAGCTTTTATATTCTTTACTTACTTACATACTACCAGAGCCGTTTACATCGAAGTTGATATTTAGCCACACCATGTTGGTGTTTCATGACATCTAATTTTTACGAGGTTGGTCGTTAGCCCAATGCTCAACGCCCTACCTGTAGGACCAGGACATACACTATGGACAATTTAGCTTACCCAATTCACCTATAGCACATGTCTTTGGACTTGTGGGGGAAACCGGAGGAAACCCACGCCAACAAGGGGAGAACATGCAAACTCCACACAAAAATGCCAACTGACCCAGCCGGGACTCGAACCAGCGACCTTCTTGCTGTGAGGCGACAGCGCAATCCATTGCGCCACCATGTCGCCCCTGCATGTATATCAATTAAGAAAAATGCATATAAGTATTTAAATATCTACTTACCAATTTTACTTTTCTCTTCAGGTAGTGCCTCTGTCTTGCTGCACTTCAGAAAAAACATCACAAGCAAAATGGCCACCTTGCGTCAAATAACATATATCGACCAATCAGCGGGGTTGTCAAGGCTGAATTTCAAGCGCAACTAATTATTTTAAACAGAGGCATGGTTAATCCTTTCAAGAAATTAAAATTAGGGATGTCCAGATCCGATCATGTGATTGGGCCCGATCACGCAGTTTCAGACTTGATCGAAATTGGATGTTACCTCCCGAGCAGGACTCGAAAATATGTGTATATATATTTTTTAACACATCTATAGTTATGTGGTGGCACAGAGTTAGACCTCCTTCTTGACTTCACACAGAAACAGCAACGCGTGCAGCATGACATCACTTTGTTGCAGAGATGTTATTGGTTAAATGTTGGCAAAGTAGAACAGGGAAGCAGCTTGAAGCGAAAAGCGTGAGTAGTCTGCGGTCTGGAGGTACTGTATTATAAAGTTGATGATGACAACATTGCCATAGCAAACTGTGAGATATGTAAACTCGGGATTGCTTGCCGGGTATTTTAAGTTGAGATACTATTTGTTTTTATATCAGATTTTTAAAATATATTTACTGTTAAAGTCCAAAAGTGAAGAATTTATGTGTTGTTTATTACTTGATTGTTCAAGCTACCTCACAGAAGTACTCTGTTTGTTAACAGAGTTGTTGAATGTTAAGATAAGGTGAATTAAATAAAAAATAAGGAACATCCTAGATCTGTTTCTTCACTGCTCTTTATTATTTTTCATGTATTATAGAAGTATCAGGTTTCGGTATCGGTAGATACTCAAAATCAAATCACTCGGGCTCGAGGGCAAAAAAAACAGATCAGGACAACCCTAATTAAAATGTTAGGTTCAGAAAACTTAAAATATTAATTAAAAGCTTTTTGCTGCCTAGTGAGTAAGTTAAAACACACCAGTTGTTTGTTGGTATTTTAAGTAATGTTACGTTATATTAACTTTATATCTTTAGTAATGACAACAGCAGGGTTTACAGTGCAGTAGGGTCAGATAATGACTGATATTTGCATACAGTGAAAAAAAAGGATGGTGTTTACTGCTGACATTACTCCCAGATCACAAAGGGTGAGGCTCAGCAGCCTGAGTTAATTTGGAGAAATCATTAAAACAATGCCTAAGGAAAGAGACACAATTTCAAACGCTCATTTCCTATTTTTAGAAGCACTTTGCTTGCATTTTTTTCTCTCTCCCTCTCAAAAATGCAAAAAGTGTCACTCGTAACTGGAGGAAATGCATCACAATTTGGTACAAGGAAGTGTTTTGACACAGGCGTGAGTAGAACGAGCTTGGGATTTGGTCGAGCGCACATTGGCATGTATTTTACTATCACCTCCAGTCCTCTAAGACAAAATTTCATATCTCCTGCTGTGGCACAGAAAGCAACAGTAAATTGAAATTTATCTTCCGTGTTGCAGCAATATCTGGGCTCATATTATCCTTTCCCTAAGCCCGGTTCTTAAAGATGGCCCCGATATGAGTGGATGTTTTCTCCAATTCCAATTCCGCAATCAAAACTGTTCATTAATTTTTATCTCTCTGTTTATTTATCGGATATGTTTACGTTTGGAGGGGGAAATGCCGTAGTGCAGATCATTGAGCAAGATTTGACATTATGCTCCTTTATTACTTATCTGTCCTGGGATTTGCATTTGTTATGGTTATGGATTCGTGCATACATTCATTGATGAGTCAGATGGACTGACGGCTAACAGTAAATTGATTGTCTCTCTCTCACGCACACAGTTGAAGGGTGTGCCAGAGGGGCAGCTGAGATGAGTGTCTCGTGGTTAAAGCTGCATGCCCTTTGTAGGGTGATTAGTCAAAGCCTGACTGCTTAATTAACGATTACTCCATCACAGAAGACGCTGTGTGTCTGAGAGAGACGGAAAAGCTCTTAAGAAAGCCACAGTCTGATTGTAATGTTATGTTTGAAGCTTTAGAACCCAACTTTGCCCTTGATATTGTGTTTCAGTGGCATTTAAGTTATATTGGCACTATAAAATGTTGGCATTATACATTTTTTGCACTATAAAATGCAACACAACAAACGTTAGACTGTAAACAAATCTGTTAATTAAGCGCTTCTGTTTTTCGTTTTATTTACGGTTATGAATAATACATTAGGGTGACATGGTGGCTCAGTGGTTAGCACTGTCACCTCACAGCAAGAAGGTCGCTGGTTCAAGTCCCAGCTGGGCCAGTTGGCATCTTTGTGTGGAGTTTGCATGTTCGTGCGTGGGTTTCCTCCGGGTGCTCCGGTTTCCCCCACAGTCCAGAAACATGCGCTATAGGTTAACTGAACAAACTGAAATTGGCGGTAGTGTATGTGTATGAATGAGTGTGTATGGGTGTTTCCCATTACTGGGTTGCAGCTGGAAGGGCATCCGCTGTGTAAAAACATATGCTGGATAAGTTGGCGTTCATTCCGCTGTGGCGACCCCTGATTAATAAAGGGACTAAAGGGGAAAATGAATGAATGAATTATGCATTATGGAACTTTTATCTCTGCTCTGTCGAACTTTAATGTTGAAAATTAAACTGTGCAATTTAACAAAGTGAATTTTATTGACATTTAATACTTTGAAATAATACATTTTATTAAAAAATAATAATATATAGAGAATAAAGACTGTAAAATAACAGTACTTGCAATTTATTACCAGATTTGTACCATAATTTACAACACCAATCCACATATATCACTTGAAACCAGTGTTTCTCAACCATGCTCCTAGAGGACCACCAGCTCTGCACATTTTCCATGCCTCCTTAACCAACCACACCTGATTCAGATCATCAGCTCATTAGCAGGGACTGAAAGACCTGTAATGGGTGTGACAGACAAAGGAGACATCTAAACATGCAGTGCTGGTGAACGTGGTTGAGAAACACTGCTTTAAACTAATAAAATGTCAACAGAGGTCCCTTTGTCAAACTTTCCAGCATCAAAAGTCATTGGAGGAAATATCAAGATCCCTTAATGCCATTTTAAAAAATAAATAACTGATAAAAATACAAAACAAAACTGTTAATTTATGCATATTTTCACTGTGTATTGTGGCTATATTATGAATTATTTCATACTTGCATACGGCATTATAGTGTCTTTGAAAGCTCTATACTTTTGATTTAAGTTCTTTCAGTGCTCCCTAGATTCTGGCTGCATCCAAAATCATATACTTCCATACTATAAAGTACGTTAAAAACAGTAGAATTCGAAAAACAGTATGCGAGAAGTACCCGGATGACCTACTACTTCCGGCAAGTGCACATCCAATGCACAATACATCTTATAATGCACCGCGAGAGAATTCATGAATGAGAGTAAATCAACGCAACTGACGTGGGTAGGTCACGTGATCATGACAAAATGGCGGATGTAGTACGTTTGAGTTCCATTCATACTTCTCACATTCATACTGTATAGAACGTACTTTTCTTGCAGTTGAGTAGTACATTCAAATGCAGTAACTACTGGGTAGTAAGCGATTTCGGATGCAGCCTCTGTTTCAGGATTGGGTCTTAAACCTGTTTGCTTGATAATATGATATTAAATTACAGATGGGGTAACACGATGGCGCAGTGGGTAGCAAAATCACCTCACAGCAAGAAGGTCGCTGGTTTGAGCCTCGACTGGGTCAGTTGGCATTTCTGTGTGGAGTTTGCATGTTCTCCCCGTGTTGGCGTGGGTTTCCTCTGGGTGCTCCGATTTCCCCCACAGTCCAAAGACATGTAGGTGAGTTGGAAAAGCTAAATTGGCCGTAGTGTATGTGTGTGATTGAGTGTGTATGGGTGTTTCCCAGTGATGGGATGCAGCTGGAAGGGTATCCGCTGTGTAAAACATATGCTGGATAAGTTGGCGGTTCATTCCACTGTGGCGACCCCAGATTAATAAAGGGACTAAGCCAAAAAGAAAATAAATGAATGAGTAAACTACAGATCTCAGTTCAGCACAGACCAACTTAAGCCTTTAGCATAAAGACTACCATGAAGACAGGAAGACTCTCATTATCAACTATTTGTGGGCTCATTCTCTCTCCGTCTTTCTGCATCGCACATACACACGCACATCCTTTACCCAAATAGTCCTTCCTCTCTGGAAACCCCAGTGGAATGCGCGCACAAATATTGTGCTTGTGAGTTCGACCGTTAACCATAATACTCCACGCCAGAGAAAAGACCTCACTCATGCTCCCCCACCGCATCAGGGTGAAAGGCATCTCTGTTTGCTTTTCAGACAGCTGGGTGAGAAATTGAGAAAAGCATATATGTCTTTCCTTCTCTCTCTCACTCTTCGCCGTCTTGCTTTTTTCTTGATTGCTGAGATATTACGGCAAGGCTTTGAACGGCACAGTGGGAGGTCGAGGGAGAAGCTGGCCAATTTGCTATCAAGTGAGGAGTGTCAGTCAAGGCGTGTCAAACAAGCATTCGGCCGTCACTCATGTGTCCAAACATGGTAATTTTATCGAGCGATCCAAAGTTATCTGAAACAAGCAGATGCCATTGGAAAATAGAAGCGGCGATCAAATGATTTGGAGGGTAGGAAGGATTGCGGTAAAGAAAGTGTTTAGACAAGGTGTGGAATAGGCAACCTAGGCTCATTCTGAAAACGTAGCCCTATATACATTTCAGGAGAGCGCCAAATATGTCCCAGGAGCTATGTTTTTTGCGAATCCGAGTTTGCTGTGTGCGCTTTTTAGAATCTCAAATTTCTCTCGCGAGAGCTGTTCTTGCAGAAATCCACCAGAGGCCGCTGTCGACTGACTGACCAATCGACTAACCCACCCTTCTCCATCCCTAAATCCAACCAATAGTGTTTTAAAAAGCACCAATTGACCCGCCTACCAACAGTTTTCAAAAGCAATCCTGAAAAAGAAAAGTATTCGCCTATATTTTACCACATTTCCAGATTTTACCACATTCTCATTGTTATTGTCTCTGTTATTTACTTGTTTATTTTATAGAATCTGTTTTTGTCTTACCCGCTTTCTGGAACTGATCTTCGTCGTACTCGAAGCCCGTCGTTGTGTTCAACTGCTCTCTGCGTCTCAAGTTTGCCAACGTACATGGCAAGCTAACTAAACAAACTGGTAACAGCGGGAAAGCCGTTCACACGGAGGTAAGCGGTCAGCTGGTAAGCACGAAAAGGAACGGCATCAATACCGCCCTGTAGCGTTCGTTTTAAACATGAAATGCAGCAATTTGTACTTCTGGCTACATAATTCACGATCTCCAGAAATGGATAAAGGGCTATGTTTTCAGAATGAGCCTGTGTTGGGAATAGGGCTGCATGATATGACAAAAATCTCATATCACAATACTAATACAAACATCTACTCATTCATGTGATCATATTTCCCATTATATTTAGAACTTCAGGAAAACTGTTTGATTTCAAATGTGGAGATATACAATAAATAAATGCTTTTCTTGCTTAGATTTTTAATCTTGTTTCTAGTCCAAATATCTGAAAAATTCTTAAATCAAGAAGCATTTTCTAGACAATAAAAACATATTGTCTCGTTTTAAGAAATAATATGCCAAAATTAAGTGAGTTTTTCCTTAAAACAAGCTAAATACTTTGCCAATGGGGGAAGCAAAATAATCTTGCTTTTCCTTTTGATTATTTTGCTTACCCCATTGGGAGATTATTTTGCTTGTTTGAAGGAAATACTCTGAATTTTGACATATTATTTCTTAGAACAAGACTGGTCTGGAACATGCTTCTTGATTTAAGCAATACCAGAGCAACAGTTTGAGACAGTAATCCATGCTTTTATGACCACTCGGTTAGATTGCTGTAATGCACTGTATGTGGGGAGTAGCAGGTCAGCTATTGCCCATTTGCAAATGGTGAAAAATGTTAACGCTTGTTAAATGGTACTCACAAATATGACCACATTTCCCCTCTTCACTGATTGCCAGTTCATTTCAGAATAAAATTTAAGCGTTTTTAGAAAAAAGATTAATTAATTAAAGATTAAAAATTTAGAATAAAGTTTAACAAAGTTTATTTGTTTTTAAATCTCTAAATGATCTTGCCCCACCTTATATCTCTGAGCTGATACACCCCTATAAGCCCACTCATTTTCTCAGGTCAGCTTATCAGCTTCTCCTGATTGTGGCAAAAAAAAAGCGAAAGCTTAGAAGGGGTCGTGCTTTCGCTGTGGTAGGTCCTAGACGTTGGAAAGGTTTGCCGCTGCCCATTAGACAGGCCTCTTCTGTGTTCTCATTTAAATCAGCTCTTAAAACTATCTTTCTTTTCCGATTATTTTAATTTATGTGCCTTTTTAGGCAGTTTAGCTATATTTTATCTTGTATTTTATAAACTATTATGCTGATTTTGTTGTATATTTTCTGTACAGCACTTTGGCTCACTTCTGTGTTTGTAAAGTGCTCTACAAATAAAATATGAGTTGACTTTAGAATTTTTAGACATTTGGACTAGAAACAAGACAAAAAATCTAAAAAGAAGATTGATTTTTGCAGCCAACCCTTTTGAAAAACTACTGATTACAAGCACAACAAAGTATTGCCAAATAAAATGCAAAATGTAAATCATTGTACGTTAAAGATCGCAAATTTCTCACAATGCTGTTATTAATGTTGCTGTCTCCATCCCCATAATGGAGTATAATATTGCGCTCAAATAAATTACTGAAATGTATTACCATAAACAATGTATTTTTGACACCACAAACAAACAATAGAGTATAATATGAAATGAAAGAATTTTTTTTGTCCATAATATATATATATATATATATATATATATATATATATATATATATATATATATATATATATATATATATATATATATATATATATATATATATATATATATATATATATATATATATATATATATATATCACCATATTGAACTGCAGCGACACTGTGGCTCAGTGATTAGCACTGTCGCCTCACAGCAAGAAGGTCACTGGTTCGAGTCCCGGCTGGGTCAGTTGGCATTTCTGTGTGGAGTTTGCATGTTCTCCTTGTGTTGGCGTGGGTTTCCTCTGGGTGCTCTGGTTTCCCTTCACAGTCCAAAGACATGCGGTACAGGTGAATTGGGTAGGCTAAATTGTGCGTAGTGTATGAGTGTGAATGAGTGTGTGGATGTTTCCCAAAGATGGGTTGCGGCTGGAAGGGCATCCGCTGCGTAGAAATGTGCTGGATAAGTTGGCGGTTCATTCTGCTGTGGCGACCCCCAGATTAAGAAAGGGACTAAGCCGACAAGAAAATGAATGAATGGCCGTAGTGTATGTGTGTATGTTTCCCAGTACTGAGTTGCAGCTGGAAGGGCATCCGCTGTGTAAAACATATGCTGGATAATTTGGTGTTTTGTTTGTGAATGAATGAATGAAACCGCCCTAGTGTGGAAGGCGCAAAAGTCCATGCCGCTTGACAAAGTGTTGTGCCAAAGCAAAAAGCGAAGAGTGAAAAAGAGGGGGGGTCAAACAGATTAACTTCCAGCATCTTAGCTCTGAAGGTAATGGATATCCTTGTACTGGTGTGAAGGAACCCCTTCATCTGTTCTCCCAGTTTAAAAGTAGGAAACAGAGTAACAAAGACGTGCCGGATGAAAAAGTGACTGTCTGACACAGGAGCCTGGAGAGGGCATTTGGAGACACCTGAGGGCAACGATGAAGCCGTAACAAAGCTTTTGAATGTACAGGTTGGTCAAAGCTGGGTGGATGAAAGGGAAAGCAAAGAGGGGAGGGGGTGTTGATGGGTTGAATTTGATACACAGCCTCTTTCAGACGATGAGGTAATGTCAGGCAGTGCCCCTGGACCTTCCTGATTGATGTATTCCAGCCGCTCTACTTGCTGTGGGAGGGCTGTAACGGATTACAGCTCCGATCCCTGCATGGAGAAAGACAGAGAAACATCTAATGGTCTGTGACTATTGTCTAGGCGAGGCATCCAAACCCTGCAGTTCTCTGCAGAGTTGAGGAGGAAGTTCGCACACACACATACGTGCAGGTAAACAATACACACTGAAAACAGCTACCTCAGCGTTGTTGCGGAGGATATTGGCTGTTTACTTTTGAAATTCTCTCCCTGGTTCTGGCTGGCTGTAAACACTGGTGTGGGGTGCTTGTCAGTCACAGATAAGGACAGAGATAAATAGGAGAAGGAGGGAGTGAGATAGAAGACAACGAGAACCGGGAACAAAGAGAGACAAAGGGGAAAAGAAGCTGCTTGCTAAACATAATGTCTCTTGGAGTGAATAATGAGTCTGTGTGGACAGACGAAAAGTAAAAAAGTGATATGATGCTTACATCGGCTAAGCTTTTGAAAACTTTACCAAGCGGCAGCATAAAGTGACACTTTTTTTAACGTGTTTGCATGCATAAACATGCCGATTATGCAGATTACAATAAAATAGTCCCATAACACTTCACTTCTGCTTCAAGGAGCACTCATTCGCTTATTTTTGAATACAGGCTCATTTTAAAAGTCACCTAGAGTTACGTAGTTGAGTCTTACAATTTTTTTTATCCATTCAGTGGATCTCTGAGTCTGGCAGGAGCCCTTTAGCTTAGCATAGATCATTGAATTGGATTAGACCAGTAGTATCTTGCTCAAAAAATGTAATAAAGACTTTCAATATTTTTTCTATTTAAGGCTTGACCCTTCTGTAGTTACACAGTGTACTAAGACAAACGAAAAATGAAAATGAATAGAAACAATACTCTCATTCTTGTAAAATAATCCACATACTTTGCTGCCATATGGCTGCAGCAGGCACAATGATATTACGCAGCAATGTTACCTAGTTACTAGGGATGTAACGATTCACAGTGAGACGGTTGAAAATCAATTACAATATGTGACGATGCAAACTAGTTGAAATATTGAACAAATTGCAAAACATTTGACCAGAGGGGCTCTGTGTTTACAGGCTGCACATCAGCAGTGAGAAAGAGGTGGAGCGGCAGAATAAAAAGACAGCGGTGAGGTGCGCTAGACCAGGGGTTCTCAACCTTTTTCATTTCAGGGCCCACTTCTTTCTCCGATAAATTTTTGAAGGCCCACCTGTCTGACATTTTCTCTAAAATGTTTGTATGAAATGTTCATTTAAACCTATATATATATATATATATATATATATATATATATATATATATATATATATATATATATATATATATATATATATATTACATTTGTTGTGCCTTCTTTTATTTTCTATTATCATATATTTATAAAAAGTATATAATTATATATAATTTTAATTATATTTAAAATTACAATTATATAATATATATTATAATATATATAGTTTTATATATATTTAATAAAAAAACATACACAAATTCAAAGAGAACCACAGGTCAACAGGGAGATTGCAAAAGACCAGCTTCTGCTTTAAACTGGACTGACTGAAGATCTACTAATAAATATCTACTATTCAAAAATATACAGACAAAATGTTAAATACAGTAAAACACCCTAAATCTGTTGAAACGTGTCAATCTGATGGGGGTTGAGTTTGCAGTTGGATATTATTGTGAAATCGCTGACAGGAACAGCGAACAGCTCCGCCAGAGCGCGTCTGAAGCTTATATGCAAGTTTATTTTACATTCTATGACAGAAACACCATTGAGCCTCGCTAGATCCTCCTGTATGGGTGCGCGTCCATTATAAAGCACTCACAGGACATTAATTTGGACAACTATGCAGATATATTAAAGTTCACACAAAAATACACAAAGAGAGACTTTCACTTTCACGCATAGTTTGTGAATAAACAGTCTGATCTGTACAATTTGCAGATGAGATCTTGAGGCTGTTTTTTGCACCAAGTTTGAAATTATCAATCAAAGAACAGGAGCAAGTGCATTACTTTAATCATTTTATTATAACATATTATTAATGAAATCCAAAAATTATAGTATAATATTGAGAGTTAATTTTAAACTCGCGGCCCACCTGCAGGTTCGCTGAGGCCCACTAGTGGGCTCCGGCCCACCGGTTGAGAATCCCTGCGCTAGACCAAACACAAACTGTGTGCAAATACTGTGAAAAGACACTAACAGAACCACAAATATGATGCACATAAACCGCCAGCACAGTGAAAACTACTGTCACAGACATCTATACGCTAAAAAACTATTAATAAGCCAAACCACGCAGACCAGATGATTTGCAGCTCTGCTTGCTCAGACGAGTGCTATGGAGATCACACAGTGCATAAGTGTTTTCATAGCGAAAATGTGAAGATTTTTACCCTCTCCTTTTCAAATTAGTTTTTGCATATTAAATAATTAGCTTATTATTATTATTTAATATTTAAAAATTTTCAAGATTATCTCTTCTTAAGTATATCACACTGATATTTATACTAATTATACAAGTAATATTAATTATTTACCTTTATAATCATGTTCCACTCCTGTCTCTATCCTAATATTTAATTATAATCAGTTTTTTTTTTTATGCCAGTGGCCAGCCAGCAGAAAATATGGCTGAAAATGTATTATTTTGCAATAATTTATGGCAGAAAATGTATTATTTTGCAAAAAATGTGCAGCATTTAAGAAAAAGGGCTCTTCACCTTAAATTAGTTAAAAATAATTCTGTAAAAAAATTGTGACTAAATCGTGAAATTAGTATTGTGAATCATACCAAATTGTGAGTCAGGTGAATTGTTACATCCCTACTGGTTACCTAACTGGGGACTATTATCAAGCACTGTGTAATATTATTGTGCCTACTTTAGCCATGGTGCAGCAGCAAATTATCAAATCAAAATTGACCAAGACGCTACCGGTCTAATCTGATTCAATGATTTATGCTAAGCTAAGCTAAAAGTTTTCCTGCCATACCTGAAGATCAGCTGAATGTATTAAAAATGGTTAAAACTCAACTGTTTAACTCTAGGCGACTTGTAAGCCTAGTTCCATTAAATGAAAAGACCAGCTTAGACTAGCATGAATTTCTGTGAAGGTGGTATATATAGCCTTGTTGTTCACCAGCTAGTGATGAAACAACATAAAAGGAATATATAAATAGGAAAAGCCATTAAGCAGGCAGGGAAGCGTGGATTGGTTCATGTGTAAAGAAGTGAAAGAGAAGTCAGCTCTGACACTAATGCAAACCGTTTGGTATTTTCCCTCAAGCCAGCCATTTTTGCTTTCTTTTTGAAAGGATTGAGTATGTTTCTGAGGTGTGACAAAACAGCCTCACCAGTATGCTGAGAAGAAGATGCATTGGTATTGGAGGACACAGCGGGTCTTCCAGCTCTGGGCTCCAGGTTGGCTTTGTACGCAGCAGGCTGCTTGGATTCAAGCATTCCCAAACAGGGCCACCTGAGAGCAGGTGAGAAAATGAGGAGTGTGTTCCTGCTGGAACTGCACTTCTCGAACTTCTTCTCACTTACAGCAGCAGGCGAAGCAAGATCCTCTCCCGCCTGAAGATACAGGTTCAGCTTTCTCTATGAGCCGAGTCCCACTGTGAGGAGATTTAGTGATGATTTATGAAGCCCCCTGGAAAACAGGCCACAAATGTGAAATGTTGTCATACGATACTGACATCTTGCTTCCAAAGTCAATGTTTTGTTGAGTTTTGGTGGAGCTGCAGCTTTGAGAAAGCTTGTTTAGATATGAAAGGATTTCACAGGCAGAAGAATTTGTGGGAGATTTTTTTTCCAGAGCCTCTTTTGAGCTTTATATTACTAGAATTGCCAAAAAAGCAAAATGTGTACTTATTGCTTTTCTTAAAGCAAGTAAACAGCAATATGATGAAGACATTGTGGTTCAATAAGTAATTCAATTTATAAATGATATTAACATAAATAAAAATTTCTTAATGACAGGTAATTAGTTTAATTGTAATCTAGGGCTAGGCCGATAAAATACATCATATCGAATCGTGATAAAATGTATGTTGATAACGATGATAAGGGCTGTCTCGTCCCTGTATGAACAGAGCAGGAGTTTGGTTCGCATTGCCGGCAATAAGTCAGACTTGTTTCCAGTGCATGTTGGACTCCGGCAGGGCTGCCCTTTGTCACCAATTCGGTTCATAATTTTTTCTGGGACCACAGGATTTCATCTCTGTTATTCGCAGACAATGTTGTTCTGTTGGCTTCATCAAACATGGATCTTCAGCATGCACTGAGGCAGTTTGCTGCAGAGTGTGACGCGGCTGGGATGAGAATCAGAACCTCCAAGTCCAAGGCCATGGTGCTCCACCGGAAAAAAGTGGTTTGCCATCTCCAAGTTGAAGGAAGGTCCTTACCAAAGGTGGAGGAGTTCAAGTATCTTGGGGTTTTGTTCACAAGTGACGGAAGGACTGAGCGTGAGATTGACAGGCGGATTAGTGTAGCGTCAGCAGTAATGCGGTCGATGTATCTGTCCTTTGTGGTAGAGAAGAAGCTGAGCCGAAAGGCAAAGCTCTCGATTTACCGGTCAATCTACGTTCCTACTCTCACCTATGGTCATGAGCTTTGGGTCATGACCGAAAAGACAAGATCTCGGATATAAGCAGCCGAAATGAGTTTCCTTCGCAGGGTGGCAGGGCGCACCCTTTTAGATAGGGTTAGGAGCTCTGTCACCCGGGAGGAGCTCGGAGTAGAACAGCTGCTCCTCCACATCGAGAGAAGTCAGCTGAGGTGGCTCGAGGCTGGACGCCTACCTAGGGAGGTGTTCCAGGCATGTCCCACCGGGAGAAGGCCTTGGGGAAGACCCAGGACACGCTGGAGAGACTATGTCTCTCGGCTAGCCTGGGAACGCCTCGGAATCCCCTTGGAGGAGAGAGGGAAGTCTGGGGTTCTCTCCCAAGACTGCTGCCCCCGCGACCCAGCCCTGGAAAAAGCGGATGAAAATGAATGAATGAACGATGATAAGCTATAGACATTTTTACTCAATATTAATCTACAAGCCAATCACACAGCAGACATATGCAACAACAGGAATCTGTAATTGTGTTGATATTAGACATATGCTACGTCACCCAGTATTATTTAGCGAGCTCGATTCCCTTTCCCACTAGCAGTATTTGCTGTTAAACTGTTGTTTATTTTAATGATGACTATTTAAGTGAAGTAAAACATTTATTTTAAAATATTTCTGTAATTTCTTTTCAGCTTAGTCCCTTTATTAATCTGGGGTTGCCACAGCAGAATGAACCGCCAACTAATCCAGCATATGTTTTACGCAGTGAATGCCCTTCCAGCTGCAACCCATCACTGGGAAACACCCATACACTTCCATTCACACACATACACTACGGCCAATTTAGCTTACTCAGTTCACCTGTATCGCATTACAGAAGATCAGAATCTCCAAAAAATCTGAGTAATGTGTGAACAGTTTTTTTAAAAATAAAAAATACTTTAAAAATTTGTATTTAATAAAGCGTCTAATCTTTGTGGCTTCGGTCATTGTTGGGAAACTCTTTTAAATCTGGAAGTATTAACAGCTTATATTGAAATATATATCATTATCATTCAATATGAAAAAGAATTATCGAGATTGCATTTTTGCTATATCGCCCAGCCCTATTGAAATCTATTGATTGCTGTAGCAACATGGCACATTATTGTACACCGTGTAAAGTAGCCTATTTAACAAATGCATAATTAGCCCTACTGACCAATTAGCAACCACTGCCATATAACATTTTGTCTTAAAAATACGTTTATGAACTCACCGTGTGTTTTACGTTACAAACAATGCAGCAGCTGTAATTAGTAATTACCAATTAACCATGTAGAATATCATTAGGAACCACGTACAGTATATTGTTCGAAGGAACTTTAATGTTATTTATTTGCATTCTTTTCTTTTATAAATGTAGCATATTGATTTAGGTCATTGTAGTGAAATAGTAAGTTAAATGTGCACAGTACTGCAGTAAATGTCTGTAAATTAGTCTGATCTTATCAGTTGCAATCACAAATAAAGTAGGATCTTCTTTTTGTCTAACCGTTAGAAGCAAGTCTCAATTCTGATTGTTTTTCTTTGTCAGACAAAAGGTTTTGCCATGTCACAGTTCCAGAATTGTGTCAATTATGTAAATCTGTACCCCCATATTACCATATGTTATAGACTCATAGAGTCTGAGTTAGAATGAGCAAGCAAGATGGACAGAGTTTCAGAAGGTCATGTTGAATTTGGAGTGTGAACTATTCAATCCATTTTAAAAGTCACTACTAGACACTATTTTGATGAATGTGGACATGCTTAAGATTAGATACTGGTGCAGGGGTGTGTCTGATGCTTTCACTTTTTTTGCTCAGCTTGTTGAGAGTGGGTGATGGATAGGCTTCTAATGGACCCCCTCAATCATGAGCTACTTAAGCAGGCTGATCAGTAACAGAGCGGCAAAGAGGCCAAACCAAACCTCCTTTCAACTGAGCCACAGGGAGGTTCCGCAATCATCCATGCTAGTGATTAGCCCTGTAACAGTCCTTGCGCTGCAAGCTTTCTCTCATTTACCAAACATCTGAGAAAGCTATGGTCCAAACTCACCATGAAAGAGTCTTGAATTGTCAGCCAGAATCTTAAAAGACTGAGCCTTTAGTCCCAGTGTGACGTGGTGGCTTAGTGCGAAACCTCTTTTGTTTTGCTAATGTTGTTAATGGGCTCACTTAAGTGTAAAAATAAAGCAGACTCAACTCTGTTGGGGGGGAAAGATTTCTTTTAAAATTCAATTTGCATTGTACAAAGGTGTTTGTACTAGGCATGCCAGTGTGAAGGTGTGAACTGTACTTATTTTTCAGTGGAAGCTTCACGTGAGTCTTATAAAACACCATGGGTTTAAAGTGGGACAAATATATTAGCCCTGTTCCTTAGAGCTAAGCAAAGAAATCACAAATATTAGTAGAAGGTAGGGTCTGTCCTCCAGATCTCCCTTTTGTCTCTGTCTCTCCATGTGATTCAGTGTATCCTGTTAACAAGTGCCAGCTTCATCGAATACCCATAACACAAGTCAGTGTGTGTGTGTGTTTTCACACCAATTAACAGCTCTCTTTTGGTGCCTGCTGAGGTGATGATGGCCTGTCTCTGGCCAGGCGCATGGTGTTTGTGTGTATTTGGAGGTTTTTTTTTACTTTGTAATCTTAGAGGCACTGAAGAAAGCTTCACCTTTTTCTATCTTCATCAGTATAATTTGTAGTAGTAGAAATCTGAAACAGGGAGAGCCAACAGGTATTCATAGGGATATTTCAGTATTTCTACAGAGTTTTTTGTGCAAATTTAGCATCGGCTGACTTGCTCTTTGTCAAATTAACGACGCACTCTGCACCGTTCGCAATCTGCCCCTTAAGAGGTAAAAACTCCTCCATTGGCTGGGAGTTGAGTGGTCATTAATATCAGGCTGGTCCTCATTGGCACAAATGGCAATGCTGGAGAAAAAATGATTCTGTCCAACCCTCTTCCTTTCTTTCCCTCTCTCCCTCACACCATCTTTCTTTTGGCTCTCGGAGCCAAACTAGCATCCCCTCCTCTCTTGCACTCTCAATCTAGATAATTCAATCTGTCCAATATCAAATAATCGCCTCCATTTTTTCGGCCCATTTTAACCTTATCACTGGCGCTGCTTCCTCAGGGGACCGAGTCTCGTTTCACCTTGTTAAAAGAGAGAGAGAGAGGGAGCCCAAGAGCGATAACCTGGGATCGGGGTGAAACGAGGCGGGTGACAAATAGTTCTCTAAGGAGTGGGGAGTGAAGACTGTTTGTTGTTCTCACAATGTGAACGAGCGGGCAAACAGGCAAGGAGTTTTTTTTGTGTCGACTAAGGGCATCATGGACAGTAGGAGTGTTTGTGTGTGAAAAAGTGTGTGAAAATGTTAAGCATGAGTGTTGTATGCGTTTGTGAACACTGGAACCCCTCTGCGTCCCTTTTTAACACTCTCTCCTGGCACTTAATTAAAATCCAATAAGGTTCTCGCCTGGTGACCATTGTTCCAGACCTATGTTTACCTTCACTAGGAGCATCGCTAGCAGCTTAAGCTTGCAAGAAAGTGGGGTCAATAGGTCAAGCTTGGACTCTAGTCGCCACCCTGAGCGAGGGAGAGGGGGGTGGATTTCTCCCCCTCATCTTCCTATTCTTTGTGTTTTGTCTCTCGCTTTCTTTTTCTTTTCCTCATTTCCCCTGGAACTTAATCCATAAGCTTGATTGTTCTAAGCTGATTTCAAGCTTGCCCCTGGGAGGAGATGGGCTTTTGGAGTTGGTTTTAATTAAGATTTAAAGGAAGCCTCCCTCAAGAAAGAAAGATTGAGTGTTTTCTCCAGATGAGAGTGGACAAGAGGAGGTGGAACAGATTGGCCAGAAAAAAAAAAACAGTTATACATTAGGGAATGAGAAATGCATTTCATGAAAATACAATATTTTATGTCTGTTGAATAATAATAACTTATATAAAGTGTGTATTCATTCATACTTGCAGATCAGATTGTTTCCCCTCTCATATCTCTCATCACATCTGTCTCTGTTTCTACGTCTCTCTCATTCAATCTCTCACTGCTGGGATGGAAAATCTAAATGATACTGTTCATTATGAAAAAAAAAAAAAATCACAATCTATAAAGATTGATTTGGGCTTCCCAAGATCTAAACCCATATCCTGTAAAGACGTATTTGGAACTCTGCCTAGCTGCAGGCAAGCAATCTCCAGATTATCTAGATGTTGTAATGATCGATAGCGACACCTTACGTACCCTTTTTCACTGAAATGGTGCTGAAGCTGGAGCCTGGACTCTGGAAATCTGTGAAACTCTCCTCAAACTGGCTCACACATTCAAACTAGACTTTCAGAAACAGCATATTAATCAATCAATTTAAAAATATTTTAATCTGTTTTTGCTTAAATGTATATTAAATACAAAATAAATCATTGGAAAGTTTGTTCCAGTGTCTTGACATTTTATCCTACCCATCAGACTATGCTACCAACACTGTATTTGAATGGTTCTGAGGTCGTGTGTAGGGATTACATGGGTTAGGGCGATATTACAGCTTCATATCACACTACTCACGCTACAGTAAAATTTACACTGGTAGCAAAATCTGAGGGGTAGCATATTGCGTCGTCAAAATGTGCTACCTACTTTTTGAATGGGAGGTAGGACAATCTGAGCAGGTAGTACAAATCGAAAGAACACCGGCATCAAAATGATGTCGGCAGTGCAAGAGTAATGAATTAAAAGCACATACCTCACTTGTTTACCAGCCTCTGAAGTAGCCCAGAATCTGTGCCTTACCTGCTAATAAAGCTTTGTTTATGTAATCTGTAAAGCAGTCATGGCATCTGGTGCTTAAATCATGATCTGGATCTGTTGGTGTCCTGGTTATGACCGTACAGGGAATTAGATTCCTACAGAGTGGAAAGTCTGTATGTGAGTGTGTGTCTTTATGTGTGTGTGTGTGTCATCCCTTTCTTTGCTATTGCCTATCTTTCATTCTCTCACATACACTCTTTCTTCTCTTTCTCTCCTTCTGTCTCTCTGGATAATGGGCTTGTACACAGGTGGCATGTCCCTTCGATGGACACCCCCCAGACGTCCTTGTTAGACACTTAATTAAAAGCCTTATCACAGGAAAACACGCTGAGACATTCCAATATGGGCCTGGCCATCAGAGATACTGCCATGACCAGACAGCGTCCATCTATTATTGGTGTCTGCTTAACTGTCCAGGCAAACAGAGAGTGTGTGTATATGTAAGTGTTAAGGTATAAAAGAATAAGGAGTGAGTGTGCAAAATAAGAAATGGCACGGGTTGTTTTAGATAAAGAGTAAATGACAATGGGAGGGAAGATTGTAAGGCTAAGTTTGCCTGGTATTGACATCACCTTTAGGAAATGTTTTGTATAAAGTACAACAATGCAATCTTACACAACATAGGCTCATTCTGAAAACATAGCCCTATAAACATTTCTGGAGATTACGAATTATGTAGCCAGAAGTACGTATGGCGCATTTAGTCTTTAAAACGAATGCTACAGGGCGGCATGACACCGTTCCTTTTCGCGCTTACCAGCTGACTACTTACCTCCGGTATGGACGGCTTTCCTGTTATTACCAGTTTGTCCATTTAGCTTGCTATGTACGTCGGCGGACTTGAGACGCAGAGAAGTGTTGAGTCCAGGGAAGAACGGTTCCAGAAAGTAGGTAAGACAAAAGCAGAAGCCAAAAAATTAAATAAACTAGTAAATAACAGGGTGAGAATGTGGTAAAATCAGAAAACGTGGTAAAAAGCAAGGCTGTTTCTTTTTCTAGATTGCTTTTGAAAACTGTTGGTTGGGTTTAATGAAGTGGGTGGGCAGGTCAATTGGTGCTTTTGAAAACACTATTGGTTGGGTTTAGGGAAGGGGGAAGGTGGGTCAGTTGATTGGTCAGTCGACAGCGGCCTCTGGTGGATTTACATGAAACAGCAGGCGCAAATGGCATTCGCGAGATAAATTTGAGATCTGAGAAAGCATAAACAGGGGCCTCTGGTGGATTCGTTAAAAAACAAAAACTGTAAAAAATGTAACTCGTGGGACGTATTTGCAAATTTCTTGAAATGTATATAGCCGTACGTTTTCAGAATGAGCCTGGGTTGATCTTACAGCATTTCGCAACTTATTGATTTAGTTGCTAATTCGTATTAATGTGTACAATCTCATTCATACATTTTAGTACAATTTGCTCATGATGGGTAGTATCAGGGGGCACACTTCCTTTTAAAAATCTTACATTTTCATATGAATGAAGTCATATGAATTTGTAAGAATTAGCCACTTTTTTGACAAAGTCGTTACGTTTCCTCGTGAGATGAACACTGAACATTTATAACTGACCCATGATCATTCCACATCTTTCTTTTGTTCCATTTTTTGGGATAATCTGAGATTAATCTTAATATGAAGTGTAAACAGGGCATAAGGCTAGAAGGAACAAAGATTTTGGTGCAAAGCTTTTGCCAAGTGTAGGTAGGTTATTAGCAGGAAAATTTGCTAAAGCCTTCACATCTGGCTTCTGTGCATACCTTCCCACCCACCACTACCAGCACTCCTCCCATGGTCAGTTAACTTTTAGAGCTGATGACAGGAGGGAAGAAAAATCTGTAGCGAAAGAAAGACACAATAAAGTGTTTAAGTTCATCGCGCCACTAGCTGAGTTAGGCACGCTAGGTGTTAAAGAAGAGCAGGGAGGTCAATAGTGTTCCCTCCCATTACATTCTTCAGCAGAGCTAGGCAGGGATCAGCACACAGAGACCATATGTCCCAATCTTGGGTCAATGATCCACCCCAAATGGAAGGACAAAGACCCTTTCACTCAATTGAGACCGGGGAAATCTGCAATTCCACACTGGAAGCATAGCACCAGTCAACAAGGAGATAGTGAAAAGGAGGAGGACAGGGAAAGAGGCAGAAAGAGAGCGCATGAGAGGGACTTGGCATTTTCCATCACATTAACTAGGAACAATCCTGCCAAACAGCCTTGAGGCTCCTTCTCTTTTCTCCCGACTTCTTCTGTAAGTTGCCCGGTTCCAAAGCCCCCAGGAGACTCTCTTCAAAAAGCTCAGTGTCCATTCCTTTTGCTCAGATGCTCGGCTAATAATGCCACAGCCAAAGCATAGAGATCTATATCTCTGGCTATCACAAAGCAAGTTCTCTTATGTTTAAGCTTGGTCTTGTGCACTGGGGAGTTATGGGTTTACAGGGGCACATCGCATTTTTTAAAAGGGCACAACAAACCTATCCAATCATAAGCTAACAGTCAGGTAGCGCATCCTGGTGGGAAGGTGCGGTCTGATGGGGGGTAGTCTTAGCAGAAGAAAGAAAGGAGAGAGATAAAGAAAGCTTAGCAAAGACATGGAGAGGCCAGAGCAGCACTGTAAAGTGCACGGGGTTCCTGAGGGAGAAATAGATCAGGCATGTATTCTGGCGCTGCAGCGATTAATATCAGCGGAGGAAAAAAGGTCAAACTTGACTGGAAAACGCTACAGTATATCATTGTTACTGGCACGGCCCACATTTCATACATCACGCCATGCTGTGCTGCCTCGACTCTCCCGTCGCTGGTCTCGCAGCCACAGCCCACGCCAAGTATTATCAAAGATTGATAGAGTGTCCTAGTTAAGTGGGGAGGGTGTAGGAAGTTGGAAGGAGGGATGAAGCGGGGAAGGAAGATTTGCCACCTCTGTGCTTCAGGGTTACAACTTGTTGTCTTGTTGAAACACGATGACACCAATAAGGGAAAACGAATGTATTTCATATCTTGGGCTAAAACTAACATCACGGATGGCACGTTTTGGCTGAAAATAATGCTTGTTGTTGGAGTTTTGCTCAGCGAAAGGTTGTGCGTGTGGCTCTTTATCCTCCTTTTTCTCTTGTTCAGAGTGCTTGCTTAATAATTAATTGATTTATTAGTTCTCTCATTAATCATTCATTCATTAATCAGGACCAGATTTTTCCAAAGGAAGTGGTTCAATCCGTAAAGACAAAAAAAAAAAATCCTGACTTCACATTTCAGCCTAATTATGCGTCTTTACTAATCACCACCAAAGAAATGGAGTTTCAGGAAATTACTTTTTTTCTTCCCCTACTCCCTCTCCCTGCGCTAAGCAAGCCAGGATGTATTGAGGTCGGCAGGTAAGATTTTTCTCAATCCTTTTTCCTATCCTCCCATTATTTTCAGTTCTGGAGTGTTGTAGTCATCAGTCATGTTTGAGTTTGGGCTAATCTGATGAACAGGAAAGTTTGTTCTTTAATGAACAGGAAAGTTCGTTCTTTAATTAAACTACCCAACCCCCTACCACCTTAGCTTGATAGAAGAAGGAACTGCAAACTGTGGTGACTGAGAAAACCCACAGACATCGATTAATCACGGTGGTTTTGAAGGCTGTCCGTGAGTGTGGGTCAGCCTTTTCATGGTGAAGAGGCGGCTCATTGTTTCAACCAATGGCACCCTCCCTAGAGACATGAAGGAGCTGTTTGTTTAATTGTATACTGTTACGTGATGTGGATAGAAGTCATGCCATGTATGTGTTGAGAGAAAGAGAGCGTAACGGGAAGACTGAAGCTAAAGAGAAATTCTAATGGAACACAAATTAAATCTCTTGCATATCAAACAAACCGCTGGTTTTCAAAAACAACACTCAGACATGGCCGGTCTCTTTTTCGAGGAGAGAGGGAAAAACATCAAATTAGAGAAAGCTTCAATAGAATTGCCAGCGCCACATTAACCTCCAAGCGGTAAAAAAAAGCACACGCATTGAACAACCCTAACAAGGTATTCATTGAACCCATCTCTCTTTATTTTCCAACACACATACTCCCATGTTCGCACAGACTTCAATATGCCACTAACAACTGAGGTTACCGCTATCTACTCTGCATTTAGACCAATAAAGTGCATGGCCCTCTTTGCTCTAATGAGATGCATACATTTACAGCATCACTTCCTCATTAAAAAATAATAATAATAAAGACAGTATGAGGGGGGAAAATGTATTAATTATGGAACGCACTTCCTCCTATCATAGAGAGCCACAGGGGCCTCCACTGGGCTCAATTAGGAAGTGTAGGCCACAAATCCCCAGACTAAATTAATTGACACCCCTGGGCATTAACCCTAGCATCCAATAACTCAGTATAAGTGCTAGATTTCTTTGTTTTCATTTCATTTGCAGGGCAGCGAGATCAACAAAAGCAAATTTAAGGGTGGGGTGTACATTTAAATGCCATCTTTTCATTGACTTCATGGTTTTTTAATCATCTTTCCATATTTACAGTGTTGCTTTTTCCTCCATGTTGTTTACCCTGACTTTGCAGCCAGAGAAATGAATCGAGGACGCATATAAAAGCTCTGCTGATTTATTTATTAATTTGTCTTTATTGTATTTATTTATTTTTCCCCCTGCAGTGAATGAGGTCCGTCTGAGGCAGACTGATTGTAGATGTTTCCATCATTGTGGGGGTGTTGATGCATACAGCAACCCACACATTTATGCAAAGAGTGCACGGCGCTAATGATTTAAAAGCACACTAGATCTTAGATCATACTGTACACAAAGCAACAGAGAGTGAGAGTAAGATAAAGAGAAATTGCTGCATGCTGTAGGAGAGAGAGAGAGAGAGAGAGAATTAGAGAAAGGCGGCACGAAAAGTAGATAAAGTAGAGAGAGAGAGAAGGGAGAGCAGCAGCAATAATCGTCTCCAGAAAATACCAGGAGACCTGCAGGAATGAAATGACAAGACTGGCTCAATCAACATCTTGTCAAGACAGTTGGTTGATGTGTAGAGACAATCTCATCCTCCCCCTCTTCCTTCCCTCTTTACTTTTTTTTCGTTCCAGCCTCTTTGTGTTCCTAGCGGAGAGCTTTCCGTCTGTAAGTAGAGGAGTTCTTATACTCTGAAGTGGGAGAGTGAGAATGGGAACGCCGGAATAATGACACTTGGAAAAGTTCTGATGCTCACCAGAGACACGGCACAGCAGAGGAGTGCGTGACAGACACAGCTTCTGCTGCGTGCAGAGGACCCAAGTGCCACACATATTTCAGTATCATTCTGATCCCAGGGTTTAACTGTTAGGACGAACTGGCAGGATGTTATGTGCTTTCTAAAGTGCTCATGGAGGTTGCTAGGGTATTGGTGGCTGGTAGGTGTTCTGGATGGCCCGAAGTATACTTCACTTTTCATGCATACATGAGGGTGTGTGTAATGTGCGTAATAGTACAACACTCTTCAACAGGCAACATTATTTGAGGCATCACATCGCTTTGCATAAAGAATAATATAAATGCAAATATCAATCGGTGTTATCTATGGTCAGCTTTGTATGTCAGGTTAGTTGTTTAAAGTCTGAATAAACCAGAAGGTGCTGAGATTTTTATTTCAGCAGAGGTGGGTAGTAACGAATTACAATTACTTCATTACATTTACTTGTTGGGTGACGTGTACTTTTTGAGTACATTTAAAAATGTGTACTTTTACTCTTACGCAAGTAAATTATTAGAGAAAAATCATTACTCTTACTTCGCTACATTTGGCGGTGTTCCTACTACTGTCAAAAGATAATAAATATGATTCATATGACTTGTTTGCAAATATCCTGAGACACGGTATTGGAGAGGTTGTGTCATGAGAGGTTGCTATATATACGCATCTCCCGCTTTTGGTTAGAGCATGCGCGCTTATGTTGGAATGGTGGCTGAAGTTGAGAAAGACGTGCGAGTTTATACTGTAGTAACGCTATGGGCATCTGTAGTTCTGAGAAGGACGGTCACACTGTCTGTGCAGTGAGTTTATCAGACCAGTTGCCCCGTGGACTCAAGTTCAGTTTTCACTCCAAGATGTCAACAAGAATAGTTTGATAATGCGAGGTACGCTGTACATCGAACTGACATTGCAACATATACATGAATTACAGCTACAACCTGAAAAAACACATAATGGTTAGTCGTCACCTTAGAATTATAAGGTTCTATCTGACATTTTTGTCAAAATTGAGTTATTGATATGTTCTTATTAAATGACAACTTATTTACATTATGGGATGTTTTTTTTAATAAGTTTTTTACATTTTAACACTTTTTATTGAAAAAACAAATGTTACACACACATTGTTTGCTATGGAATGCAAAAACTTTGAAGCTCAATATCTCAAAATCATTCAGAACGCAGATAGAACCTTATAATTCCAAGGTGACGTAGTGCTAAAATTATCCCAATTTGAACCGTATAAATGGTAACTATGGGATAACAAAAAAAAAAAACTGCTGTTAACCATAAAAAATATAACATATAAACTTTATTTTTTAACATAAAAATAGTGTGTGTGTGTGTGTATATATATATATATATATATATATATATATATATATATATATATATATATATATATATATATATATATATATATATATATATATATATATATATATATATATATATATATATATATATATATACATATATACATGTATGAAGTCAGAATTGTTAGCCCACCACACATCTTTGCTATGATGACAGTACATAATATTTTAATAGATATTTTTCAACACACTAGTATTCAGCTTATTGTGACATTGAAAAGCTTAACCAGGGTAATTCGGCAAGTTAGGGTTAATAGGCAAATCATTAACATCATGTTCTGTAGACAATTAAAAAAAATTGCTTAAGGGGCTAATAATATTGACCGTAAAATGGGTTTAAAACCATTACAAACTGCTTGTATTTTAGCTGATATAAAACAAGTAAGTCTTTCACCAGAAGAAAAAATATTGAAAATACTGTGAAAAATTCCTTGCTCTGTTAAACGTCATTTGTGGAATATTCGAAAAAGAAAGGAGATTCACAGGAGGGCGAATAAGTAACTAGTAACTACTTACTTGAGTAATTTTTTTCATCAGATACTTTTACTCGAGTAACTTTTAAGATAGTTACTTTTACTTGAGTAAAAATTTTAGCAAGTACTTGTACTTTTACTTGAGTATAGGTTTTTGATACACTACCCACCTTTGTATTTCAGTATGTTGATGTACTTCCATCTGAAACAGAATATTGTGTAGGTAGTGGGGATTTCTTTTTGCGCATCATTGCCTTGTAGCAAACTAACGGTAAGAGAGACATGGTTAAGATTATTGTGGCTAAATGTATCAAACTGAGGGTTGTTGCTAGATCAGACATGGTTGCTGGAAGTTAACAAAAATGATCTATATTATTTATTAAATTTCCTATTAATTGCATTTTATTAACGTTTACCCCAACCCTAAACCCAACCATCACAGTAACGTAAAAACAGTAGTTGTACTGAGTATTATTTATTAAATTACCCAATAAATGGTATTTTTTAACGTCTACCCCTGCCCTAAACCCTACCATCACAGCACTGTAAAAATATGTATTATTGTCATACAGTGTCATAAAAATGCTGCTATATTGATGTGTATATCGCACATCCAGCCGGCCGTGTATCTTAGCTATACTTTACCCAAACTGACCTCAATAAAAAAGGACCGCCACTCCAAACGAGGAAGCAAATGATCACACTTTGATTGAAGACTACCACAGCATATTATTTCAGTGGATTAACTTGCAAAGATTACCTGTTCACCTAAAGTGAAACAGTGAGCGCCACCAAATAAGCATTGTGTATTTTGATTTCAGACTTTAAGAATGAGAAACTGCTAATGAAAGATTTTAACAGTGATGTGTGGCTTAGCATACATCCCTAACAAGAGAATAAGACAGAGTGAGAAATAACCACAGGGTGAGATGCTTGATTATAGATTTCCTTCATTCCTTCTGAAAAGCATGGGCTTGTTTGAGCCCTCTATCTGTCAGCAGCCTGTTTCTCCCTTCTCCACCCCTGCTGGAAGCTCTTATGTCCTATTCTCTGTTTCTCTTGCTGCCGCGGACCCCCCATCATCCCCGTCTCACTCTCTCTGTCGACAGGCTGACTTGAACCCCTGCAATTTTCATGCCGATAAATAGAGAAAGGACAAGACTAGGGAGTGTGCGAGCGAGGCCCTGGATGTCTGGAATGCGGAGAGAGGAGCAGAAACAGCCATGGAGAAGGCAAATCAACAATTTGTCACACCTTATGTAACTGTGAAAAGGGCCCCGCTCAGCATTGATGCTGGGGATCAGGCCTGGCTGACAGGAGAAAAGAGAGAGGGATGGAGGGAAAAAAAAGTGGGGGTTTACTAAAGGGATTGGCGGGGCTAGAAGAAGAGAGGGAAGGACAGAGGAAGAAGGTGTGATGGATGGATGAGCTGTATGGCCGTCCTGAAAAGGGTCTCGCACCATGCCAGGATGCTTACAATAGGCTGCAGACTGAATAAGAGGCTAGGAGGATTAAACCCCTGCAAACAGCTCTTAAAAAGCTGTTAGGCTGCAATTTAGACACAAAACAACACTGAAAGTGAGAAAGGAAAGATGCAAGCGGAGTGTGAGGCAGGAGATAAGGTGCAGAAGATGAGAGCGGGTAAATGGAACGGGGAGGAGAGGAAAGGAATGAAATGTGGCAGGTTCTGAAACTGCAAAAACAAATACAAGTGGCCCTTGGCTCAGTTTGTTTGCACAATAGGTAGAGGAGATGGCCCCATTTAGCCTAATGTGTTTCAGTTATAAAATGGTGTTTTAGAACAAAAACAATCCATGTGCACACTAGTATTTCATCTAGCATTTCTGAAACGATCTCCATCACTGAAAACATACACATGATGACGAACAACAATCAGAGTAAAGCTTCCATTTCTGTCCATGTTGTTGTTTACAAGTCATCAGAACTGGTCTGTCATCTTCCAGTAGCATTATGGTCATGTGAAAGGGGCTAATCTAAGTCTAAGCAATGACCAAAAAGACCCAATCAGAGAGTGAACAGCAATGCCTTACCATGTGTTCACACCAAAGGTGGTAAGAGCGTCAAAGTTCGCTCTGGCTGCCCTGACAACAATCAGGGTTCAGACACATTGTAACTACTAAAATTCCATGACTTTTTCATGATTTTTCCAAGACTTTCAAGTAAATTTTCATGAACCAATGTTTCATGCAATGACTACATATGTGTGGCAAAAAACAATGCATGTTCAAATTTATTACAGCATCTCGTAAAACACGCAACAATTTATTTAGTTTAAATGTATATTTATATCTATGTAAAATTGATTTAGATAATGCTTACACCGCACTAATAATGTGAGAGTATGTGATTGGCCAAGGACAGAAAAGAAGAAAAAGCAACTAACCTCAAGTATACAGATATCGGTTCTCCATGACTTTTCCAAAACTTTGTGAGTTTTTCTGATTTTCCAAAACTTTTCCAGGCCTGGAAAATGCCATGTCAAAATTCCACGACTTTTCCAGGTTTTCCATGACTGTATGAACCTTGGACAATGCTGCCTGCCTAGCTGTGGCGGTGAGAGCGTCAAAATTTGCAACATTGGTCTCTTTTTTAAAATATATATAACATTAATACACATCATCTCGCCAGTACTCGTCTTTTTTATGTATGTCACTGTAAGACAACATTGTAAATAATTGGAAATTAGGCAACCGCAATAATCAAACACCTGGGAACAGCTGTGGTCAGAACCAAAATTCACAGCACTGTGTTCTCTGGACTCCTCTCAAGTGTTGGATTTCTACAATCCGATTGATTGTCGTCGAACCTCGTCAATACCATAAAGTTGACTTAAATTCAACTCTCTTCGACGCCCACACTGGCGAAGATGCACCGCATCGCTCCTCGCCACTTATCGATCCTCGCCACTTATCGCTGCTGGCTACCATTGAAAATGAATGACTTCCGGCAACTCTCGCCGCTTTCGGTGTGAATGCACAGTGAGTTTTCAGATGTCTTCATTTTGCTCCATCCACACTGACATGAAACACCAGTATTTCCAAATGAAAATGACCTCTGCGGCCTTATCAAAAATTGGTGGTAGAATCAGGGGGGCCCGAGTCGGAGCACTCACTCTGATCCTCAGGGCTCTGCGATTGGTTGAGGAAATTCCAAATTGAACCAAAAAGAAACCATTAAGATTGGCAATCAAAATTCAGGACAATACAACCTGCAGAACATGGAAAGTTAAAAAAAACGGTGGTAGTGTGGACAGAAGACGTAACTATAGTAAAATGTATGCGTTTTAAAACTAAAAAACGTAATGTAAACAGAACCTATGTTTATAAAGGAGACTTTTTCATATGCACCCTAAAAAATGTTACAAGGACTTTGGTATAACACATCTTCAGATGTGCTTAAACTATTTTGCACACACGCACAAACACACACTTACCCTCCACAATGAGAGTGAAACAATAGGGTCTACCCGCACCAAACAAAAGGATAATTCCATGGTGCAGAATGGAGCTCAGCTCTTTCCAGCTTGGGTTTAGTGGCCTTATCTGCAGCAGGCACAATGGATCACTTTTAGCCAGCCCTGTTTATTTCCAGCGAGTTACTTTTTCTCAATAGTTTTCTTTTTTCCGCTGCACTCATCCTCCCCTTTATCCTTCTTACTCTTGCATCCCCATCTTTCCTCTAGACAAGTCTTGAGCACAGCGCTCAAGGTGCTGTTTGTACTTAACAGAAGAGCCATCTAGCTCAGTGATTTTGATCTATCTGTCAACATTTTAGCATGATCATGAATCCATGTGCGCCGTATTGCCTTCCTGCAACGTCCTACCGTTTATAATCAGAGTTGTCAGAACAAACAGTGAGGAGGTAGCGGGAGGGCTAAATATGGCTTGACATGGGATAAATATTCTGATTTATCTACAACTGTGCCAGGGGCAAAACTAAGTGCCACACGCACAAACATACACATTCACTAATACCATCAAGACTCCCCGCTGTCCCTAGTGAGGGTAGACTAGAGAGGGATCATTGCTAACATCTGTTCGTCCGCTCGTCCCAGTGAGACAGAGTGCATGGCTCTCTCCTCAGATGCATCCTGGGCTCTAAAAACAGCCTGGAGAAACTAGGGGAGAGTGAGAGAAAAAAGCAAAGCTCTTTAATATGTCATGCTCAAGTCAGGCCCAGCTGCAGCTGCACTTAACATGTGACAAAAAAAGACAAAGTCACTGTGTCAAAGTAGCAACTAAATGTGAGCCGCAATCCCCACAGCACGCTTGCCCTATTTACGCCACCACATGAACACACACTCCTCTCTGCTTCCATCCAGTGCCGTGAAATGATATTCCATTTTGAAAAAATCCGGATTAAAGTGTATCAGGCCAAGTGTGTTGTGACCTTGTTACTAGGGGAAGGGGGAACGCGTAAACACACAGGCGCACGCAGATGCCACACACTGTGGAGCAAATCACAACGTAGGTTTTAGAAACGGCTTTCTATGTCTTATCCCACGCACCACTTTATTTGTTATGGTATCTTGTAATGGCGTTGCACGAGCCAGACAGCCGCGTTAATACCAAGTCTGACCTGCTCATTATGTGAGTACAATATTTATTATGCTTTTTATATTCATTTTCTATTTCTGCTTATGAACTTTTCTAATCTTAAATTAGTTTTCGTTCTTTCCTTGAGGGCAAAACCTGAAAAGAGTCCACCTTAAAATGTGCACTTCTCTCTTACCGTCGCTCATCTCAACACCTCCTTAGTTTTATTCATGGTTTTTCCTTCTTTCATCCCTCTCTTCTCTGTCAGGAATGAACTCATGTAATTAAGCCGCTAACATGCCGTTAAAGAATTGGCTAATTCAGCAAGGAGGAATTATTCCAATTTGAAATGACTCATTAACCAGACGTGATATTTTGTTGAGCTTCTCTTGAAGCAAGATTTGGAGAGCGTTGAATCACTCCTGCGGTGTGAACTCATTTCGCTGTATATGTGGGTTTGTGTGCGTGCATGTCGACATGCATTGCAAGGGTAATAAAGATGCTTATGGTTTTGCTCATATGCCATACAATGATATGGGCGCATGGCTTGTAAATGGGCCTGAATGCAAGCTGGGAATGTCTTGTGTACGAGAAGGAGTGATTAAAGACACGCACAGAGGCACAACTCAAGTGAGGGGTCTAAAGAGGAACTATTGAATGTACAAAAGCCCTTAAACATCGGCTCATCGTGATGAATTATCACCGCTCGTAAACATTTAGATGCTGGGGCAAGATTCTTTAATTGCAATCGATGTTCATCCAGTACCTGATGCAAAAAGGAGAATCCCAGAAGCACAACACAATTACAGTATCTGTAAAAAGACTCAATATCTCATAAAAGTGGAGCTCCAGGGATGGCAGGAGTTTGCAAAAAAGAATGATTCTATATAAACATACAGTTAAAGGCTTTGCTTAGAAATACTGCCGCTAATAATAATGTCAAGAAGAGTTTTTATTTTTGACAAAAGAGCCTCAACAAAATCATTGTCTGCTTGGAAATAAATCATTTCTAATTTTGTTTCTAATACGTGTGAATTTATCATTTTTATTTACTTTTACCTTTTGACAATAATAGTAATACGTACAACTGCAAGAAAATTCCTTAATCTTAAAGGGAAATTTTAATTAAGTAGCTGTAAATTAAATAGGTAGCTCTTTTAACGACAAACTACTAGTTGTGACCATTTGGCATGCTCTTCTCAGCAACAGTTCCCATGGGAATGGAGTGCTTGTTGGAAGCAGGGTGATCTGGAGGATAGTAAAGAGGAGAAATGGTCGTGCCCAACTGAGCCTGGTTTCTCTCAAGGTTTTATCCTTCACCTTTGTCAATTGGTGAAGTTGTGTTCCTCGCCACTGTTGCCACTGGCTTGCTTGGTTTGGGATTTGTGGAGCTGCGCATTAATGGATTTGCTCTTCAGTGTTTGGACTTCCAGCAGTGAAATGTAAACCACACTGAACTGAACTAAACTGAACTTCAACTCTGAAAACTGGACTGACACCATTTCAATTGACTAGATCTTCTATGTTAAGCTGCTTTGACACACATTGTAAAAGCGCTATAGAAATAAACATGAATTGAATTGAAAGTAGTAAGTGGCAGAATCAGGAATGATGAGTTTACATTTTGAAATCGCTCTTACAATTTCCAAACCTTACAATCCTACAATTTAATTTGCTCAGCGGAAGCCTGGTCTGTACAAGTTAAAGACAAGGAAGCAGAGGTGGCATACTTCTATTTTATTTGCAGTGTCTCCCTCCCTCAGCTCTCTATTTCTTCTCCTGTCTGGCTGTGTCCATCCTCAAGAGAAGAAAAGAGGACTGTCAGCACAAGTAGGAGAAAAGAGCAAGTTTGAAAAGACCTGAAATCTGCACTGGCCTTTGCCTCGAAGGGAAAGAAAGCTTATGTTTCTGAGAGAGAACACTGGTGTGGGGTTGTGTAGGAGGTTAGGGGGGTGGATGGTCTTTGCTGCACCCCTTGATGGAGTGGATAATTGAGTCTCGACCAAACTCTGTCAGCCAAGCTCGGAAGCCCCTTTTCAGCTCAAAGAAATGCAGTGAGAATGATGAAGTGAGAGAGAGAGTGAGAACAACAGAGAGTGAGAGAGGATGGAGGAGAAAGAAAATCCCGGGCTCCCTCAGGGGGGGGAAAGCCGCTATTGAAAAGCTATTAAACTTGCATTTAGCAGGATTGATTGGAAATGAAGAGGCCTATTAAAACCAAGGGACAAGAGGACAATGGTGTGTTTCTGGCCACCGTATGTTGCCCTCCTTTCACCGTCTTGCTACCCCCCCTCCGGGGTGGGGCCCCCTACCCTGTCTGTTTAAACACCCCTGGCCCAAAGAGAGAAGTTTCAGAGAGGTTTAGCACCAGCTGAATAGATCCCTCTTTATCCACCACTGGCACCCTATTCTCCTATTTAACCACACAGAAATAAAAGGGCAAAGAAAGAAGAGGAAAGGCAGAAAAAATGGGGGACGGTCTTTTTCTTTTTGAGGGACCAGTAACAGCCCTCCCCTTCTAAAATCTCCATCAAATTGGGCTCCTTTTTTCCCCCTTGCTTTCTCTGAAATCTCATGTGAATGGATTAGTTACTTCTGGCTGGTTGCCATCTTTCTACTTTCAAGAGGGCTCATGATGCACCAGATCCAATCATCAAGCTCTTGCAATGGAGAAACACAGAAATGTGTGGAGGAAGGCTCTATGTGTGTACATAAAAGTGACTACGATAGTGTGTGTGTGTGAGAGAAGGCTGTTTGTTGTTTAGTCTGGATGCATTTATTGAGTTTTTTTTCTCAGCAGAATGGAGAGCCTCTATGCAAATCAGGCAGGAAAGAGAGAGCAAATAGTATTTTAAAACAGAGAAAGAAAGATGGCAGCAAACCCAAAAGAGGGAAAGTAGGGAGGGGGCAGGTGCATTTCTCAGCCCTCAACGGATGGCTCTCATGGGACGCTAAAAGCTCCTTTGATTGTTTAACATACAATTTTACCCCAAAAAATCCATCTCCCCCACCCTGGGAAATGGTAGCAGATTCTCTGGCTCAACGGGACATCGCTTTCCATGTCATTCTATGCAGGTTGCCATATGGGCATAGGAAAGAGTTAAATAAGTCATGACCAGCTGACGCCTAAACCCCTTGCCAAGTGCAGAAAACTGTTGTACAATGTGATATGGACTGTGCTTTTTTTCTACCAACCAGAAGATGATGCAACGCTAGCCTTTTCTGCATCAATCAGCAACATGCCTCTCACTGGCCTTAAAAAAAATGTAGCACGGTGTGTGACCAGTCGTGAAACTTGACTTTAAAGAGTTTGTTAGGTAGGCAAAGTGGTTTTAGATCAGTGTAAAAGGGTAATATGTTCCTAAAGCCTAGTGCATGGCTACTGCAAGGAAAATTGTGTTTCTTTGTGTGACTGGAAGAGTATTACCAGCTGAAGAGAGATGGTGAATGTGAGCTGGAATGGTTCTTGCTGATTCAGCGCTAATATACTATTGCGTTAATGTGTTCAGTGCTTTCCCATCTCTCTCCCTGTACAAAATCACTGACCTGAAAGCTGGACTGGTTAGAGCAAAAATGACAGATAGGCTTCAGCATTAGGAGGGAGAGTCTTGCTGTAGTTTACCTGGGTGATCCAACTAGCTACTGGTCCATTTCTAAGCATCACGGAAGCTTATATGTAGACCGATTGATGCAAAAAATGTGCCACTTCTGCATTTAAAGAAAAACTCAATAGGGTTGGAAGAAAACATTTTTTATGGGTATGCCTTTTTAACCACTTTGATGGAAGCAGGACACGCTAGACTGAAACCTGGCATTTGCAAACTGCTATGAAGTCTCAAGCCATTTAGGATGCTTCAGTTTTTAGTGTTTAAAGTTTTGTCATCAGAAAATATGTGATCCACTATAAATTGTAGCTTTTAAGAACTACTATAAAAAGTATGGTGCAATGGCATGCTTATTATAAATACCCAGCAAACAATTTTGTGTTTAATAGATGTCTCATAGACATCTAAACATAGACAGATTGGCTAAAAAAGACTAAACTTGGGTTGTCAATGAAAATCTAATAGACATCTAAGAATAGCCCAAAACTAGACTAGATTAGACAGACTTTATATGTGTAGTCATTCATTTCTGTTTATTTGATGACTAGTCTAGTTTTGGGCTATTCTAAAATGTCTATTAGATTGACAGCGCAAATTTAGCTTTTAGCCAAGACGACTATATTTAGACGTCTATTAGACATCTTTTAAAAACAAAAAATGCTTGCTGGGTATTTGCAACCCAATGTCAAATAATCAAAGTATTAATCTGTGTTTTTTGTTGTGTTCCTTTCCATAGTGTCTCAAGCAGCCTACTTCTCCCAGCAACCCCAGGACCAAGTAGTGGTTGCTGGCCAATCAGTAACCTTGCCCTGTGTGATTGTGGGATACCGAGGCATGGTACAATGGACCAAAGATGGCCTGGCGTTAGGTGGTGAACGAGACCTACCTGGTAAGAGTATTATAAAATTTTAGGTAACACTTTATTTTGATGGTCCATTTGAGTATTAGTAAACTGTCTGCTTGATATCTGTTCCTTTAACAGACATTTAACTGACTTTAAGAAACTTTCAAAGTACATGTCAACTTACACTAACCCTAACCCCAACCTAACACTACTTATAATTTAATGAGAATTAGTTGACATGTTGATGCAAAGTAACTTAAATTCAACAAATGGACCATCAAAATAAAGTGTGACCAACTTTTATAATGTTTATTTTGCTAGCAAACATTGTTATTATTTAGCTGAACAATTAATACATGCAAGTTAATTCACTAAAAAAATAGTTTTGGTAAACTTCAATCAAAGTCTGACCATTTGCTATACGTTTGGAGTGGTGGTCCTTCTATGTTGACGTCAGTTTGATGGCATCAGCCACAATATTCTAAACCACGCCCCTCTTAACATTATTTTGCTGTGAGGGAATGATGTGCAAAAAGATCCCCTACTCAATATTCAGTTTCAGTTGGAAGTACATCAACATATTGAAATAAAAGATAGCAAATTCTGATTCACATGGCCTTTAACAAACAAAACTCATTTTATTGAACGGTGCTTTTAAACACAGAGTCAGATTTAAAGAGTTAAAAGGAAAAAAGTTAACGTAATTAATTTTCAAGGTGCTTTTAAATGGTGCACTGGTTTGTAATTAGCTGGAAACCCAGTTTCCTATATGTCAACCAAATTTAGAGCAAGTAGCAAGGCAGAAATGATGCTGTTCCCCCAGGAGGTACACAATGCTTATTGAAGTCAATTTACAAAGGCTTAGTGTTCCCTTATCTTCATCTTTTTCTTTCCAATTAACAACTGGGAGATAAAACCAATCATAGATTGGCAGGTAAAGGGCAGCCTCCCTCCTCTGTAGCGGATGTGGCTTTGAGTAATGTCCCTGCCTCACTTCCTAGACTATTGAGTGAAGAAATGGGAATGCAAACAAACACCGCAGCTAATGCAAACTAGCGTCTAATTTGTCTAATCACCTCAACCGTCTGCTCAGGCTGAGGTGGAGAATCAATCACCGCTCGTGTCAAGCAATGACATTCAAAATGATTTCCCCATCAGCTTTAAAAGGTAGCAACCTGGACGGTTATGACCGTCTAAGCTAGGCATCTTACATGTTGCAGCTGACTATGTGACACAAAGATGCTAAATCTCAAAACTAGCCCTATCTGTGATGGCAAGGTGTGTGTTTATCTCTAACAGTGTTGTTTGTTCGGACCAGGTTGGATACGTTACTCTCTGATGGGAGACCCACTATCAGGCGAACACAGCTTGGTGATCGATTCAGCTGAGCTAGGCGATGATGCGATCTACGAGTGTCAAGCCACACAGGCTGGGCTGCGATCACACAGAGCCAAACTGACAGTGCTGGGTAAGAACTGCGAGCATGTGTTTGTGTGATATGAGTGACTGAGTGTGATTGAGAGCGAGAAGAAACCACTCTCCTGCAAGTGATTAAAAGCAGGGGGAATTGCTCATAGCCCCCAATTTCATTAACGCTATTTAAAATACTGCCTCAAATGCGTAACACTGCAAAATTCTCTGCTTGGCATAAAACACTTCAGAGATCCTAGCTCTATGCAATCATAAGTCATGCCTTCATTATTTATTCGCAATTTTAAATCATGCCACAACAGGACTCTTTTTTTTTCCCAAACCAAGCAAAGCCAAATCAGAAACACTGAGGAAAGTGTCCCACCCCCACCTCAATGTTTTATTCCCCTTCCTCTCTGTATCCTACTGACACTTAACATGGTGAAGGGCCAAGGAAATGTGATTGCAGCAGTCACAAATGACTTGCGTGAATGGTTAAAAGTCAAAGTCTGCACAGTTAGCACATTCTACAGTGACTCACGGAATTCATCAACCGCAGGGCTGCTTTTACATTAACGCAATGTGATTGATCTACATATTCTCCGGCATTTAGCGACAGGGGGTAAAAGGGTGGGGGGGGATAGTGGAGTAAGAATGATCACTGGGGATTTCAGCTCAGTGTTGCGTTGCTGACACCTGGTGGCCCAATTCAGACACAGCCATGCGTTGTGGTAGATGAAAAACAGTAACAGCAAACAGTTTTGCAGCAAAAGTATATCAAGGGCTAGAAATATGGGACATTAAAGCGTTGAGAAAGGCCAAGTTTGTTACTGAACAATAAAAAGATTTCTGCCTCTAATTAAACAAAGTTGGCACCCTCACACAGGCTCACCGGAGAAAAAGTAGGGCTACAACAATAGCTTTTGTGCACACTGCCGATGTTTGGCGCACGATTTGAATTCCCAGTCTGGAGCAGAGCGAATATGCCAGCTCTTGTATGCAGGCGAGGAGGAGTGTGTGTGTGTGTGTGTGCGTTCATGTGTATGTGCATGTAGGGGCATGTGGGGAAATCAATGCAGCCGGATGAGACCAAAGCAATCCAACAGAGTCAAAGAAGTCAACGGCAGGAGTGCAGTCGAGGGAATCCGCATGGAAATTAGAATCACCTTGCACACTGATTCCATTAGCGCTTGGGCAAGACCAGCGAAAAGACCTCTGACAATTCTGATACAAAAACAGAAATTGGTTTGGAGAAAAGGAACAGGACAGACGGAAGAGTGTGCCTACATGTTTTTTCCCCACATGTTTCTGTGCGTACTGCGAGATGGACACCTTCATCAAAGGTGGCAGACACTATTTGCCAAAGGCTTGCGCGCAGGCATGCAAACAAATGAACAAATCAGTAATTCAGATGAAACAGGCCTGCGGCGGAGTGCCTGTAAATAGACTTATAATAGCAAATCTCAGCCATGTTAAAAGGGCACGAGTACTGTCTTAACCTCTTTTCAGAGAGAGACAATCTCTCTCAATCTCCCTGTCCATTTACCAGCTTGTTCTCTGTAGGTCAGACTGGCAGAATTAAATGCTCCCGCACTAGGTATGCATTAATAAATGAAAATACGGTACATTATCCTCATGTTTTTTATCTAATTGAACTCAATAGTTTGCTGGTCTGTTGAACACTTTAACAGAGTTCCCCCCAAAATTAAATCTCTGTCATCATTTACTCACCCTTTGTTTGTTCAAAGTCTATTTGAGTTTCTTTTCTTCATCTGAAGCTATTTCAGGGTTTCTGCAGGTTTCATCGAGTCAAATTTAAGACCATTATGAATGAGATTTTAGATTTATACAGGGCTAAACACTAAGGATTTTTGGTAATGGCCTGGTTGGACCAATGGAATTGGAAAAAAACAAATATAGTTATTTCCTAACCACATATTTTTTTATGAAACTACAAATAATCAAAAAATATATTTGGTGGCTTTCGGTTTAAATGAACTGAGTATAACTCCTATTCAACCTAATGTATTTCTGTTATAAAACCTTGAGTTTGATGCCTATTGATAAATATTATGTCCATTCACTTTCTTTTGTAAATAGTTTTTGTGTAAATGGAAGATTATGTAAAGAGATATATTGCTGTTATTATCATGAGGAATTGTGTAATTGTTTTTAGTTTTCTTTTGCTGATTTTCCTCCTAAAATGTCTAACAGTTGTTGTGAAATAAATATCTCTTTACAATAAAAAACTTAAATATATATATATTTTTTAAATTATTTAGATAGATTGTTGGTGATTGGATGGGTTCGGCCCGATTTGGTAACATTACTTCCACAACTTTTAAAATTAAGACCTGTTTAAAATGATTTAAGACCTACAACACAATATTTCTGAGAATTTAAAACTTTTTAAGGGCTTTTGTTTTTGAAATTTAAGACATTTTAAGAATCCGCGGACACCCTGTATTTTGAAGAATGCCAGTTGACGACACCCATTCATAATTTTCCATAGTCATTTCCATAGTCATAGTAGTACTAGAGCTGCACGATATTGGATTGTATTGATATTGTGATATTTTATTATTCTGTGATTAATATTGCAATTTGAATACAGTTTCACAAGAGAGTTTGAATAGTACTATTTCATAGTTTTCTGGGTCTAACATATTTAGGTGCAGAAATTGAAAAACCACAATGAAAAATGCTTTTCTCACTTTGTCTCATTTCTAGTCCAAATATCTAAAAATGTTAAGGTCAAGTAAAATTATCCACCAGTGGTGTAAGTAAAATAATCTTGTTTTCGGTTTGAAATGTAGATATTTGGACTAGAAACAAGACAAAAAAAAAGTCTAAATATAATTTTTTTTTTGCATAAATCATATAAATTCCATATAAATACAGTAATTAAATATAATTCTGTAGCTCCTGGTCAACTATAATCCAGACTCAAAATTGCATATCTTGCGATGTGACTATTGCAGACGTGCAAATTGCGATATCCATGCTGAAACAATATATTGTGCAGCCCTCCATCAGCAAGCATTTGTCAAAATTTCTTCTTTTGTGTTCAGCAGATTAAATGAACTCAAAGACGTAAAAGCATGAGGAAGAGTAAATAGTGAAGTACTTTTTTTTTTTGGGTAAACTATCCCTTTCAAGATGTTTAAAGTTGTTTAAGCATTCTGGTCATCAACAAAATCATACATTTAGAAATATTCAAAATTACGGCATATGGCATGGCTAAATGGCATATGCTTTTATATTGTTTAAAATAGCAACATGTTATCAATAATATTCTCACATTGGTCTTTTCTAGTTTTTTCAGTTTCTTCATGGGGCCATTTGTGGGTAGATATTGGTGACTGTCTGTTTCAGCTAGGCGATTTATGTGATTTTAAAGGTGCTGTGAAGTTTTATGCGATGTTTGACGTAATCTCAACTAAAATATGAATATGACATAGTGTAGCCCCTCCCCTTTTTAAACAACAGCCAATAGCATTTTGTTTTATCACAGCTCTGCTATTGAGAGTGGTGGGGCGGGGCATGTCAGATACTAGAGAGCATTTGATTGGACAAGACTTGATGAGAAATACGTGAATAAAACCATTGATCCATTTAGGCGGAAGTGACAAACTACAAGCTTAACATGTTTATATCAGTTTTATATCTTCTAAACGTGAATTTTGTCTCTGTTTTGGTGCACACTAGCTTATAGATATCCTAAAAACAAACAATACTGATACTAACATCTAAAACACTTTATTTTAATTTCATGGGACCTTTAAATAATGCATATTTTTTGATTATGGAAATAATATGCTGTATAAGTGGATGTGATATTCCTTATGACATGTCAACATTGTCCAGTAATTAAATGGAAGCAAATGAACTATGTTTTTTAAAACAATTGAACATTGGCTAATTAATGATGATGCCAACATACAGTAATTAGAGATTTGAAATAGGCTAAATGTACATTACAAATGTAAAAAAACATAAGAATATTTATTCGGATCACTACATCCTGTATTAGCCACTTGTGGGTTACCATAGTGATTGGGGACTTTTAAATTTCACGCTAATTGGATGGAAATTGGATGGACTTCCTTATATGATGCCTTTTTAAAGGCAGGTGAAAATAGGCATGATTTGACCTTTATGTCTCCCAGATTGAATCAAATCTTTTTTTTTTTTTCAGTGCCACCTTCAGATCCTGTAGTGGAAGGAGGGCCGGTGGTCCGGCTGAAAGCTCACACCCCTCATAACCTGACATGCCGGGCATCCGGAGCCAAACCTGCCGCTGAGATTACCTGGTACCGAGACGGAGAGATAATGCAAAATGCCATCTACTCAAAGGTGAGACCACGGAAACATGACAGCCATAAGAGGCACTAAGACTGATTATACCTTAGCATCTCTGTCTTGCTCCTTTACCTGTCCTTCACATTAGCTCCGTCTCACAGTGCACACCCAAACTTCGGAAAAACTCTCGAATTCAATCTCATCCTCATCACCCCACCGCAAGCTGCCTCCTTTTGTGCCTCTATTTTCTCTCACTCTCGCTGTTGCTCTAATACTCGAGCATAACTGGAGCATGTCAAAGCTCAGACAGGCATAAGCGTTTGATACAGTTTCCGCTGAGAGAGAAAGAGCAAAGGAGGGAGAGAGAGGGAGTGAGAGAATGAGAAAGGGAGAGGGTGGGAGAAGAGAGGGGAAATCAGCCACAACAATGCCGAAATACAATGGGAAGTGCTGTGGAGCGTGAACCGGCTGCAACTGCGAAAGTGTCACATTTGTCATGCTCTCTGACCACGCTAAACGACACTAAACGACACGTTTAAAAGGGGCAAGAGGCAGCAGTGAATCGAGGGAAGAGAGAGAAAGAAAGACAGATGAAACTCGGAAAATAGATGAGGGAAAAATGAACACGGGAGAAGCTTGTTTAAGAGCAAGGTAGAAAACTCAAAGGCTTTTTTGATTTAAGGTAGGGGAAGAAAGAGATGGAAAGCCACATGAAGACACAAGGAACAAAGTAAAAGAATGTGAAGAAGGTAGACAGAGGCAGGAGAGAACCGATGAGCAGGGCCAGACAAAATATGCAGACTTTATTTATAAGTCAGAATTTGTTTTTAAATCTGTGGATTTATGTGGAGTAATTTCGAGAGTGTAGTAAAAAAATAAATAAAATAGAAATAAAATAATAACTTTTGAATTTTTATTTAATATTTATAATGAGAATCCGGTTAGAACCACTCGTTTAATAAACAAAATAAAGGCCCATTCACACAAAGCACGTGTAATGTGAAGTGGACACTGACAAGGGAGGTGCAGACCCAAATGCAGGGTTTATTATGCAGAGAATGGTCAGGCAAGCAACAGTCAACACAGGAGCAAACAGATGTATACGGACAATCCAGAGTCGTGGTCAATAAGCAGGCAAATGGTCAGTACAGGCAGGCGGCAAGCAACGTAAACAAAACAAAGCGAGGGTCAAAACAAGGTAAGGCAAACGAGTCGTAATGTTAACTATTCAGTTTAACAAAATTCAGCAACTACTGTGTGTGACTGTGCTGCTTTTAAAGTCCATGTCATCAGTTCTGAACAGCTTTAGCTGTGTGCGTAGCAATCAGCCAGGAATAGGAACCGGTGTGTGTGTGTGCAGTGCATGACTGGATTCTGTAGTCCATATAATGGCGGATTTGTAGTTTTATGCGATCCCCCGATATTTTCCCCTTGTAATCAGTAGATGTCCTCAGTGTGCTTCAAGCACATCTGACCGAATCTTTATTTAAAATGTGGTATATGCACACAGACTTTTAATTTTCAGGCAGCCAGCCCCAGGGCTCCCGTGAACTGACTTCCATTACAAAATTGCCACATTTTAGATCTGATTTCTTTAAAAAATGTGTGATCTTCACTGCCTGATAGATATACGATATGAAGTTGGTCTCATACCAGACAAGAAGCACTGCGTTAAATAAAATTTTACCCTGTCATGTCATCAAAATATGACAATTTATTTTACCCCAGTATTTTCAATGGTGTTTCTGCACTAACCTGCTGGTACTGAGGGCGCCAGCAGTTACACTGTATTTCATCTCGTTTAACGCTTAAACAACTAAATTAATGCTTAAGTTTTTTTAACTGAATGTATTGTAATTACAATTCAACATTGATGCTTTAAAAGCAACTATGTGAAATTGAAAATAGTCACACTAAGCTTTCATCGAAAGTTTATCATCGGCTGAAAAACAATAGATATGCATATACCCCATTGTATTAATCTAATCAAACAAATGTAGCAATCGCAGCCAGTGTAGTTTTCAATTTTCTCCAGCAATTTCAAAGGATGCAACGTGATTTGTCAATTTGCTGGCCTGGCTTGCATAACTTCCACATATTTTTTATCATTCTTTCCCACGATATCCATATTATTATCTTTAAATAATCTTTGAAAGAGGGTTTAATATCAAGCGGTGAGCTTCTCCACAATGTCACATATAGCTTTAAATTGCGCAAACCCTTTATATTTAAACAGATTCTGACTGGCTTTCAGTTTATTAGCCGAGAAAATAATAAAAATCTTTCTGAAAGTGATCCCAATGATATCATTCATCTACATCTTTATTGTTTTAGTTGTGGTCTGAACTCTGCTGCTGTTTTACAATTAAGATGATTTTTAGAATTCTACTGTAATCTTTATAGTTATCATGTTTAGTGTGAATGGGCCTTGAGTCTCTCATATATCTACTAAAAGAAAGAACTTTACAAACTGCATTGTACATAATCATCTTAAAACTGGCATAATATTCAATAATATTACTGAAATTCCTTCCCAGTACTGGGTTGCGGCTGGAAGGGCATTCGCTGTGTAAAACATATGGCAGAGTAGTTGGCGGTTCATTACACTGTGATAAACCAAGGATTAAGCCGAAGGAAAATGAATGAATAACTGAAATAAATAAAACAAATATATATTTACACATTAGTACATAAATAGACTGAATGGTGGGCTAAATAAATCTGTGGGCTTCTTTAGATTCTGTGTGGGCCTACCGATGAGCAATGAGAAAAAGACAGCAAGTGTAAGGCTGATGACAGGCAGCGTCATGACTCGATCTAGCGTAAAAAAAAGAAGCTTTCAGCGTATCAGAGGTTAAAGCGTGTGACCTGCCATTGATTCACCCCCAGGCTTTCCAGAGAACCATCTTCCCATAATCCCCCTGTCCCTGTACAGCTCCGTGTCTTTCCCCCAATCCAATCGCCCCAAATCTAAAACTGCACCTTTTCTCCATTAGGGCCGGCTTGTAGATTCAGCGGGTAGCTCTACACCTCTGCCCACTTAGGCGTATTGATTTCTTACACACAATAAATAGATTTGAAAGATGATGTGCTGCAGGAAGAGGCAATGGACAGATCTTTGGGCAAACGTGCTAACAGTAGACCAGTCTCGTAAAGCGCAGACGCTTACCTGCCTCACTAAACCGATGGCAGCTTTAATTCTCTGCAATGCTCAGCCCACAGTGCTGGCACAGACTCGCGCTCAAATGGGATTAAGGGCATCATGGGAATTCCTTATTAAATTAGGACCTGCATCAGGAAATATAGGACAATTAGATTAGGATTATCATGTCTGTGTGATTTTAACAGTGATAACAAGATGAGAGAAACAGCTGTGTTTTATATCATAAGTACACTGACCATTAGGATAAAATAACATTTCACTAGCCATGCTATCCATCAACTGCCTCGTCTTATTTGAATTCAAGTGGTATCAGGCGTCACATGAAAATATGGATAGTTAATGTTAAAGTCTGTGTGAAATCATTTGGTAGGGCATATTCATATTGTTTAGGTGCACAATTAATCTGTGCAAGTTAATATACTGAAAAAAAAATGATGCTTGTTTTGGTAATCACCATTTGCTTCAGCCTTGGGAGCGGCGGTCCTTCATTGTTGACATCCGTTTGACCAAAGACTATAGATATACAAAGACGTTTCACTACTACTACTATTCATACTATTACTATACTATACTATTCAATACTATGAATAGGGAAAAGTGCTCTCACAGCGAAGGAAGTCCCGCCATCCAGTCAAAATAGCCAATCTCCAGTCTTTATGCCATGCGGTTTTGTGCAGGGAGGAGACTGTACACATTCGCTTGTCTGGGGCTACGTTCCAGTCCACTTTTAAATACACACTTCTCTTCACTTGTTCCCTTGGCTGAATCCCCAACACCATGAACATACCCTCAACCCCTCGGTTTTGACCAAGGGAACGAGTTGGCTTCATATGTCCACTCCAGTACCTTTATGTCCTAGTATTCAACGCAATTGTTACATCACAACGGTGTATTAGGAAGGATTAGGGCAGTCCATTTAAACACATTCAACTGTTCCGCCACTAGTGGACGATTGCGTGACGCAATCAATGACATACATCTGAGTGAACAAGATGATAGGAAGTTAGCGAGTGAAGAGCATAAAAAATTGAACTGGAATGTAGCTTCCTTCGAGCAAGCCCTGTGCTTTAGTGAAAGGAGATTGGTGTGAGTAATGCCTTTGCACAGTAGGATCAAACAGACAATTTCGTGTTTTAGACGTAATTATGGTTTAAACAACAAGAATATTGTGGCAGATCCATTCAGATTTTGTTGTTGATTAAAAATATGTAATTTAATTAAGAGTTTAGCGAGCAGCTTTTGAGATTTCAGGATTCCTCCATTGATTTAGATAGTACTGCATGTACTGCCTGAGGGCATTGCAAATATGCCCTGCAGGCACAGGACGTCAACATGACATCATATTGACATTGTACCCCAAAATCGTGGATTTTGTTTGCATATTAAAATCGGGTTGACGTCAGGCCAACATCAATGTCCAACATCCAACCTAAAATCAACCTAAATTCAACCAAATATCATCATGTTACATCTTGACGTTGTGTTGACATTACTACTATGACATCTGTCAGACATTGGATTTTGGTCATTTTCCAACACAACCTAAAATCTACCAAATATCAACATAACTTGATGTCGTTATTGGGCGTCAAAATAACATCCTTAGACACTGGCTAGACATTGAAAATTGGTCACCTGATGTCATGACCTAAATCTAACCTAATATTAACATCTAATGATGTTGTGTGCATGCTGGGTGGCCACAGAGTTTAACTGGCTTACCTTAAAAGGGACTTTGGTTTTGATGGCTTCAGCCACAATATTCTTAACCACGCCCCCTAACAGTTAATTTGCTACTAGGAAATGATGTGCAAAAAGAAAGCCACACCCAATACTCAATTTTCAGATTGAGATGGAAGAACGTCAACATACTGAAATAAAACTCAGCTACTCCCGGTTTACGAGGATTTTAAAAGCTGTCTATGAGATTATTTTCAGAACATTTCATTTGGAGTTGCTATTTTTAGACAGCTACAGCGATTTGTTCCATCAGCACTGATACGGTCTCAATTTTTAACTGGTTTAACACCGTATCGCTGTCTTTTCAGAGTCTGATGGAGGATGGAAAGAGAGAAACAGCTGTTAGCATGCTGCCCATGGTGCCTGAGGACAGCGATTCCGGACGTACCTACACGTGCAGGGTCTTAAACCCTGCTGCCCCGGCAGGTCGCCAAACTTCAGTTACCATCAATGTTCAGCGTGAGTAGATTTTTTATGTTATTGAAAAAGCCAAATGCTATTTGTGTAAAATTTAAAATGGCATTAGCCTATTTTGGAGTTCCACTATCCCATTTTGATCCACATCAAATGTTGATTTTATTTATATCATGTTATACATGACATTAAATATATCACAGAGGCTGATGTTTCAGTGCAAGATTAGTGATTCAATAAAGGGTTTAATATGTTTGCAAGGAACTGTGCAACTGGCTATATTTACACCCAGTTTCTTGTGCTAAAAAAGACGTGTAATTGGACAGGGGAAGGGTTTTTAAAAAAGGGATTGTGACTTAGATTTACACACCTGGAGCTTGGCAGTAAAGTCATTGGGAAGGATTTATAAAGCCTCTATTGCTGCATTGAATCTAATCCTGCATGTTTCCTTCCAGATCCTCCGTCTGTGACTCTGTCTGTTCAGCCTCAGACGGTGATGGAGGGAGCAAAAGTGTTGTTCATCTGCTCCGCGTCTGCCAACCCTGAGATCACAGGTTACAGGTAAGCACGTTTAATATCACAACAGATTCAATACATAATCCCAGATTATCCACCCGGTCAGATTTAAATTTGAGGGCAAATCCCAAATTGGATATAAATTACAGATCCAGCGCTTTGTGCACATGTTTGGTGTTAATAATAGTTGTTATTGTAAGCAACAGCATCATACCTAGTGAATAGAATACATTTTTCTTCTTTCGAAAAGATGGTCCAAAGGTGGGATTCCTATCTCTGAAGCTAACGGTGACAGCCTGGAGGTGACTGCAGACCACTCTTACTTCACAGACCCAGTGTCCTGCGAGGTGTCCAACTCAGTGGGAAGTACTAATGTCAGCACCTTGGTGGATGTACAATGTAAGTACTTATTGGTTTTGGTCATAACATTGGTTAAAAAAAAAATCTATGTGTTTTGGCTTTTTCTCCTTGAAATTAAATGAAGTAAATGTACATTATTTTTTTTTAAAGATTTGTTGTATTGCTCATAGCATTAAAGAGAATATCCCTAAAAATTATGTGTTATTTCAACTGTAAATTGGGTAAAATTGACAAAAACAGGGTTCAATTTGGGCTATAAATGTCATTTAAAAATAACCAGGTAGCATGTTTTGTGCATATTTTACTCAAATACAGTTTAAAATAACCCAGTGTTCTTGTTTTTATTAGTTTAGCGTATACTAATTGTTTGTAACTCATAATTTTTCTTTAGAATTAACTATAAAAATATATATTAAACAATATTTTCATTCAATACAACAGCATGTATAATTACCTTCCTACATATTTTAACCAAGGCATTGCATAATACATTTTCATATACAATTCTGAAGTAAACAATACACAATAACATATTTTTCCTTCTAAAACTAGCTCCCACAATCACTCCATGGAATGACCTTCAGTTCCTACTTTTATTCTAGCATTTTCATTTAATAATGAGGAATAGGAGCACATTGTAATGGGCTTCATTTTTTGTTTTGTGCACGCAAAGACACACTGTAACAAAATGTTCTAGAACACAATGATAATCTTTATCTTTCGTTTGCAGTTGGTCCGAGATTGCTCACAGAACCAAAACCTCAGATAGTGGACATAGGGATGGATGCTGCTTTCACTTGCTCATGGACTGGCAACCCTCCCCTCACTCTGGCCTGGACCAAACAAGGCTCCAATGTGGTACGATGACCTCTTCTCTTTTTCTTCCTAAAAATGGCACACCATCTGTTCCGCAACTGCCACTGCAATCCTGCTTGAATGATTTTAGGAGTTTCAGATATCTACTTGGCTGTAATAGGCCATGGAATCCACTGTAAACCTGGTTTCGTTAGCAATTTTAGTATGTTAATATTTATGTCATGTTTTGTCTACATCAGAATAAACAATGGATTTCCCTCATTTTGAAAATCCTTTACATTACATTACATTACATTAAATTACATTCTGTCATCATTTACCAACCTTTATGAGTTTCTTTCTTTCGTTAAACATTCTGAAGATACAACCACTGACTTCCATTGTTTTTCCTACTATGGAAGTCAATGGCTTTCATCTTTCTTTAAAATACTTCTTCAGTGTTTTAACAGAAGAAAGAAACGCATATTGGGTTGGAACCACTCAAGGGAGAGTAAATAGTGTGTAAATTTTCATTTTGGGGTGAACCATCCCTTTAACCCTTGTCTGTAAAGGAAAAATAACGTGATTTTCTGCTCAGAGTTGGATGGTTAATGGATGGCATTTCGGTTTACGGCACATTTACAGGACTTTTGCAAATGGATCAAGTGATTGCTAGCCTAAAATGAAAGTTTAGCTCCAGTAGATGTGTGAAATGCATCAGCCTATTCTGCTGTAAGTGTTTCTCTGAAGCTGCTTAATCAGATTTCATAAAGAGCCTGAGAAAGCAAACAAAAAGTGAGAGAGGAAGCAAAACAGAGAAAGGGAAGGCTGAAAAGCCAGAAGGTTCCGATGAGGCAATCAGTTAATTTCGCCATGACTACATCTCTGCCCTTCCTGAGTATGGGCCGATCTGATCCACAAGTAGAGCGTTTACTTCATCGCCACAAGATATGGATTAATTGGCTAATTCGATGAGTGCTGGCGAATGAAAAATCGAGGCGAGTGCTAAACGGATTAATCACAGTTTGCCGGCATCGAGAGGAGAAGGATGGGAAGAGGAAGAGGGTGCTCTTAATGATCAATGGCTTCTAACAAGTGACCGCAACGTGTGTACCAGTGCACCAGAGGCGAAGGAGCACAAGTATCTGCTCACACTCCGGAAAATTCTTTGCACTGCCATTGTCGTAGGTTTAATTAGAGAAGTGGGTTGACTCAGAGGACCCAGGCTGGAGCGCTTTAGACAGTAATTAAGATTGCTGCAGACAAAATTACAGGCGGAGTCAATGCCTTCCCCTTGGTATTGGTGGCATTGGTCTTTCTCTTGTGTAAGCTACAAGCAAGGAAACAGATGACTGGTGCTAATGGTTACAGACATCTCTGAGGGCCACGGCTTGATTTGTCTGGAAACAGAATAAAAATGTGTCTAAAATGTGACTTGAACTGAAATAATAATAATAATACAAACACATATTGACAGGCATTGACAGATATTTTATAGAAAGTGCATACCCATCAAGCAATTTTGTATTATGTCTAATAGACATCCTAAAACAGATGGCTTGGCTATAAAAAGAGCTTAATTTGGGCTGACTATCAAAATCTATTAGACCAAAACTACAGTAGTCAACATTTGAAGTGAATTAAAACCTTTTATTAGTCATCAACACCAATTCTTGTCTTGGAAAAAAATATAAAAACTTTTTTGATCCACTTCAGATGTTGGCTATTATAGACTAGTTACCAATGCAGCCCAAATTTAGCCACGTCTTAGCCAAGACATCTATGTTAAGATTTCTATTAGACATCTATTAGACTTCTTTCAAAGAAAAAATGCTTGCTTTTTATGTTGTAATATGTTACTATAAATTATTGATGTGGTATGTGGTAGGTTTTTACCTGATGTTTACATTAAAAGCGTCTGACCAGGCTCTTCTTGTTTGTTTATTTCAACAGGTGCTCAGCAATAGTAACACTTTGCAGCTGAAGGCAGTTACACAAGATGATACTGGGACATACACATGCAAAGCCATTGTGCCTCGGATTGGTGTGGCTGAGAGAGATGTAACTCTAACTGTCAATGGTAAGGAAAGTCGCCATTTTACTTGACTTGTTGTCCAATTTTCTTTTCCCCATAATATGGTTCATTCCCAAACTATGGAAATTGGGTTTTGAGGTAAATAGGTAGGGTTTGGATTGGAACAAAAGCAATCTAAAGGGTTACTTCACCCAAAAAATGACCTTATCATTTACTCTCCTCACAAGATTTTGAAGCTTTATGCGTTTATTTCTTCTGTTGAGGACAAAGGAATATATATTTTGAAGCACCCATCGACTTCCAAAACAAATACTATGGAAGCCAATGTGTGCCAGCTACTAGCATTTTCCAGTAGAACTTTTTTTGTGTTCAACAGAAGAAAGAAATGGTGAGTAAATGATGGCAGAATTTACATTTTTGGTGAACTATCCCTAGTATATTTTGTATTACTAATTCATGAATTGCTTCCTTAATCGATTAGCTTCATATTTATACAGATGACTCATGCTGTGCCTTCTTTGCTATCATTAGCACATTTAGTCGGTATGATTTCTCTTCATCTCTGTTCCTCTCTCTCACACACAAACACTTCAGGCCCTCCCATCATCACAGCTGAGGCCACACAGCAGGCCATCAAGCATTCCAAGGGCAAGCTGGAGTGTCTGGTGGGCAGCAGCCCTCCTCCTGACAAGATTGTAAGTATACTTTCTCCTATTTCAGTATATGTGTGCGTGTTTGCTAGCTATCTGACGCTCGCTGTTATTCCTGACAAGCTTGTTTGTGAGGCTTTCCCTAGAGCAGGTGCTTTCTGTGTGTGCACATCACACGCTCAAGCTCCCTTCAACATCGTCTCTTTCCGTGCTCCTGTTCCTGGCTTTCCATATCTGACACCCACACAAACACACACACACATAGAGTTACACTGCCCCGTTTCCCTATTAGAGATGGCTCGATGAGAGGGCTGAACCTATATCGCACCTCTTCCACCCTCAAGCGTGCAGAGGCGAACTGCACTAATGCCAGGGTCTGCAGAGAAGACCTCTGGCCCCCTAGGCTCTCTTCCAACAGCGAGCAATTAGCACACAGCACCACTGACCTGCCGTGACCCAGTCGTACGTGGGAAGGCCTTTCAGTGGATAATTAGGGTCTAAGTTGCAGAGACAGCAAGGGGAAGGGGAAATGTAGAGATGCACAGAGACAGATGGAGGCAAGGGTAACTGAGAGCAATGATGTGAAGAAGGAATCAGAAATAAATAAATAAATAAAACTTCATCCTAGAAACTGTGACAGGTAGGGATTCGCAGTATTACAGTGTCCCAACAAGATGCTATGACGCGACACAAACTATCTTTTCCATGTTAAAAGAAACATGGAAAAGATAGCTTGTGTGGCGTCATAGCATCGCGTCATGTGAAAATGTCGATTTTAGAAACAGATTCCAGGGCTCGACAATAAGGACTGCCAGATGGCCCGGGGCCAACTTACAAGATGCTCCGAACCGACAGGATCGTTACTGGCCCGATGGGGTTTAGTTCAATTTGGCTGCAACTGTTTGTCAATTGCATGCAAATAGAGTGCTTTCACACCTAGACGTTTGTTTCGGAACCTGTCCCGTTTGCCCAGTTAGCGCAATTTGTTTGGCATATGTGAATCCCACAATCGTGCTCGGATCTGCGCCAAATCAATCGGTCTGAAGATCGCCTGAATGCGATAGTCTCAGCTCGATTGAAATGAACTGTGAAGCAGATCGATTGTAGTGAGAATGCAATGCGATCCAATGAACTAACAAACCAGGGCTATATCACAGTGTATTATGGTTATGTAATAGCCATATATATACACCTATATGAAGAGAGAATTATGAGAAGGGTGGGATGTCATTCCTACCGGCAAATGTGTGTTTCATGTCGAATACGAAAGTGAAAGCATGCTGAAATATACCGAGTGCTGTTTATCCATTAGGAAAATTGACAGAAATTATCATCTGGTCAAGTTAACCTAAGCCTAGTTAACCTAATTAACCTAGTTAAGCCTTTAAATGTCACTTTAAGCTGTAAAGAAGTGTCTTGAAAAAAATCTAGTAAAATATTATTTACGGTCATCATGGAAAGATAAAATAAATATAAGAAATGAGTTATTAATACTATTATGTTTAGAAATGTGTTGAAAAAATCTACTCTCCATTAAACAGAAATTGGGGAAAAAATAAACCGGGGATCTAATAAATCTGACTATAAATATATTTATATACAATTATATAATCTGATATATATAATTTTTTATTGTTTATTTAAAAAGTAATGCCAAAAAAAAGTATATGTATACAATTATGTTTGACTTTTGACACATCATTTAAAATATCTTGCTAAGAAATAGCTATTAACTTCTTTTTTTTTGGTGGGACCAGTGAAAGTTTTGGCAGGGCAAGTAAAAATCTGAACCACTGGTCCGATCGGGCCAGTAGAAAAAAATCCTTAGCGATGAATAGAACCTGGGTTCTATTTCTGCGATGTCGCACCTGAACAACAGCACAAACTACTATGACAATGATCAGCTCAAGTGCTGAATTGACTTTATTCTGTGGTAAATTCTACTAGTGCGAGTTTGAATCCCATTTTACTTGACATTTCAACCATACTAAAAGCAAATAGTTTACCTCAGATCTTGAAAATAAAGTAACTAGCAAACAAATAGTTTGAAAAGAAATGTTAGACCTGTGACTTAGCGTAAACAAACAAATATCAGTCGGTCTGCAAGTACTTTTAATAGTTAAAAAGATATAATATGTATTAAATAGATTATAAACCTTACCTTGGGAGTGCAGTGCATAATTCTGCGGTTCTGAATGGCTTTGTTATATACATTTTTCTCTTGTGTCGCATGTGGTGAAGTCGCTGGAAACTTGATGTGCAGCTATGCTCTTAAGCGTTTGGATTTTCAGCAGTGAAAATTAAACCACACTAAACTGAACTTCAACTCTGAAAACTGGACTGACACAGATTCAATTGCAATTTACTAGAACTTCTATTAGAGCTGCTTTGACACAATCTACATTGTAAAAGCGCTATAGAAATAAAGATGAATTGAATAGTTAGGACACAGTGTTATTGGCTGTTATTTCTTCACCTCAAGCCAGTTGAGGGACTACTTAGACATGCTATTTCACCTTTTTTGCCAGAAAGGTGAAATAAAGCATCAATAGCTTGTTCTTTCTCTCTCTCTCGAGTAGCTTTGAGATCTCAGACTGACCTGCTACTAGACAGGAGCTGCTTGTCTTCTCCGCGCAGTTTTCCACAAAGCTCTTTTTTCTACAAGCCAAGGCACAACACTGTTGGTAAAGCAACTCAACATGACAGCGTAAAAAGAGAACAAGACAAATTCTAATATCTGACAGTGTTTTTAAGACACTGAACGTCTACTGCTGGGGTGAAACGTCTTTACATGTCATTAATTCCGTTACGCTCAAAATGCTATTTCAAGTTGTGCTGCCTTCCCTGAACTAGACTTGAATTTCTAAAAAAGACTTCGAGTCAACCTGGAATCAAAACTGACATATTCCTGGTTGTATTTTGAATGATTTAAAGGGGGAATGTTATAAATAAGAAATAAACATTTGTCTTTCGCAATTCTGAACCGTCCGTGTGACATCAATCCCTCTTACATTTTCATGATTTAATCAATAAAACAGGTTGCTATTTTCATTTCTTCCTTACTTACAGTGCGAAAACAAAACTTACACCTTTTGTCTTCCTCCACAGGTATGGACATTTGGGGACATGATGTTGTCATCTGGCTCGTCTGGTCGTTTTTCAGTCCAGACAGTAAACAGTGACCAAGGGGTCCTCTCCTCGCTAATCCTCTCTGAGACTCTGGCCCAAGATTTCCAGCTTCGATACAACTGCACTGCTTGGAACCGCTTTGGAACAGGCACGGCACTGGTCACTCTTGAAGAGCAAGGTATGGGTCTTAATGCTGAACAATTCTACAGAAAACATCCTTTCATTGATCTGCCATCATTCCACCTTTGGTTGTAGTCATTAAATTTTCAAATGTGACCCTGGACCACAAAACCAAGCTTATGTTGCATGGGTATATTTGTGACAAAGACAAAGATACATGAAATGAGTCAAAATTCTAGATTTTATTTTGGCTAAAATCATTAGAATATTTAGTAAAGATCATCTTCCATTAAGAAAGTTTGTAAAATTCCTACTGTAAATAGTTCTAAAAATGTGCACTCAATCTGGACAACTTTAAAGGGGATTTACTTAATATTTACATTTTTTGAACCCTCACGTTTCAGATATTCAAATAGTTCTATCTAGGCCAAACCTGGGCATTTTGTGGTCCGCTTGGCTTCTTTGATCGGTCTCCATGAAGTATTTATAAAATTTAAATTCAACCGCAAACAGGGCCTTGCAATGCGCAGGTCTGATATTGTCAACAAAAGGGGACTTTCACATATAGCGTCTTTTGCGCGCTCAGTTTCGTTATTTCAAATGGAGACGCGCATGTTCAGCATGCAAATAGAAAGGGAATAGAAAGCGAACCATGAGTCATGTGACAGGAACCAACCAGGCAGCTTCACACTTTGTATGAAAATACACAGTAATAAAGGGAGACTAATTACCCCAGATTATTGATTTAACAAATCCAGATAGAGATCCTCTCTCAGTGATGATCATTACATCACATAACCACCTCAGATTCAAGCTTACTTCAGTGCACTTGTTCAGCCCAACACAGGCTAGAATTCTCTCACTGAACATAAAATAAATAAATAAATGAATGAATGAAGGAATGAATAAATAAATAAAATTAACTAAGGTGAAGCAATCAAACAAACAACCCCGTGGCATTTATATGAAGTTGATATTGTGCTGCTGGTCTTTAAAATACCTTGTGTAAAATTGATTCTTTTTTAAACTTTAGAGTTTTATGAATGCTTATTGAATAGTTTCACAGAATGTTCTTATGTCTTATCCTAACAAGCTATGTCAATGAAAAGCTCATTTATTGCGCTTTTTTTTTTTACATGTATAAATCTAAAAAATTGCAAATTATGACTGGTTTCGTGATCCATGTTCCCAAATAATAGACAACGAATTATGGAAATCATGTAGCAATTAAACAGATGCTAAATTGATATGTTTTAAACAGCATTGAACTGAAATCAGTAATGAGTTTGATCATCATAAAAAAAAAATAATAATAAAATTTTTTAAAATAATAATAAAAATAATCTCTTTTTTTGCATTCCAGCTTAAACCCATAAGTCAAAATTGTCTTGTTAGAAACAAATTCAGTCAACCGTATCCATACTTTTGACTGGTAGTTCAGATCAGTAAGTGTTTGGGGGAATGTTGGGTCTGGAGAGTGAAAATGAACGGGTGAGAAACATCTGACAGAAAGTAAAGTGAGAAAAGTAGCACGAGTTCTACATTTGGCTCTGGGCCGAGCTCTATTTGACACCATCACTTTAATCACTGAAGGATGGATGACATTACACTGACAGTAAGTTGTAGGTTTTGTCCACCTCAGAGTCGGTGCCTTTTATCTAAAATTAGTCACGATGAACCTTAATCCGGTTTGAGTCAGCTCTATGCAAGAATGGCATTTCAAAACACCCTGCAACCCTGCGCTTATCTTAATTATACACCACCCAATCAATATCATTTAATCAGGAGATGGTCCACTTAATGAATACATTCGTTCCATAACGAAGATATAGATTTTGAGCCTGAACGAATTAAATCGAGAACTAATGTACGGCATGGGTATGTGACGCTTCGCTGGGCGTTTTATTTCGTATGCACGGCGCACCAGCTTAAATTTGCTTAAATAAGACTAAGAGCATGGTAGACGGCTTGAGCCTTTGTACTGGGAGACACCAAAAATAAGGTCTTCGCCAGCAATTTGCATCAAGGCAGCAGAGCCAAGTCTCCGGAGAGGCAGACAGTGCTATCTCCTGGAATCTCTAATTAGATTACTGTCGGCTGCCTCGCTGCATGTCAGGCCTGGTTACCCCTCTTCCACCAGAGATTAGAGACAATAGCCGGGTCCTGCGATGCCACTGCGGATCACACTAGATGAATTTCTGTATGTTGCTTTTGAGTTTGAACGTGGCTTGAAAAAAGCTTTTTGTAAAACGCACTTGACAAGCAGAGAGCTCATCCTGAATCTGCTGGAGAATGGAGAAGGAAAAAAAAAGTCAAGAACATGTCTGGGTCATATTTGAGGGCTAAAGTTAAAAGTTAAGAAAAAAACTAACGTTATTTTTATTGATGTTTTTATAGGCACACTGCTCAAAATAATATATAAATAATAGGCTTAACTGAAATTATATTAGGGCATCACAGTGGCGCAGTGGGTAGCATGATTGCCTCACGATGGTTCGAGCCTCGGCTGGGTCAGTTGGCATTTCTGTGTGGAGTTGGCATGTTCTCCCCGTGTTCACGTGGGTTTCCTCTGGGTGCTCCGGTTTCACCCACAGTCCAAAGACAAGCACTATAGGTGAATTGGGTAAGCTAAATTGGCCGTAGTGTATGAGTGTGAACGAGCGTGGAGTGTGTATAAATGTTTTCCAGTGATGGGTTGCAGCTGGAAGGGTATCCACTGCGTAAAACATATGCGGTTCATTCCGATGTGGCGACCCCAGATTAATAAAGGGACTAAGCCGAAAAGAATAATTGAAAACGAATGAATAAAATTATATCATTATTGTATTTCAAATGTACTTATAATGCAAAGTCACAATTATGGTTTAGACATATATAATGCTTCATGGCCAAAAAATATTTTTGTAAATGATACCGTAAAACAGAACAAGCATTGTGATTGATATAATAGAAAGAATTATGTGCTTATTATGTGTTGATCCTAAAAATATCTGTCAATTAACAGTTTTGGTATTTTGTGATGCTGATTTATGCTTAATTATGATTATGAATGGCATTATGGGACCTTGATTTTTGCTCTGTTAAACTTCAGAGTTGAATTTTCAACATAAAAAGTTGACAAAGCGATTTTAAATCACATTTTAGTTGTTTAAAGTAATTTATTTGAAGAAATAATATAGAATTAAGTCTGTAAAATAACAAAAAAGTACTGGCAGTTTATTACCAGGGTTTTGCACTGTAATTTACAACTCCAATTAGGGCTGCACGATACTGGACATCTCTAACATTGCGATATTTATTATTTTGCGATATATATTGCGAGATAATTACAAATTCTCCATATGACTTCATATCTTTATTTGGACAAAATGTATAATGTTAGATCAGTTGGGATGATACTGCAGTGGGAATGCATCTGCATAAAATTTAATAAAAAAATCTAGCAAATTTTTGTATTTTGCATGTGTTGTGAGTATTTTCATGCTCTAGTTTAGTCAGACATTTGCATCTCCACAAAATCTAATAAACAATCTATAAACTTTTTGGGCTTCCCAGGCACGTTTTTGTTGCGGTCTGTGCTGTTTGTATTGCATTTCTGTATTTGCATGTGTTGTGATTACAATCTATAAATACAATCAAGAAAAAGATACAAATGAAATAAAAGGTTTTATCATTTCCCGAGTCTAACGGTATTAAGTACAGTAACTGAATGATAAAAATAAAAATCAGGGTTTCTGCAGGTTTCACCAAGTTAAATGTAAGACATTTTAAGACGTTTTTAAGACCAATATGAATGAAATTTTAGACTTATACAGAGCTAAATGCTAAGGATTTCAAATATCCCAGTTAGAAAAGGTTTTCACTTGCCCTATCAAAAATGATTTAAATTTAATACATTTAATAATACAATAATAATAATTTAGTTTGAATATTTTGTATTAATTTTCAAATATATCCATTCACAAACCCTATAACCCTTACCAAGAATAGAACAAAACATAGCTGCCAATTACTTCAGTCTACAATAATAATACTTTAATAATAATAAATATAGGTCAGGTCAGTATTTTCAGCAGTAAATAAATGGAGAACTTTTAAGCAAATGTTACTGTAAGGAAAGTAATTAAATGCTATTTGTAAATAAAAAGTTAAACGTTTTATTGAGCTGGATTGATGGTGATTGTATGGGTGTTAATTGCCAGATTGGCTAACTATACATGAACAAAAAAAAAAATTAAGACCTGTTAAAACAAGATTTAAGACCTACAACACAACATTTCTGTAGATTTAAGACATTTTAAGACCCAGCGGATACCCTGAAAAATTATTTAATAATAATTAATAATAGTTAAGGTCACAAATGGTACAATTTCTTAAACCTGAATGTTTTAAAAATCATTATACAATCACAGGCATCAAAAACACATGCAAATGTTGAAATAAAAAAATACACTCTCAACATTGCATGTCCTGCGATGTGACTATTGTGAATGATCACATTGTGATATCGATGCTGAAACAATATATTTTGCAGTCCTAACACCAAAACAGATAATATATATCGCTTCAAATTATGAAAAACATCAATAAAAAACCCTTTTTTCAACATTAAAAGTTGTTGGAGGAAAGATCAAGGTCTCATCAAGAGTTCAAAAGTACCCATGAATCACAAAATACAGAAAAATGTTAACTTATGAATAGATTTTAATGTGTAACAGTGTCATACTCAGCTTGTACTTGCATTCTCTGAATCCATTGCAGCTGAAAAGATTTAATCCAGCTTAGTCACGTTCCCTGTTTCCCTTGCAGAAGCCCTCCCCTTGCTGATCATCATTGGAGCATCGGTGGGCGGAGGCTGTGTGTTCATCGTTTGTGTCATTACCCTGGTTTCCATCTGCTGCCGCCACAATGCTAAAGGTGAGGCCAAAGGTCAGATGTTATCTGAGAGTTCTTATTCTCTCCTCAAAAAAACATGATACAGTAGAAATCAAAGCAACTAAGTAGACAGAGGTTAATTATGGGGCCACCTCATTGCCTGGAGCAGTGTTGACCTTTTCACCTCTCTGGAAATCTTCCCACCGTTCACCTCATTAATCTCTATACACTGCGCTATTTCCTCACCCAGGCAAAAAGGGCACACGCCTGTCTAAGAGCGACATCCGCGTACAAATCGTGCACAGCGACCACAACGCAGCAAGAGGAAACGACGATGAGGAGGATGTCAAGGAACCCATGGTAAGTTGCTCTCTAAACATTTGGGAAATGCTTAGAATGATTAGAATGGTAGAAATAGCTTGTACATTATTTTTCTTTCATAAAAAGGTGCTGTGCTACAGGAAAAATGTGAGAAAAGCCATTTTGTTTACAAGATGTCGAAACATAGATGGCTCAGCTAAAACAAGGCTAAATTTGGGCTGTCAGTGAAAATCTAATACAATAACCTCAAATTAGACTAGTCCTCAAACACACAGATTAGACAAACTTCACATGTGTAGTCATTCATTACAGTGTATTTGATGACTAGTCTAGTTTTGGGCTATTCTTAGATGTCTATTAGATTTTCAATGACAGTCCCAATTTAGTCTTGTTTTAGCCTAGCCATGTTTAGCCTCCTTTTTAAACCCCAAAAATATTGCTTGCTGGGAACAGTGACACATTTCCAAGAGAAATGGGATACTCAACAAGAAAACAAAAGCTGTATTCGATTATCTATTAGGACTACAAAGATACAGAAACAAATATGAGCCCTTAGTGGCATCAGCTAGAATTATTTTCCTAAAAGATGTATTAAAAACCATATATTGATCATTTGTAGGGATGCACACAATATATCGGCGGTCAAATTGATGTCGGCCAATGAATGCCATTTTAATGATATTTGTCTGATAACAAAATTAGTCCAATTCATCTTTAAGCCAATAAATTAAGTATTATTTCAGCTGTTTGAACCACTTCACATGGTTGCAGCCCACCGCTGTTAATGTTTAGTGGCTGCTTTTATATATATATATATATATATATATATATATATATATATATATATATATATATATATATATATATATATATATATGTGTGTGTGTGTGTATATATTGGCTAGCTTTTATTCATATATACGAAAGTTGGCCATAGAAAAGAACAGTTAATAAAGTTCAGAGATCAGTTCAAACTTTTCTGAAGTTAATGTTTTAGAATAAAATCAGTTATTTGCTATCTGTTTTGGCTTATTTTTCCCAATCATGCAGAAAAAAAATGTGAAAATATGGTAAAACTTTATTTTGATGGTCCATTTGAGTATTAGTAGACTGTCTGCTTAATATCTGTTGATACTGCTGCTAAACAGACATTTAACTGACTATAGGAAACTTTGCAAGTACTGTACATGTCAAGTTACACTAACCATAACCCTAACCCAACCTAACAGTCTACTTATAATCTAATAAGAATAAGTTGGCATGTAGATGTAACGTAAATTAAATTCAAGGAACAGACCATCAAATAAACTGTGACCGAAAATATATATCCAAAATCAGACAAAAAGTGCTTAGGGGTAAGCTTAAATAATGTGTCGGTGCTCTTTGGGTAAGGGATTCATCAGAATAAACAGCAAAAATCAGTCCAAGGCACTCGAAAATGTGAATAAAATAAATAAAATATTAAAAAGCTTTTTTTGACATGACTATTCCTTAAAACTGCGCCTACGCGTTTTGGCAAACACCTGCCTTCATCAAGGGTACCCAGGGTAAGGCAGTTGTTTGCCAAAACGCGTAGGTGCAGTTTAAAGAAATAGCCATGTTAATAAAGGCTTTTCAATATTTTTTCCACATTTTTCAGTGCCATGGACGGATTTTTGCTATTTATTCTGGGGAAATATTTATATTTACATTAATATATCAGCTATCTGCCTCCAAATCCAAATAGGGTCAATTTATTTTGATGGTCCGTCTGAGGAATTTAAGATACATTGCATCTACATGCCAACTAATTCTCATTAGACTACAAGTAGACTGTTAGGTTGGCGTTAGGGTAAGTCTATAAGTTGACATGTACTTGCAAAGTTTATCGTCAGTTAAATGTCTGTTTAGCAGCAGTATCAACAGATATTAAGCAGACAGTCTACTAATACTTAAGTGGACCATCAAAATAAAGTGTTACCCCAAATAGTTATCGATCAATCCATATCGGTGCATCCCTAATTATTTGTTCACAAAAGACAAGGAGTTAGAGACCATATCAAACATTATTGCATGACATTAAAGGGACTATACTCACACAGAGTAGTCTGTAACCCAAATCTCTGTACTTTTCTCAGGCTCCCAACAGCAGTGAATCTCCAGGAACGTCTCGCACAGAGCACAGCGACCTGCTGGAGGAGGAGGATGATGAGAGATCAGATATCAAGGTATTACATTTCACTCGGAGGCTTAATCTGATAAAAGCAAAAGGTTGTTTTCAGAGCTTTGAGGAAACTATTGTACTTAATAACTCTAACTTGCTGAAAAGCTATTTGTATTACACCACAAGCCTGGATCATGTTCAAGAAAACCAACAATTATGTCAACTTTTGCATTCTTGTTAGCAGCTGACTAAAATAATATGCAGGTATTTCAATCTGGACAAAATTTTGCAAGTAATCTCATCATTAAGATTATGCAGGTGGTGAACTTTCTCATGGTATATAGTATTTTTATGATATTGACTTAAAGCTACAAACAAGATTACTTTAACAGGTATAATAACCTAAAAATACTTAGTGTCTTGCTTTATTTTATATACATGTTCAGTGAAAATAAATAAATGAAACTAATAAAATTGCAAAAAGATGATAAAGTACAATAGGTAACACTAAAAACTCATTAGTAAACGTTAGTTAATGCATTAAAATGAACCATGAGAAATAGCCATATTATAAGATATATGTTAAAGTAATAAAAAACAGAATTTTATTAGTTATTAACTCCATTTAAGAAAATGATAATGCTTCAGCTAAAAAATTAACAACTAAGATTACCAAATGCCTTTGTAGTGGTCATTACATTGACTTTAACAAATGGAGGCTTACATATAGAGAGTTAAAAGGACAAACTGCCTATAAATAGTGACATAATTTTCACTGTAGTAGGCCAGATTAAGATGCAGGCATGTGATCAGCTGAGGACAAAAAAGAAGGTAGATGAGACCTCCCCTTCAAAATTTTTTTTTTTTTTTATATATATACTTGTGTGTGTGTGTTATTAAATGATAGAAATAATAATTCTAAAAAATGTTTCCCAGAGATGGGTTGCAGCTGGAAGGGCATCCGCTGTGTAAAACATGTTTTGGATAAGTTGGTGGTTCATTCCGCTGTGGCAACCCCTGATTAATAAAGGGACTAAGCCGAAAAGAAAATGAATAATGAATATGAAAATGAATAATTCTAAAAAAAATAAATAATAATATTCTTTATATAAATATTTGTTATTGGCCACACAATTTTACGTTTAATTTTTTTGTTTTATCAGTGTAAATGTTTAGCCGTTTAATAGTGAGCTGAGTAATATTTAATCGGTTTATACTTTGTACCTCAATGTCAGGACAGATCCACACACCGCCGCTAGAGGGCACCACTAACTCGGCTAGTTCTCGGTTAGTAGTGTCCACAGAATATTACTTTCCCTGTAATTTAGTCGACTCTTTTTTTTTTTTTTTTTTTTTTTTAACGTGAAAAATAAACTACTAGTCTGTCAAAAATTTGAACTGTAAAAATATTAAATCCAGTTGAATTGAGTAGCCTAATATACTTTAGCATTAAACCCTGAAAAAAAAGGTTTATCACTTTCACTTTCCTTCGGCTTAGTCCCTGTTTTTAATAGTTTTAATTCATTATATGTGAGCACGAAAAAAATAGTGTGCACAGCCGCACACGCATTCAAAGCGATTTCATGATCTTGCATATTGTCAGCAGCTTCGTCACATTATATATATACACAGTAGCCTAGGTAGGTCTACAATTACATCCCTGAAAGATGTCCAGAATGAAGCAGTTCATCTGCTTTGATGACGATGGAGACATACCCCCACCCCCTCAAAAAAAAAAAAAAAAAAACTTTGGATTCACGCAAATTACAGGGGTCTCCCCATTGAGCTCGGAAAATACGAAAATCTGTGTCCCTGAATCACATAGCTGAAGATGAAAATGTTTGAAAATAAATTGCCTATTATCAAGTTGCCTATTATCATTTGGTGCCGTGATGAACAAACACTAAAATACAACAATTGGAATATTCGTAAAAGATCTCTATACATTTAAATAATGAATAATTATTCACAGTATTTTAAAATGCCCACGATATCAACATTGTGCATGTTCATTATTAACAATATATTGAATTACCGAATATTGGCATACTTCTACTCACACAGTGTATTCTCTTTTACCCCAAGGACCCTACCAACGGCTACTACAATGTTCGAGCTCACGAGGACCGGCACATCACGAGAACTGGCTTCTCCGAGTACCCCAATAATGCTCGGCCAGTCTACACTCCCACTCAGCTTCCCTCGCCGAGCCCCCTATACGGACAGCACTCCACTCAACCTCGGATTTATGATTTCTCCCAACGTTACGCCACAACCCCTGCCAACCGCACCACCTACGAGCAACAGCAGCCACAACAACCACAGCAACAACCGCAAACTCCCACCGCCTATCCTCAGGAAACCGCATATTCAGGTTCAACCTACTTACCTGCCACCTACGGCCGTGCATTCACAAGCTACGTTAAACCTGCTTCCTACGAGAAGGTTGACGGATATGAGCATTCAGACCAAGCCAGCAAGGTGTCCAGCTCCTCCCGGTTCTCATACGCATCCTCACAGGTGTCGTCGCAGCAGTCTGACTATGGACGGCCTTCACAACAACGCATGCAGACTCACGTGTGATGGCTCCCTTAAAGACCTGCTGAGGGTCTGGCATGATCAAGCGTCACAAGGACCATACTTCTGAATGTGGTTCAGGAGAGATTAAGCAAACTTTTTAAACTGAGATTCAAAAGGCGCAAAAGCTTTATTGCGGTCTCAAAGTGAATGTGGGATCGGACGGGGAATTGATGTGCCACTCGAGCTTGGAAGTTCCCTTCAAGCTAGTGATTTTACTGAACTTTAGGAGAAATGTCCGCCAATTCATCTCTGTTGCACTGCATTTCCGTGAAGTCTCCAGTGTCTAGACTTTGGAGAAGGAAAACAGCGCTGTGGAGAAGGGAAGTGCCCTCATGGACTAACCTTTGTAAATGGGGACGAGCTCATGACATTACGCTGACACAATCAAAATTACTTAAAAAAAAAAAAAACGACAAAAAAAATTACATATATGTGTTTGTTGGCATGCTGATGGAATTGTAAGCACATTTGTGTGTCAATGACAAAATGGTCTTGCCTACACAAAGTGGCTCAAAGTTCAATCCACAAAAGCAGGAGAGCATAAGAAGGAACCCGAAGGTATTCCTTCGTAAGCTCTGTCTGCATTCTGCACTGCTATTGCACTCTCGAGAGAGTATTTATATGCCTCAATGGACCAGTGCAGGAAACTGGAATGCTTTGGTAAGACAAGAGAAATGGACAAAATCCATAAAAATGTATTTCTGTCTGTTTGATGGAACCACAATTGGCCAATCCCCAAAGAAGCAAATTTAGAGGTGCGGTCTTATTAAGCGCTACTCTCAAGAATTTGTTGCAGAATTCTGAGTAGAGGCCATTCCGGGACCACAGTTTCTTAAGTCAAGTCTAAACGACCACACGGCCTTGCGGTGTGCAGTAACATGCTTGTAATGTTCCTTACGTGACCACTGTATGTTATTTAATGCAGAGTGTGTGCCTAGGTGACCGTCGTGTCGCCGCCAGGTAGCACCAACATGTTTACATAGATGAAGAACCACAGAAAACGAAATAGCAAGTGAAATGCAGTACTGTCCATGTCCACTTAGAGCCACTTCAATGACTGTATAAATCGTTGGGAAATTTCACTCCTGTCTGTTGCATGCAGATGATGTGTGTACGTGAACGTATTCAGCATTTCTTCCCATCTGTTTGTTCCTTGTGTGAGAAACCGCTTACTGCACCCCCCCTTTGTCACTTCGATCTTGGAAGCCTGCATTCAGAGGTTTCCATACTGCCATTTTCCTTTGAGCCTGAATGTTTGGCTCCATTTGGAAAGATCAAAAATTGTCAAAAACGAACTGTAAGATAGGTGAAACAAAACATTGCTTGTCTTTATTTTTATATTTTATATAAGCCTTAATGTACAGCTTGTAAGCTGCTCTATTGTAAAGTACCTTTATATTATAAAATGCATATATCTATATCTTTGAGTTGACTTGATTTGATTCACGACGGTTTTTACCCCATGTTACTTAACAGTACGTATCAGTTTTGGAGAGGGCGTTCCGCAACTAATTGACTTTCTCTTCCGTTTCTTTTAGATGATTGTGTTCGGATCATTTTATTTGCTAAAAAAATGTTGCTTGTAACTTTGTACACATATTTATATTTAAATAAAATCATTTCAAATAATACGGGCTGTGACTGGAGTGAGTTTGGCACACATCGCTGGGTCTCGTCAAATGTCATGAGGGAACGAGGACAAACAATACCGGGGCTGCCGAGTTGATGAATACATAAATTAGCAGTGATGCCTATGTTGATTCTTTTATTCCCGCGGCGACAGCAGGCTTTTTAATAAAGACGGATGAGATTCCCAAGCCTCCTGCTGTCTGCGTATCAAACATCGCAGGCACAGGCCGTCTCTCCAAACGCAACCAAATATTGCGCTGACGGAGCGGGTGTTGTGTGACAACATTATCTTGTCATGTCACCCAGTCTCTCAAATTTCATCATGTCACACCGAGCTTCACCACGGGGAGTGTTGAAGACATAAACACGTACTCAGCATTAAACAAATGAACTGATGGCTACTCTGGTAAATTCAGGGTCATGTTTCCATCAGCAGTCATCATCATCTCTTGCATACTACTATGCTATAACTGCCAGAACATGGTTAAAGGTATGCAAAAATGACAATTCAGGCATCATTTACTCTACATCCACTTGGTTCAAGCAAGTTTGAGTTTATTTCTTCTGTTGAACACACAAGAGAAGATATTTTAAATGATTGAAATATCATATTGTTTTGTTTCTACTATGGTAGTCAATGGCTGCTGGTTTTCAACATTCTTTAAACTATCTTCTTTTGTGTTCAACAGAGGAACAAAATACATTAACTTTTGAAACAGGGCTGCACAATACATCGTTTCAGGATTGATATCGCAATGTGCACATCTGCAATAGTCACATCGCAAGATATGCAATGTTGAGTCTGGATTATAGCTGACCATGAGCTACAGAATTTAATTACTGAATTTACACATAATTTATATGCAATTTATGTAAAAAATTACATTTAAAAAAAGGTTTTTCTTACTTACAATTTTTGCTTTATTTCTAGTACGAATATCGTTATTTCAAAGCGAAAACAAGATTATTTTACGGGCAGATAATGTTGCTTGTTTTATGGAAAAACTATTTTTTCTTTATTTCTTCTTAAGTTGAAAAGAAACCAATATTTTTGCTTGATCTTAGTATTTTTTAATATTTGGACTAGAAACGAGACAAAGTAAGAAAAACATTTTCTGCATTGTGATTATTCAAATTCTGTTCCTGAATACTGTTAGACTCCCCAGAAAATTGTTAAATATCACAATATTTATCGCAGAAAAATAAAATATTGCAATTTAATTTTTTTATAGTAATGTAAATGCTTTATTGTAACAATTAATCTGAAGAAGCATTATGAATTTAAGATAAAAATTTTGTCATTTAGAGCCTTATTTTATTTTGTCATTTATTTTTTTCACATACAAATGACAAAAAAATGTCTGTTTTTAGATGTTTATACTAATTTTAGACAACAAATTTCAGGACAGTTAGGAAATCAAAGTTATCACAAAAAAAATTGTTATTGTGATTTCTCACTGATCTGAAATTTGGAAGAAATGTTTTCGGATCATTTTAGAACAAAACAAATATAAATATTCTCAATAAAAAATATAAACATAAATAAATAAAAACTCATTAAAATGTAATCAAAGCAAATACAAAGAAACTGGGAATTATAGTGGTCTCTTATGATAGTTACATATGCTGGAAAGTCCAGCCATTGAGTGCATACACAGGTCTACTGCCCACAAATACTGTAAGTTAGTGATATAAGGCAAAGAAGAATCACAGAGATAGTCTAGCATTAGTTGATTCCAATTTTAACTAACGCTACTTTGAATGACCTTAAAATAATCGGTGCTTATTTTATATACAGTAGAAATAACATTATATTGTTTTAAACGTCCATTAGATTTCTTTACACACAACTTCAAAACTCCCTTAGATCAACTCTCATACGACGTCAAATTAGCAACGTTTTGACAGTAAAATCAGTGTTTTGAGATTACTATTAAGATAGACGAAATTCGACACATTAAACATAATTGACAACAACATACATTCGCTAACATGTTTACTCCTTACCTAACGACGTGCCACACTCATCAGAAACGCCAACGGTTTTGCTTCATTTGCATAGATATGAATATTCATGACCTAATATGAATCACACCAATCAAACGACCCGGGAACTATCCATGTTCTTCCTCTGCAATTTTTTAAAGTAAAATCAGTATATATTTGAGATATCTATTAAAATAAACGACATTCAATGCATTAAACACAAATGTCAACAATGTATATTTGCTAAAATAATTGCTACCTGATGTGCCACACTCATCAGAAAATCCAACGGTTTTACTTGATTTGCATATATTTGAATATTCATGAGCTAAGATGAATCACACCAATCAAACGACCCGGGAACTATTCACGTTCTTCCGCTGCATGACGCTTTGCGTGAAGATATGGCAATAAGTTAAACTGCAAACAATCAGTCAAATGTTTAAAACGTGGGTATTGTGAGGTGGTATTATAAACATTAATATGAATTTTATTAGAATTAACATATTAATTTCAGCAGAATGTATACATAAACCTCGAACACTCAAAACTCAAATCCTTATACATTGTGGACATGTTAAAATATGACTGTAGGCTACTATAGGCAATAATATTATGTCAAAACATCAAGCAAACTATTCTTTTCATTATGTATAAAAATAAAGAACAATGCACCAGGAGTATTTTAATAAACAGTAATGTAACACAAGCAGAAAATTGAAAGTCTGATTGAACTAATGCTTGTCTCTTTCATGCATTTAATATTACTATATTAAGCTATAGTGCCCTATTAATTGTGAACACTGGTTGCTTGGATACCGTATTAATGCACAATATGCTCAAGTGCAAGTGTTCTTATGCATCGATTGGAGATGATCTGAAAGGTTGAACACCAATCTAAAACTCACGCAAGGTCAAATCTGGCATGTAATTAGCCTAAGTTCAATTCTCTGCCAACCGTTTAAAACAACTGTTGCAGTGCAGTGCAATGCTTAATTAAACCACGAGCTTTTTAATTGGTGCAAGGTCAAAACTAAGCACATCCACATCAGTAACAAAGTCACGCTGTGGATTTTTGGTCATATTGAAAAGAGAGGATCTATGGTTTGTTCTGGATACATTTTTTCATTACACTGTAAAAATTATATGGTCAATTAGTCATGGCAGCATATGTTTAGTTCATTATAACTTATTAAACTAAATTAATCATGGTTATAACTTAATTTTCTAAGTTACACAAACTATTTCAAGTCAGTTTAACATAAGTTAAATAGACACATAAGGTTAATTTGATTCAGCTTAAAAATTTAAGGCGACCAGGATTTTTTTACAGTGTAGGAAAAAAATCATTAAGGCAGCACTGATGATGGTTCATACAGAGAAGGTTCATTTATGATTTAATATTTACAATTTTAGGGGAATTAAATTATAGCCTACAGAAATGAACCAAAACCGAACTGAAGAAAGGCGGCACAGTGGCTCAGTGGTTAGCACTGTCGCCCCACTAGGCCAGTTGAAATTTTTGTGTAGAGAATACACTAAATTGGCCGTAGTGTGTAAGTGCATGTGTGAATGTGAGAGTGTATGGGTGTTTCCCAGTACTAGGTTGTGGCTGGAAGGGCATCCGCTGTGTAAAACATATGCTGGATAAGTTGGCAGAAAAAACTCGGAAAAAACTCAAGAGTTTATGGCACCACTTCCATTCAATGTGCTTTCTACTTGCTCACATCAAAAACCAGTAGGATGAAGATTAACATGATCATTCTCATATTACAACAGATCTAAGAGGCAACAAAACAATAAAATAAAATAAAATAGCTCTAAAGAAAAATCCCAGACTAAATTAATGCAAAATGACGACATGGTTTGAGGTGTTGTGGGTATAACAGGAACATTTGACTATTTTTTCGTCAGTTTTTTATTTTTTATTTGTTTTTTTTTTACTTTTTTTTGTTTGTTTTGGGAATAGCATAGCGTAGAAATCACATTAACAAAATTGATCACATAAAAAAACTACCAAAGAAAGCAAAGTTGTCAATAAAATCATAATTTCTATGAGAAAATTAAAACCTATTACATTGTATTTTGTATTTCATACAAACAAAACAAAAAAAAAATAGCATCAAAACAAGACAAGAGAAAGAAGTATGTTTTTTTTCTTTTTTGTTGTTTTCCATTTGAAAGTTTTATACTTGCTGGAAATCCCTCCATAGCATCTAAAAATGAGGAGTGCCTTCTCTCGAGTTCTCCTCTCTCTTAGTTGGTGGTTCATTCATCTGTGGCCACCCCTGATAAATTAAAGAAAGAAACGTTAGCCAGCAGCTAGCTTTCTGCAACTCTCACATGGTCGACCACTGAAGCTAAGCATGGCTGCGCCTGGTCAGTACCTGGATGGGAGACCACATGGGAAAGCTAGATTGCTGCCAGAACTGGTGTTAGTGAGGCCAGCAAGGGGTGCTCAACATGCGGTCTGTGTGGATCCTAACGCCCCAGTATAGTGAAGGGGACTCTATACTGCTCAGTGAGCACTGTCTTTTGGATGAGACGTTAAACTGAGGTCCTGACTCTTTGTGGTCATTAAAAATCCTAGGATGTCCTTCGTAAAAGAAGGTTTAACCCCGGCATTCTGGTCAAATTTGCCCACTGACCTCTGTCCATCATGGCCTCCTAACCATCCCCATATCACAATTGGCTTCATCACCATGTTGTGTGGTGTACAGTCTGCATCAACATGGCTGCCGTCGCGTAATCCAGGTGGATGTTGCACACTAGTGGTGGATGAGGAGATTCCCCCCCAAAAAATGTGTAAAGCACTTTGAGTGTCCAGAAAAGCGCTGTATAAATGGAAGAAATTATTATTATTATTATTAGTATTATAAATAAGGGACTAAACTGAAGGAAAATGAATGAATGAACTGAAGATGAACCAATCACAACAAAATGTAAAACCACCACATATTTTATTTGTCAAGATAGTGTTGTAAAATCTTGTAAAATCTGAATACATAAAAAAAAAAAGAGTTAAAGTACAAAATGCGACAAAACTGAAGAGAAAGCACCAAGTATTCCACTATATTAATAAGAGCACGTGAGATATTTACAAATGTTAGTCACCCAGACACTTAAAAGCAATAAACACTCATAGTTTAACAATTAATTAAAGTTGAAATTTTCTATATTTAAAAATCCAAGCCTAACAAGCCCTCAGAAAATCAAACTGCACATGATCCTAAATGAAACTCATGTAGTATATAAATACATAATCTCTCGCTTTACATCTCTGAAAATACAGCTTATGTCTCTCTTGTGCCTACTGGGAAATTAAGTCACAACACAAAAAAAAAAGAATCGTACCAAGCAAGTGGACTTTCCATGGGAAAGAAACTTGCAAAGTCTTTGAGAAATCGGCATTATAGATTCCTCAATAATTTGGACCTCTTTGAAGGAGAGACCATCCTGCTGGGTGTTTCCGCCAGCAGCTTTGACATTGATTGGCTGGAACTTTAACATGCAGCAGAAGTGAGTGACCCATGTTGGCCTTGGTTGTATTGGCAAATGGATGACGGAAATCTCCTATTTTTACCTAATCCTCCATTTTAGAGCTTCGGCACAGAGGTCCTGAGATCACACAGATGTGAGGAAGGAAGGTCAGCCTGAGTGGGATGCTTACAGGAATTTCTAGATTGCAAAGAAGCTTTTGACCTTCGCTAAAAGAGAGAAAGAAATAAAAAATAAAATAGGCACTGGAACTCGCTCTGCAACACAAGAGCCATTGTTCCTGAATAGATACACAGTGCGGTTTCTGGAAAGAAAGGCACATTGTGAGTATGACAAAATTCATTTAAAAAGATAACAACATGACGTTCACCAGGCCAGTCTCGCTATAGAACAGCTTGATCTCCAAGTGACATTTATAAAAGTTACTTATTCAAGGATTCTGATATGAATGACTGGAAGCGATACAAATGTGAGACAAAGCAGTTGGTAAATTTGTGTAACAGTTAATCATATTCACATATATCCTCATTTTAGTGGAATCTGAATGTATTTGAATCTAAATGTCAGCCGATCTCATGGTCTGGCAGGAGCACTTTTAGCTTAGCTTAGCATAGATCATTGAATCAGATTAGACCATTAGCATCTCACTAACTAAAATGAGTTTTGATAATTTTTCTATTTAAATCCTTACACTTCTGTACTTACATTGCGTACTAAGATCAACTGGAAACGAAAAGTTGCTATTTTTCTAGGCTGATATGTCTATGAACTTTACTCTCATTCCGGCGTAATAACAAAGGAAGTTTGCTGCTGTACCATGGCTGCAGCAGGCACAATATTATGCAGCATCAGAATATACTCCGCAGCTACGTCACTTCAGTTTCCATCAGTCTCAGTACACGATGTAACTACAGAAGATAAGTCAAGCTTTAAATAGTAAAATCATCAAAACTCTTGATTCTTTTGCGCAAGATTCAGTGATTTATGCTAACAAAAAGTATTATTTTACTGAAAAAAATAATTATAAACATAGCAAATACAAAGATACTGAGAATTCTAAAGTGGTCTCTTACATTTCCCCCATAGCTGTAGCTACATATTATGCAAACAACCTAAAATGGAAAGTCGTAAGTCCAGCCATAGAGTGCATACTGTACATAGGCCTACTATCCACACATATTGATATAAAATAAGGTGAACGAGAATCTCTGTTAGTCTAGTTGATTAAAATTTGAATTAATGGTACTTTTAATGACTCTAAAATAATCAGTGCTTATTTTATATACAGCAGAAAGAACATTATATTATTTTAAAAGTCCTAAAGTCCCTTAAGTTAACTTGCGCCATACCTGCTTTCCTCCAGGGTCAAATTAGAAACGTTTTGCTTTTATACGGTGCTAAATTAGCAATGTTTTGATAGTAAAATCAATATCTTTTGAGATTACTTTTAAAATAAACACAAAAGACAACAATGTACATTTGCTAAAAAGTTTACTCCTTACCTAACGACGCTCCACAGTCATTGAAAACCCAACGGCTATGCTAAGCTAAGCTAAACGTTCTCCCTGTTTTTTTTTGAGATTACTATTAAAAAATAAACACAAATGACAACAATGTACATTCGCTAAAACTTTTACTACATACCTAAGGGCACTCCACGCTCATCAGAAAATCCAACGGCTATGCTAAGCTAAGCTAAAAGTTCTCCCCGTTTTGACAATAAAATCAGTATATTTTGAGATAACTATTACAATAAACACAAATGACAACAATGTACATTCGCTAAAAAGTTTACTCCTTACCTAATGATGCTCCACACTCATCAGAAAACCCAACGGCTATGCTAAGCTAAGCTAAAAGTTCTCCCCCTTTTGACAGAAAAATCAGTATTTTGAGATTACTATTAAAATAAACACAAATAACAACAATGTTCATTCGATAAAAAGTTTACTCCTTACCTAATGACGCTCCACACTCATCAGAAAACCCAACATCTATGCTAAGCTAAGCTAAGCTAAAAGTTCTCCCCAGACCCGGAGATTGGCTGAATGGAATAAAAATACGATACTGTTTAACTTTAGGTTTCTTGTAAAAGAAGTCTATTTGGAGTGTTGCTTTAACTTTGTGTGTGTGCAGCTCACAAACTCTACTAAAATGTGCCGCCACTGAACATTTCGGTTCTTCTGCTTTGGTTGTCGCTGTGATTGCAGGTCCAGGCTCCACTATAAGGATGTGATTTCACGGATCCATTCCCGCAGTTTGGTGACACGCGTGTAAACGCCAGGCTTGTTCCTCCGAGCGCAGCCTTCTCCCCAGCTCACTATGCCAGCCTGGAACCATTTGCCAGCTTCGGAAAGACACACAAGAGGGCCACCCGAATCTCCCTGCGGAAGCCAAAAGAAGGAAACGTATCGCAACATGTTCCAAAACGGTCTGAAAATTATCAAATGCATGGAGGACACTCGTGTAACAAAACCTATTTGATCAGCATATTCAAGAGTTGCCTGTTGATCTCTTAGAGAATGTTCATTATTGAATGTTTATTTATATTTTTGTATATTGTGGTTTATTTATTTCAGTACTACTGAAGATTGTAATTTATTTTCTGTTTCAGCATTTTTTGACGTCCGTATTGAATCTTTTACAATGTTGTATATAAAACAATCATACCAATAAAGTGCTTGAATCTGAATTATTATGAAGCAGAACGTGTATTTTGTATGTGAGAAAGTCTGAAGCAATGTCGAACATTTTAATTATCATTGTAATCACTCATCATTTATTATTTTGTACCTCTAATTTAAGCTGCTTATTTACTGTGTCATTTCATTTCATTACTATTATCCCTGAATGATTTGTTTTGTGTGTAATACAATTCGGCTCTTAATTACTTTGCCAATATTGCAATGCAAACAGACGTGGCAATAAAGCATATTTGAATTGGGAGGTGAGAGGAAAGAGAGAGAGAGACAAAACAACCAAGTGAATGAAAGAATATTACAGAGGGATGAAGCAAAAGTACAAGAAGAGAGAGCGAGCGCTTGCGAAATCTATAGCAGGAGTGAAAGGAGTCAGAAGACCAGGACCGGAACCTGTGCGAGAGAAAAGCAGACTAAGAAGATTACACCCAGAATAAGAGAGACGCACTGAGCGTTCAGAAGGGGGAAAGCAAGATGAATAACAAGTGAGATAGAAGTAGAAATTATGGAAATCAGCTCATTTAAATATCAGGGAACAAGGTAGAATAATTAATCTTCTCCACTACGAGGCTGTACACACGCTGCGGGAAGACAACAACATTAGCTGAACACTTTGACGGCATTATGCTCATGTCATATTTGTACTGTAGGTTGTTTCTGAATGAATAGAAACAGGATGAAAAAGACTCAGGGTTTGACAGTGCATCTAAACGCCTATTAAACCACCTTGAATTCATTAAAATGAAGCGAAGGTGTAATTTTGCGTATGTTATATAAAGCTGGCAACTTGGGCGGGAGTACTGGGGTTTTGAGTCTGTAAATGCTAATAGTGGGCTAAAGGCCTCAAGGGGTCAGTTCATCCCAAAACTAAAATGCCATAATTTACAAGAAAACAGTTAATCTTCGAAATGCAAATGAAGATGTTTAATAAAATTTAAATGAGATTTACACTCACTGGCCACTTTATTAAGTACACCTTACTAGTACCGGGTTGGACCCCCTTTTGCCTTCATAATTGCCTTAATCCTTCGTGGCATAGATTCAACAAGGTACTGGAAATATTCCTCAGAGACTTTGGTTCATATTGTCATGATGGCATCACGCAGTTGCTGCAGATTTGTAGGCTGCACATCCATGATGCGAATCTCCCGTTCCACCACATCCCAAAGGTGCTCGATTGGATTGAGATCTGGTGACTGTGGAGGCCATTTGAGTACAGTGAACTCATTGTCATGTTCAAGAAACCAGTCTGAAATGATTCATGCTTTATGACATGGCACGTTATCCAACTGAAAGTAGCCATGAGAAGATGAGTACACTGTGGTCATAAAGGGATGGACATGATCAGCAACAATCTCAGGTAGGCTGTGGCGTTGACACGATGCTCAGCTGGTACTAATGGGCCCAAAGTCTGCCAAGAAAATATCCCCACACCATTACACTACCACCACCAGCCTGAACCATTGATACAAGGCAGGATGGATCTATGCTTTTATGTTGTTGATGCCCAATTCTGACCCTACCATCTAAATGTTGCAGCAGAAATCGAGACTCATCAGACCAGGCAACATTTTTCCAATCTTCTATTGTCCAACCATGCCACGTTCAAAGTCACTTTAATAACCTTTTTTCCCCATTCTGATGCTTGGTTTGAACTGCAGCAGATCGTCTTAACCATGTCTACATGCCTAAATGCATCATGTTGCTGTCATGTAATTGGCTGATTAGAAATTTGCGTTAACAAGCAGTAGGACAGGTGTACCTAATAAAGTGTCCAGTGAGTGTATTTCCCCTCTTAGAAATTATATTTGCGCAAAAAGATTGTTCATAAATAAATAAAAAATGTGGACCGTGAGAAAAAAGAAAGAAAAAAACTGACAGAATCATGGAATTAGCTAATCAAATGATGATGTTGACCAGTGCTTGTGATTTGTAAACTATTAGATTTTAGACAGTGATATATCCTTTTGTTTTAACTTTATGAAATACGATTTCATAAAGCACTGTCACTTCACAGCAATAAGGTTGCTGGCTTGAGTCCCGACTGAGTGAGTTGGCAAATCTGTGTGGAGTTTGCATGTTTTCCCCATGTTGGTGCGGATTTCCTCCAGGTGCTCCGGTATCCCCCACAGTACAAAGACATGCGGTATAAGTGAATTGAATAAACTAAATTGTCCGTAGTGTATGTGTATGAATGAATGTGTATCGATGTTTCCCAGTACTGAAACATCGATTCATTGAAATACACTTCCGACCAGAAATTCGCATCTCCAGTATTTTGCAGGAACTTTTTTATAATCGTGGCCTAAAATGACTAATTGTGGGATCTTTTTTTGATCACTAACTTTTTTGTTAAAAAGTTTTTTGAGAAAAGTTGTTTTCTTAAACCTTATGCCATTATTTGCTTCAGTTATTGTATTTTGCTATGAAAATACACAAAAATCTTGTAAAACATTTTCTTTTTTTGACCTCAAGAACCATTGGACTGTTTATATATTTATGGAAGGTGTTTGTTTTTTTACCTGACAAGCATCCACACCTCCAGAAAGGTAGCCGCTGCACATCATTCTAGAGGTCACCTGACCTTCGGTCACCATGTTGCACACTGTATCATTAATCACCTTTACTTCTGCTTTCTGAAGGATTTGAGCCACGCTTCCTACAACACATACATAAAACATTAGTCCTGTGAGAACCATTCTGATACCAAAGAGAATCTGCACTCATTATGGGTGTGCGTTTAAAACATTAAATCAGAATTAGCTCACAATTATTACACAATCTCTTAATGAACGTTCTGCTAAAAGTGATGTTGAATATGTTCGCATGGACAACAGTAATACATTATTTACCCTATTCTGTCCATGTTATGATTAGAATTTTTGACTTTATGAAAAGCTTTAAGTGCAGTTAATGATTTGCCATGCTATATATGCTAACAGAAAAATGTGGATAGTGTGTTTACATGGTGTTAATCTAATTAACATTGGAATACTGCTGTTCTATGTAACCGTACTGAGCTCGCATTGTAGATTATAAACCTGAGTATTGTCTTAATAATGTTTATATCAGGATAATGCAGTCCATGAAAACATTCCGAGCATACATGGTAGATTCTTAAAATATTGTTTTAAACGGGTGGTCCACTACGATATCATATTTTAGACTTTAGTTCATGTGTAATGGAGATGTGTGAACATAAACAACATCTCTGAATGTAATACGCAAGTTCAAAGTTCAAATGCAAAGGGAGACATTGGCTTTTACGGAGTTAGCTTAGCAAAGCCTACAGCGAACAAAGTTTGGGGACTACAAAAAAATACATCTGGGTTATGACACACCCTGCGCAGCAAAGGAGCATGGCCAGAGGCGCTGTAATGTTATAGCAGAGAAAGCTAAAATGGCATCCAAACGCTGCTTTTCCACAGAGCATGTTCTGTTTTTTGTATTTGGACTTCCAAAGGACACGACACAAAAAGAGAAAAGCTTACAATTTAATTTTAATTATGTTCCAGAGAATTATAAAAAAAGATATAGCTCTAACATTAGACAAAAGATGGCTTTCACAATCTCTCCCAGTTCAGTGTTGGATTCGGCTAAAAACTCCTTAAAGGACAAGCAGCTCCAACCATAATAGACCAAGCTGTGGATTGTGAGCCACAACCTGTAAGTGTTTTTATTTGTTAAAAGTGATCTATTACACGTACAGTTTCTAGCGTTAACGGTATATTGTAGAACGTAAAGAAGGATATAAACAACGGGAAATGCTGATTGTCACCGCTAACAATTTAGCTACAAATTCATATTTATCAGTGTAAACACACACACTCTCTCCATGCGGACGCTTTCCCTTTATTTCAAACAAAAAAAAAAACTCACAAAAGAAATCAGAACGTTTTATATTACTTACACATGCTTATTCCGAATATATATGAAAGGCGTTTGTCAGATTTTATTTTAGAGAGCAGGCGTGATGTTCAGTTGTGTCCTCTTCATTTTTTGTCTGATTCAGGCTCAAACTGATACAGTTAACAGCTACTCTGACTGACAGTATTTACACAACGGCGAAGCACGTGCTGGTAGACCCGTGATGTTTCCTAGTAAAGTAGTGATGTTAGCTGACCAATCAGAGTCTCTTGAGGGCAGGCTTTCAGAGGAACGAGGAAATATGATAGTCATTTTAGTCATGTTAGCGGAGTAGCTGTTTATAATTAAAGTAAGATATAAGGTTGGGCGATGTCGACCAATTTGGCATCATACAATGTCTAATGTGAAACATCGCGATGGGCGTCACAGGCGTAGGTGAATTAAGTATTTATGAATAATGAATTAATTCATAATGAGTTAATTATTTGTAGCCTACCGTTTCAACAACCTGACCCTCATGGTCTTTGTTTTACCCATAAACAAATCATAAATAAAGATAAGTTACACACAAATTACCACCTGTCAATCACTTTTTCCGCAGGAAATAGGCAGAGTGATCTGTGTCGTTATAATGGCGTCCACAAACATGGTTGGTAAAAAAGGTGTGCAACCAACAGCAACCAACCAACCAACAGTATCTGAGGTTTTCACTAAAATTACTAAGTACAAGCGTGAAAGTGAAAGATTGAAGCACTGTACTGACGCTGTGACACGTTATCTGATAGATTCGAAAGACCGAAGAGTCGTTAGATAGAGACAAGATTAATTAAACATCACGTTTAACAACTATAGTGAGACGCGATCCAGCGGTACATCCTTGATAAACTGTCCAACATGCACTGCTCTCTGGAGCTCAGACGAGTGCATGACAGTGTGTGTGTGTGTCTGTGTGTGTGGCCACGTGATGTGCGTTTTCAGCAGACAGATGGCTGTTCTGAAATGCTAGATAAAACACGGTGTGGATGTGGATCACTTTCGTTCTAAAATGCCATTTTAAAACTAAGACATACTAGTGTAAATGGGACCTAAGTGTGAATTTTACGCAAGCGGGTTTGCGACGGGGGCGGGGCGGAGGATCGGCGATGCCAGCTTAGCATCGTGTTGTCTATCGGGCCAACCCTAGTAAGATATATGAAAAAAATAATAATGTGATTTTTTACAAATGAAGCATGAGCACACATTGCTTTGCATCTTATAAACACAACCAAGCCTTAAAAATATACTCTGGACCACCCCTTTAATCTCGTTAATATGAGAAATCTGTTGTCCATGCAAGCATTTTTACTGAGACAAGGCACTGAAAAAATGTCAAATTTAAGAGGCAAAATTTCAAAGGTTTGTAAAACAGATCTCCAAATCCAAAAGATCAGCCCTGAGGCGCACAAGCTGTCTGACCTCCCTCTCGAAGAGTCCCCCAGCCCGTCACAAAGCAGGAGCTGCCGGCCGGGAAGACGTGGCTCGTCGCTGGAAGGCAGACGGGATGCACAATGTTGCTGAAGTTCAGCGGCTCGCTCAGTTCGAGGAGAGAGATATCATAGTCGTAGGTCAAATCGTTGTAGTTTGGGTGGGTGATGATGGTCTTCAAAGTTCGCATTTGAATTGATTTGTCTTGGATGTTCTGGTCCCGCACACCACTGTACGTTGTCCAGCTGGACGTCATCTTGTAGCTGTTGGCAATGAACACAATGTTGAGTTTTTAAAAGGTCAGCATGTAATAGGAATCTGTATTTTGACAGGAAAACTGAGGAACAATTCTTTCAACAATTGCCAAATTTTTCTTGATGGAGAAACTTGTGTAACACCAAATACTTGTAAAAACTAATTATTTTATTTCCTCATTTAATATATCATTTGAAGCTGTCGGAAGAGATAAATATATAGATTGCTGATTTGGAAGCTATCGTTATTGAAATAAGATGTTTTAAGAGGTGACTTGAACTGAATATTGTCAAAGTTTTACCCATTCTTGAAATTGGTCCTCTGCGTTTGACACATACAAGTCTGCACTAAAGGCTGACAATTATTTTGGAAGTCCTGGGGGTCAGCAAAATCCCATGGTAATCCCAGAGAATTTTTAAATAGTGTCATTTGGACAGGACAGGAAACAAAATGTGATCAGGAGAGGGTGGGAGCATGACTATACATTTTATATAATAATAAACTATAAAACTGATCTTTAACTCAATTATAGTTGCCCTTTATCTTGTGGCGGATTAAGTGAATACACACGCCCATAACATTTGGTGGTGGTTGTGCCAACAGCCAATATATGAGACAAGGCAGCTTCCCCACAAAAATCATAATCAAAATAGAGTCAGACATAAAAGCTTTGCTGTAACAACTTCTTTGAGAAAATGATTCTTCAGGTGTGCTCACCGACATTTCAGTGTGGTCTGAAGTTGCCAAATAAGTTGTACAAGTTGAGAATAACGGCATGGAAATGCTGTTATATTATTTGTATATACACGTGTATGTGTGTGAAAATTAATGTAACCTTCATAGTTTAAGATGGCTTTCAGTTAAATAAAAACAAAATAAATAAATAATTAAATAAATAAGCACAGACTTTTATTTGGATAAAGTGGGCAATGGGCATGCTGTGATCTATACTGTATTTTTTACTGTAACTAACAGATTCTGGCCAAAAAAAATAAATTACAAGTGGGAGTTCTCCTGGGATTGGGATGGGACAGGAATTTCCCCTTTTTTGTGTGAGACTGGGATGGATTTTTTTGTTGTAGGAGTGGGACAGGAGGAAAGAGGTTTGAAAATCCACTCCCATGTCACCCTCAAGTGTACACACACATTATGAGTGAGGAGTGAGAGCACATGCACACATACGCACACGCACGCACAGAGAGCAGTGGGTAGTTATTGCTTTTGATACCCCTAAACAATTAGGTTTAGGTGCCTTGCTCAGGGGCATCTCAGTTGGGTATCAAAAAAGGAGGGAGTGCGTTTCATTCAATCCCCCCACCTTCAATTCCTGTCGGGACTAGGAATCAAACTTGCAACCTTTTCGGACTGCAAGTCAGACTTCTTAACCGTTAGGCCACAACTGCCCCTGTGCATAAACTTGCATTCAAATCCATTTTACATCTGTAACTTAAGAGGACATTTTATAATAAATGTGAGTTAGTTTTTTACACCAATTTCTGAATTGTTGGTGATTCTGGAACTTCTTGACAGTACAATTTGTTTTAAACTTACTGAAAAACACCCAAAGCTTATAAAAACATGCTGGAAAGCTCATTATCTTCAAATGAATACACAATAAACACACTAGGGTGGGCGGTATGACGAAAAGGTTAAGCCGAAATCCTTAAAAGTGCATTTGTTTATATTTAATTTGAGGCTGTTGGAAGGGATGAGAACATTTTGTTTTTGAAGGTGTTGTTCGAAGCATTGTAAGCATTAAATAAATGTGGAGGAAATTAGATTTATGTGTTCAAAATACAGTGTTGTTTTGACATTGACATGTGCAAAGCTTAAAGGGATAGTCCATCAAAATAAATGTAAATAAATAGATATAAAATATATATTTTTTCTTCTTTTGAACACAAAAGACGTTTTTAAAGCGGTAACTACTGACATCCACAGTAGGAGAAACAAATACTATGAACGTCAACAGTTCCCGGTTTCTAATATTTGTTAAAAATATCTTATTTTGTGTTCAACAGAAGAAAAACTCAAACAGGTTTGTAACTACTGAAGGGTAAGTAAATGCCAGAATTATTATATATAGTCTATACCTTTTTTTGAACGTTCTAATTTCAAACACCTTTAGGATAATAAATCAATATTGACACTTAATCCCAATATTATTTTAGCAAATGCGGATTTATTTAAATATATACAAGACTTTACTAAAGATTGCAGTAAATCTCCTATTCAATAATTGCAAGAATATTCTTACTTGAACCAGCATTTTCTGATTTGAGCTCTCTTTTGTTCTGAAGTAGAAAAGGTTTTTTCCCAAAGTCCGTCTTCAGGTTTAGATGCCTGTTATTTACTGATTTTTTTTTGTTTTCTGTAGAGATGATCCCATACTGTCTCTATAATATTGAGGTATGGACTCTGTAGAGGCCAGTTCATGACTGTCAAGTGTTTTATCAGCTATTTTCTTCCTCAAAAAATGATTTCAATGTTCAGGTGGAGACTGAGAGATATGGTCCCTGCACTGACTCCATTACTGAAAAACAAATCTAATGGTGGCTTTAGACTTTTTCAAAAGACTGTTTATTTAAATCTTTATGAAAACAAGGTATGAAAGCCATTGTGTAAATTGTTTTATTTCAACAATGAATTGGGTAGAATAAAAGTTTGTTACATTTAATTGTCAATGCAAATGTTTTTATTTAATTGGTATTGTTGATCATTACATTGAAATTTAATAGAATTGAATACAGTGGTCCCTCGTTTATCGCAGGAGCTACATTCTAAAAATGAACCGCAATAGACGAAATCTGCAAAGTAGTTTGCTTTATGTTTTACAATAGATATTTTTTATAGATGTTTTAAGGCTGTAAAACCCCTCACTACACACTTTATACACTTTTCACACTTTTCTCTCGTTTAAACACTCTCAATGTTCAAACCTTCGTAGAAAAGTAAGTCCAGTATTATAGAATGAAACCAAAGATCAAAACCTGTTGTCAGGGGCAAACATTCATCGCTGTCAGCAAAAGGGTCATAAAGCTTTTTAGCTTTCGTGCGGATAATGCTGGCATCCAGCGTAATGTTGTTTTTCCTGCAGTCACTGATCCACAAAACGAAAGCACACCGGATGCACCAGGCGCATGACAGTTGGAAGTAACACACACCGGACGCTCTCATTCGCATGTTATTTAAAATGAAATTATTCAAATGGCGCTCTGTGGCACGGCAAAAATATGAAATATGTCCTGAGTCATAGCTGGGCACTGCAGACTTGCAGCGCCGGTGTGCATACTGATGGTGTGGATTTTCTGATGGATGTCCGCTCCAGGACAGAGTAACACATATCCTTTTTTAGGTCGTTATGCTTATTAATAAAGTTGAATGTTTAAGAGCCTAGATTATATGATGACCTAAGTGTCATCCCACTTCAGAGTAAAACTGGAATAATATGTGTGTGATTGCTTTTCTGTATGCCAAATGATTTGTTTCCTCAGGATCTACCCAGCCAGGTCAGAGGTCATGGAGATTCTTGAAGAATTGGAACCAACTGTTCCTATTGTTATTTGCTAATGTGTTCATTATGTCTGAAGTGATATTTGCCATTTTATGTGTTACATCTTTTAAAGGTAATTCCTTTGTATTTAAGCAGCCAGTTTGGATGTAGATTATACCAGTTTTTAAGCAGTTTTGATAAAGATGGCTGAGAGTACACTTTGAACAGATTGTACTTTGAGCGTGTGTGTGTTTTATTCGATTTTGAATACTTTCACAGGTCAGGGGTCAGCTCTAAACAGCCTAGTCGCTGTCTGATGTTTATGCCTAAGATATCGCTCAGAATTGTACACACGCACCCATGTGGAAATTTTCTAAAACTATCTGTGTTCTAACCAATCAGGTTAAAACATCTTTATGTATGACACAGTTTAGGTTATGCAAGAATATAATTGTTGATGTTTTGAGATTGTACGCAGAGCGGCCTACAAACTCATTGCGAGTGTTGAAGCTGGCTTCTGCTGATGAAGCTGCAAACTATCTACAGTAAACTAAATTTATTAGAATCTCTGACTCGTCTTCATCTGACAGACTGGTCATTTTTGGGTTCAAACTGTAAAATTTACACTACCCTGATATGAACTTATGTTTACAATTCTAAAATGCATGGTGCTGTGTTGCGCGGCACATCCGGTGTATGACAGTTTTGCAGAGGACAGTTTCATCCCTTTTTGCATTCTTGTTGGAACACACAGCTAGAGATCGAAGATTTATGTTAATTTGTGCTCAAAAATTTTAGGAGTTCCACTGCGAAGTCTTGCATACTATTACGAACAGCAGGTATTGAAGACGGCACATAAAATACTAGGAGACAGCACACACCCCTTAAACAAACATTTTGAGTGAATGCCCCTTGGGCGACATCTAAGGACAATAAGATATTCCACAAATCGTTATATATTTACTTTTGTGCTTGAAGCAATTCAGTTACGTAATAAATGTAGTTAATCGATGGATTATTATTATTAGTTATTATTATTTATTATTGTTATTGAATTTTTTATTATTAATATTTTTTGTGTACTTGATGTTAAGTGTTGGTGTTTATTGTGTTAAGTGTGTCATTCTTGTTATATGTGAAGCACCACCATGTCAGAATGAATTGCCCCAAGAGGATTAATAAAGTTTAAACTAAACTAAAGATTTATGTTAATTTGGCAAGCTGAACACATTCTGTTCTGTACAAGAGACAGACAACGGTCTACAGCTGGCAGCTAGCTCTATGCAACTCTCACATGGTCGCCCACTGAAGCTAAGCAGGGCTGTGCCCTGTCAATACCTGGATGGGAGACCGAATGTGAAAGCTAGGTTGCTGCCGGAAGTGGTGTTAGGGTGTACTCACACTATGTACAGTTGCGTTGAACCGGGCCAAAGCACGCTTGCCCCCCTCCCCCCGCCCCCCTGTCTCCCCCGACGGCCCGCACTCACATTACCTTTGGGCCTGGGCATGTTTATGGCATCAAGGATGCGCTGTTCAGTAAGCGCTTTCTTTAGTTATATCGTTTAAGTTGTTTGATATGCAGTGACACGCAGTCAAATATTTCGCCGAACAGACCAGCCACTTTTGACGCTCATAAACTCCTCCTGCTGCAGAAATTAGGAGGTTTGCTGAAGGTGCAGCTGTCGTGCAGTGAGGGGTTTGCGTCTTTAATAAACTACAACAGTTTGCGTTCATTAAACAGTACGAATGATTAATTAATTCATATGAAACAGTCCCTTAAAAGTCACGTCTCGCTTTCAGTTTCGGGCTCAGGCACGCTTGCACTCACACTCCAAGCGTACTGCCCAAGTGAACCGCGCTCAGGCCCACCTCTTCCAACCGGGCCTGGGCCAGCCAAGTGAACCGTGCCTGAGCCCAGTTCAAAGCACTCACACTTCTCAAACGATCCGTGAAACGAGCCTGGGCACGGTTCGGATAGCATAGTGTGAGTACGCCCTTAGTGAGGCCAGCAGGGAGTGCTCATCCTAGGGTCTGTGTTGGTCCTAAAGCCCCAGTATATTGATGGGGACTCTATACTGCTCAGTGAGTGCCGTCTTTCAGATGACATGTTAAACCAAGGTGCTGACTCTCTGTGGTCATTAAAAATCCTAGGATGTCCTTCAAAAAGAGTAGGGGTTTAACCCCGGCATCCTGGCCAAATTTGCCCACTGGCCTCTGGGTCCATCATGGCCTCCTAACCATCCCCATATCATAATTGGCTTCATCACTCTGTCTCCTTTCCACGAATCAGCTGGTGTGTGGTCTGGCGCAACATGGCTGCCATCGCGTCATCCAGCTGGATATTGCACACAATCAGGACGCAGAACACAATGTGCTGTTAAAAAAAAGCATGTTAAATTGCACAAAAAAAAAAATCCACGAAACTGCGATGCTGCAAAAGGTGAACCGCGTTATAGCGAGGGAGTACTGCAGTTGAGCTCTGTTGTTAACTCTAGACTTCAAAAACATACTAAAGTACAAGTAATAGGGCGACCCATTATACAGCATTAGCATAGGTACATATTTTTATCCTTAAGAAAATTGTAATACATTTAATCATCGTTCATAAAGACAGAGCCAGAACTCATAAAAAGCATAAAACAAAGTTGTTTTTCTCCTCTGCTGCACTGAAAATGCACCAAGATAACAAAACTGAAATACTGAGGTGTCATTTATATATACTGTTACACCCCTAATGGCCAGGATTGAGAAAAAAAACACATCTATATGAGGAGGGGTTGAAAAATAAGGAGGGCTAGGTGATTTCATAGGTGGAACAAAGTTATTACGCTCTGATGAAAGATTAAAAACAAACATTTGTGCACTGATCTATCATTGGCAAGATTATTAAGAAAGTAAATGGGGTCAATCTTGATTTCACGGTGAAACCATACCTCAGGAGAGTAAATAATCTTTCAATTCAGCTTTAGTGTTTCAGTCTCCCGAACATGTTGGAATAATTCATCAAGGAAAAAAATAGCACTTGACTGCATGTCTTGTGCTCCACCTACTGGCTAATGGGAATAAATACAAACCCAGGCTTTGATCCAACACAGGAGAGCTGATGTTGGATGACATTTGAGCACAAAGAGAATAGAGAAAGATGTCTACAGCTAAAAAACAAACACCAAAACACACTCACGATGGATCAGATTGGATGAAGCAGTGGGCAGCACACAATAGCCACTTGTTGGAGATGATCGAGGCTCCGCAAGTGTGTCCTTGGGTCTGGAAATGAAGACTGACCTGCCACGGCCATTCACCCACATCTGCGTTCTGACCACCCACAATACGGTTATGCTTGTATGGCCGAGTCCCGCAGTCTGAAACCAAATTGTAACATCGGATCAAGCTCAAAGTGAGATTTCAAAAAGACAACAGAAAGGATAGTATTGGCGTGCTGAGATGAGAGGTTATGGGGGTCTCGTACAAGACCGGCAGGGATAAGATCAGAGGGCTCGCTGTAAAACTGTTTGCACTGAAAGATGGTGGAGTTTCTGGAAACATCTTCTCTGACTCACAGGACTGTCCGCCTTTAGCGGGATTCAAGCAGAATTATAACAAGGCAGATATATAGAGGGATGAACCACGCTGGCTGATAAAAACACAATGAGGAAGGAAAAAAGAATCTAGCAACCCTGAGGCCAATAAAAGAAGTAGAAAGAGATGAAGAAATGTCAAGTAAGGTTTCATAAAAAAAGCATAATGGCTTCAGGCTCTAATGTGATTTTTTTTTCTCCTTTTGGTGCTAATTACCACGTTGTTGATGATCCAGCAAGTTCTGGAAATTACAATTGGTTTTAGATTCATTTAAACACCAAAAGCTTGTGAAAACACACTGGGAAGCTCATTATCTTCAAATGATTATACAATAAAGACTCTAGAGGTGGGCGGTATGACTAAAATCTTATACTGATAATTGTATTCGCTTATATATTATAAATCTATAGTACTTCATAGCTGAGTCTATAACTGATTTGAATGATTATTAAGAAGGGTTTGCCCAAAAGCGGTTTTACTGCTCATTTTAATGTAAGATTAATAAAAGTTGTTCCATTTCTTTGTCTTAATCTACTGCTTTCTTTGTGAATTAATGAAAGATCATCTAAATCAATTAAACAAAAAAAAAAAAAACTATATATCAGTAATACTGATAATCAATATATCAAATCAAAATAATCGATACAGATTATTTACCATAATCACAGTGACTTAAAATGAGCTGATGATTTATATATAGATCAAAAAAGAGAGAGGTTTTTTTTTTTTTTTTTTTTTTCGGGGTTAATTTTTGTGAATAACTGGTTGCAACAGAGAAATACTGCGAGATCTCTGTAGACTCATGGCATTTAATGCTGTTCATGCTTATACTCCTAAAATGTGAGCAAGATCATCTGTTTTGTCATCACAATACTCTACATTATGCAAAATAATCATTCAAAAACTAGCTCTAAAGTGACGTTTTTAAATGGCAACGTTTTCTACTGTGCTGACTGTCAGCTGCAGATGTGAATGAACGGCGGAAGAAAATAGTTCCTTGTACAAAAGGGTTTTTGAGACTTTGATTTTCTTTTTTTATACATGATTATGACTCCAAACTCTTGCATAAACGCAATATCAGATATTGCTGTGTATCGGCACTGCTTGTGTGATATTGCTCATATACAGTACTGTGCAACAGTTGGTGTTTTAGCAAAATTTTAAAGACCTTACAGATATAAGGCTGGTCTCTGCATTACAATACTAACAGATAGAAAAGAAATGCGTACACAAAATTTGAGAAAAATAAATAACATGGCTAAAATGGCTCAGGCTGGCCTGAAAACAGTATTTAGTATGAGTCCATATACCAGACCCAAGTTCATCTTCTAATTTATGCGTTTTTTTTTCTGTTTTTTTTCCTCTGTCCAGGCAATTCCATACTGCCTCTTTACTAATATATTTATATTAAGGTCTGAACTATATGCAGGCCATTTCATGACTGATTTAGCTGTTTTTATCTATAAATATTGTTAATATTTATGAATATCACATAATTCCATAATCAGTATAATTATTTACAAATATCATTACTGTTCAGGTACATATACACATATATACATATATACATACATATATATATATATATATACATATACATATATATAATATCACATAATTCCATAATCAGTATAATTATTTACAAATATCATTACTGTTCAGGTACATATACACATATATATATATATATATATATATATATATATATATATATATATATATATATATATATATATATATATATATATATATATATATATATATATATATATATATATATATATATATATCCCACATTTACATTGTAGTTAAAGCAACTTAACTTTTCTAATCCACTCGGTTTACATTAAACTGACTAAAAATTGTAAGTTAAACTTTTAACTAAAAAAATGTTTTACCAAAAAACGTAGCATTAATGATTAAAATTTTTTTATCATAATTGTCTTAATTTTTTTTTACAGTAAATATACAGTCACCCACCATATACCAGACCCAAGTTCATCTTCTAATTTATGTGTTTTTTTCCCGTACTGCCTTTATAATACTATATTAAGTTTGGATATAAAAATCATATTTCATAATCAGTTTAATGATCTACAAATATAATTACTGTTCAGGTGAAGAGCGAGAGATTATTATACTATAGATATTATACTATGTTATGAATAAATATAATTATCTCTCTCTCTCTCTCTCTCTTTCTCTCTCTCTCTCTCTCTCTTATATAATAAATATAATCTAGGTAGGTAGGTAGGTGGGTAGGTGGATGGATGGACGGATGGAACAATAGATGGATGGACAGATGAAAAGAACGATGGAAGGATGGAATGACAGAAAGACGGATGGATGGATGGATGGAATGATAGAAAGACAGACAAATTTGCTTAGTAAGGATGCATCTCTTATTGCTGGAATGTTACACACACTACCACAGATAATGTAGAGTTCTCTGCACAAATTCTGCTATTAAACACCACTGTTTTAAAAAGTTGAATTAATTTAAACAGATCCACATACAACCGATTAATGACTTCAAAAGCTCACAGCAGGTCTGCTTCTCAGTAATGATAAAAATCTCAGTCCCTATGGAGCAAATGAATGGAATTGTGTCTCTCAAAACCACACCGTCGCTCTCACCAGAGAATAAAAGACTGGCAATACTTTTGCTTCATGCCGAAGAGTTTCAGACAAAACACGGTCAGTTACCATGCAACACGCAGACTAAAAAGCACCTTCGTCTTTGTTAGTGAAGAAAAAAAAAAATCATTTAAAAGTGTGACTTACCACATCCTTGTTCGTCCGAGCCATCTGAGCAATCATCTTCACGATCGCATTCTGCATTCACTTTGTTTACACACTGCTTGCTTTTACACTTGAAGGAGAAATCATTGCAGACACCAGGCGCTAAGAGAGCGAAATGAAAGTAAAAGTTGAAGTAAACAAGGGGAATAAAACATCAAGTGCAGCTTCTTTTCATCACCAAAGACCTACGCCTCTTTTATGGCAATGCAAGAGTCAGCCTATTGATCAAGCCTATTGATTGTGGGATAGGTCACTTATCTCTGCTGAAGGATACCAACACAATCAACAACTTCGAGTGGGAGACAAAGAATGACGGTAGAAAAGGCCAAAATATGTGAGTTCTCCAGCTTTTACCGCCGCTCACAAGTGTTTTGCATCTTAAAAGCAGGTTAATTATCACATTATTTAACGGTGCTTGATTTTTCACTAGAGGATGTCAACGTACATGTTAGATCAGCATCTGCAGAACATGTCAAGATATTAGAAAACAAAACTAAGTTAAAATACAGTCATTTAATGGCTGATTGAAGTTAAATTTAGAGCATTCACACGCATCAAAAAACGTCTAAATATTTGATTTCATTGTTTTACATGACTGGGCATTTACTGTGATTACAAACGGTTTTAACCTTAAATTTCTGACATCAGAGACACTAAACTACAGGCCTGCAGCTGCAGTGTTGAGCATGCAGCCCCAACAATGGAAAGCACTATAAAAATGCTTAATAATTGATGATTTTGGGAATAATGTAAGACTTCTGTTAATCTCACAAAGAAAATGTCTGGGTGGCATTTTACCTCAAAAAGAGATTTAGTTTCAAAAAACAAAGTAATTTTTTTTTATAACCATTCTTTTTTATTGTAACATTATTTAAATTATAAATCTTCTCTTTGGTTAAATATATAAAAGTTAATCCAGATATAATTCAAATCAAAATGTTTCACAGATATTAGGTATAATTTTGTAGATTTGGTTTCATGTTGATTGTCCCATTTTCTTATTTTGGACTGTGTTGATTGTATTATTTATTTTTATAATATTATTAAAACCTATTTTTCAATGTTTCTTAATATTTTATAATGCTATATTATGTTATATTACATAATATTATATTCTATGCATTATATTATATTATATTATATTATAATATATTATATTATATTATATTATATTATATTATATAATATTATATATTCTATATTACATATTATATTCTATAATATATTCTATTCTATTACATATTATATTATATTATATTATATTATATTATATTATATTATATTATATTATATTATATTATATTATATTATATTATTCATTCATTCATTTCTTTTTTTCGGCTTAGTCCCTTTATTAATCTGGGGCCGCCACAGCAGAATGAACCGCCAACTTATCCAGCATGTTTTTACGCAGCGGATGCCCTTCCAGCCGCAACCCATCTCTGGAAAACATCCACACACACTCATTCACACTTATACACTACAGACAATTTAGCCTACCCAATTCACCTGTGCAGCATGTCTTTGGACTGTGGGGGAAACCGGAGCACCCGGAGGAAACCCACGCGAACGCAGGGAGAACATGCAAACTCCACACAGAAACGCCAACTGACCCTGCCAAGGCTCGAACCAGTGACCTTCTTGCTGTGAGGCGACAGCACTATCTACTGCGCCACTGCGTCGCCTATATTATATTATATTATATTATATTATATTATATTATATTATATTATATTATATTATATTATATTATATTATTGTAATAATTCCTTGCATTTATTCTGGACACTCAAAGTGCTTTTACACATTTTTGGAGAGAATCTCCTCATCCACCACCAGTGTGCAGCATCCACCTGAATGAGCCCAGTGAGCAAATTTTAACCAGGATGCCGGGGTTAAACCTTTTCCGAAGGACATCCTAGGATTTTAAATGACGACAAAGATTCAGGACCTCGGTTTAACGTCTCATCCGAAAGACGGCGCTCACTGACAGTATAGAGTCCCCTTCACTAAACTGGGGTGTTAGGACCCACACAGACCGCAGGTTGAGTGCCACCTGCTAGTCTCATGAAGACCACTTCCGGCAGCAACCTAGCTTTCCCATGCGGTCTCACATCTAGGTACAGACCAGGTGGGAAACTAGTGAGAGTTGCAGAGAGCTAGCTGCCGGCTGCTATTATGTTATGTTATGTTATGTTATGTTATGTTATATTATATTATATTATATTATATTATATTATATTATATTATATTATATTATATTATATTATATTATATTATATTATATTATATTATATTATATTATATTATATTATATTATAGAAATGAAAATTATGGATGCACTTGGCCAAATAGTGAAACAGAAAATGATTTGTAATAATTAATTACTTTTTTATTTTATCAGATAATATAATCTTGTAAGTCTGTTTGAATTCAACAGATTCAAATTCAATTATATTGATTTCATAAAACACAAGTCAATAAAATAACCACATTTGTAACCCAGGACAAAAAAATGTCTTATGTTGCTCAAGTGTACTTTTGACAACAGCTATTGTACTGTATAGATCAAAATGACAGAATTTTCTTTTATGCCAAAAATCATTAAAATAATAAGAACATATCATGTTCCATGAAGATATTTTGTACATTTTCTACTGTAGATATCAAAACTTACTTTTGCTTAGTAAAATGCATTGCTAAACATTTAATTTAGACAGTATTGACCTTATTCTTCAATGCTGAAGTGCGCTCCATTTTGAAATTGTTTTAGAACTTCCGATTCAGTCGCCTATGGGAGAAATGACTAGGAATAATAAACTGCAGAAAACGACCAAACTACTTGCTCTACAAACAGGTGTGTGCATGATTATACAGACAAAGCAGAATCATATAATAAGAAAATGTCAGTTTGCAACTTTCAACAGCATAACAAGCTGTTTTTAATGTCTAAAGATAAATGGAAGTGAACGAGACCGGAAGTATCGAGCCAAAAAGATTCAAATGGCTGTGTCCGCTCGTACGCAAAGAATAAGGTGAATTGAATGTGATTTTTGACTTGATTGCTTTATTTTATTTTATGTATTATTCATTTCACTTCATGTAGCCAGGGTTTGCTTGTGCATAAGAGTGATTCTCTTAATAGATAATGCAAATAAGTTTACAAAACAACCTACAACAACTTAATCCACCAATCAGATCCTATGGAGATGCATCTCTATTATAAGTAAGAAGAAGCTGGATCCACTCACATGCTACACAGGAGACCTCATCACTTCCATCGGGACAGTCATTTTTTCCATCGCAAACAAAATCCTGCATGATGCAGGCGCCATTGCCACACCTCACCTGTGCTTTGCCACAGTCTAAAAAATTAAGCAAAACAAAGGTAAGTATCCTTCAAAAAAATGTCATAACCATTTCTTTGAATAAATAAGGTGCATATTTAAATGCATTATGTTGCATTTCAATTGACTTCCTTGGTTTTAAAATAACGAGTTCAAGTGCAAGTGCCATCTGAATTTCACAGAATTTTCAGTAATTTCACACTTATGACAAAGAAAATGTACTTTTCATTGCTTTTAAAGTGGAATAATTAATAACAATCACAGGATCCTGAGAAAAATGCATTATATATGTGCAAGCATTATGGCCCGGTTTCACAGACAGGGCTTAGACTAGCCAGGATTAGGCCATAGTTCAATTAGGACATTTAAGTTATTTGTATAAACATGCTTAGAAAAAAACATTAGTGGTGTGCATCTTGAGACAAAACAAAGGCACTTATATATTTAACAATCAATCACTGTAATTTTATTTCAGTTGAAACAGCTCAGACTTACATTTTAGTCTAGGACTAGGCTTAAGCCTTGTCTGTGAAACCGGGGGTATATGTTTTTATTATTTTTATTGTCATGTTTCTTGACTTTACTAGAACTATGTTAAGCTGCTTTGACACAATCTACATTATAAAAAACGCTATATAAATAAACATGAATTGAACATGACAATGAGTTCACTGTACTCAAATGGCCTCCACAGTCACCAGAACTCAATCCAATAGAGCACTTTTGGTATGTTCTGGAACGGGAGATTCACATCATGGATGTGCAGCCAACAAATCTGCAGCAACTGCGTGATGTCAATATGGACCAAAATCTCTGAGGAATATTTCCAGTACCTTGTTAAATCTAAGCTACGAAGATTTAAGGGAGTTCTGAATGCAAAAGGGGGTCCAACCCAGTACTAGTAACATGTGCCTAATAAAGTGGCCGGTGAGTGTGTAATAAATATACACAGTAAACTATTTAAACTTTCAAAACAAATACTTATTTTGTGTGCCATTAAGTGCGATACATTTTTGCCCAGCACGAATATATATATATAAAAAAAAATGGTTTTGTATTTTATAAATGCTTTGTTTATATGCCCAATGTTCAAAAACATTATGTAAACAAACTTTTATTCTGGATGCGATTAATCTTTTGACAGCACTAAAGCATATTCAGTAAAATACTTACCACAGTCTTTCTCATCGCTGTTATCACCGCAGTCGTTCGCTCTGTCACACACAAAGAACTGAGGCCTACAGAGGCCATTACTGCAAGTGAACTGATCTTCACCACACTCTGAAGAAACACAAAACACAATTAAACAGTGTGTTGATGCAAAACGGTAATGCTGTTAGACAGTAATACAATGTTAATGCTCCTCAAATGCATATTGTAAATTCTTATGAGCTTGAAATATTGAAACACTTTACCAACTACTTTTTAGACAAGCGATTAGAATGCAGAATTCATTTTTAAAAGACACCTATGATGAAAATCATCTTTCAGAAGCTGTTTGGACAGAACTGTGTGCAAGTATAGTGTGTCCACAGTCATATTAGGGTGATATAAAGACAATAAGACTTTTTTTAAATTTCCTGACGTTAAAATAAGATCCAAATCCCTCCCATTTTGAGGCCCACCGCAATGTGATGTAGAAGTGCGGTTTTTCCCACCCACCGAATTGATTGACAGCAGCGTATCAACATGTCTCCGTAGTAATCATATCAACAAGACAAGATGTGCACAAAGCAACTGGGATTAAAAGATCTTTTAAGCTCGCTGTGATCATCAATCATCATCAAATGTGATCAAGAATGAGTTTACAATTTTACCAACAACCAGTGCATCTATACATAAAGGAATAAAAATCAACAAAAATTAATTAAAACCAAATTTTTATTCATTTTGACTGATGAAATCCCTCTCGTGTTTAAATTGCAAATTTGTACAATCGTCTTCCTGTCATTCCAAATCAATATCCTGTTTGATAGGGCTAATTAAAATTCAGATTCATAAACCGAAAGGTTCAAATTAGACTAAGCAAAATCCTGCCAGGGACGAGACTTACTGCAATTTTTCTCATCGCTCATGTCTTGGCAGTCGTTCCAGCCATCGCAGTGCTGCTCTTTTTTGATACAGAAGCCTGAACTGCAAGCAAACTGTTTAGGGCAAGCTGGAGATAACATCAGTGAGGGTGAAATAAAAAAAAACAGTAAGAATCCAATGCAAAATATATTGTTAATAATGTTAATAATAGATAAGTATAATATAAATAATTGGGATTTATGTTGCAGCAAATTTCAGATAATTAAATAGTGACTTATATTCATTACAACATGGTAGATGGTAATACTGAAACAAAGCTTACTTACGATCTACAGGGTTAAATGCGGTGTAAGTGATCTTGAACCCCTTATCAGTGTAGGATTCATCCGAATGAAACTTTACTTCCAAGACATTAGAATTGCTAGAGATAACAAGTCTACTTTTCTCCCCACAATACCTTTAAAATGGAGGAAATAAAGAATTGTTGGTACAACAAAAGCTAAAGTAATCCTACTAGCTAAGCAGACCAGCCAGAAATTAAAGGGTTTTGTCATGTGTCACTTAACTATGATCTAAGGAATCAAGACCAATCTCATGGCAACTAGCAAGCAAACACATCTAAAGCTATTTTTGCTTTTTTGAAAATCCACTATATATTTTGACCGCAAGTTGTTACTGAATTGAATAAACTAAATTGGTTGTAGTGTATGGATGCGAGAATGTGTATAGGGATGTACAGGGAGCGATTTGTTGCTATTTTCAGACCAGCGCAACAGTAATTTTCATGTTTTGCGCCTTGTTTTTTAAATAGCAAATCCATTTGCGCCACTTTGTGCGCTCATGGGTGTGCTGGTCTGAAAAGTTGTGTTGAGGTGCATTGTTGGTGCATTGCTATTTTGAGAAATTGAAATAGACTGTGCCATTGACCAACTAAAAGCTGAACTAAAGTGGAGATCAGAGTGCGTTATTTACACATTGCTTAATACACACAGGATGCACAGCAATACACAAATATCTTTACATATGAAAAATTTAAAGGATTAAAATGTTACAAAAAATATTATTTTTTTACATAAATATAAAAACCACTGCCTCCAGGCCTTCTTCATGCCTCCATGCTTTTTTTTCTCAATTCATTCATGTCAATTTGCATTTGTATAATGTTGTTATTATTAGCAGTATTATTTATTATATGCACATTTATATTTGTTGTAATAAAAACAAGTTTAGATTTGTCCACCTGTCGAGTTTGGAGATGTATGCGTCGCCATATGGGGAATAAGAATAGGACGTATGTTTGGATATAACTCAGTTTTTTGACCACACTTCATTATTATTGTTCATTTATTCCTTTGATGGAAATTAGAACTGAATTTAGAAATAGTTTTGAAACAAATCTTTGCACTTAAACTAAATTAAATATGTAGGCTAATAGATGTCTTCAGTGGACTGTGTACAACACTGTTTCCTTATCCATGAAAGTAAAGGAGTAAAGTGTAAAAGCAGAGTAAAGAGAAAATAAAGAGGCCGAATGGAGGAGGATCATTCATTATCCTTGCTCTGCAGATGATTTAACTGTTTTCTCGCTAGAGAAGTGTTCAGTTTTTCCACTTACAATGTCCGCCATGTAAAGGGAATAGGAGATGAGATTCTGATTGGTATAATCCATGTTATGCTCAAAACACACCTATAACTCATTAAGAGAATAAGCACAACACTGTTAGACCATGAGCCAGGGCGCAGACCATATTTTTCCATCCTTAAAATAGCCAAAGTGGATTCGGATCGCCCTTAATGCTTTTGTGCCATTCGCTTTAGACTTTGCACCTAGATCATTAAAATAGAGCCCTCTAAATTTGCTATGGTTAATGTTTAGACTATCCTTTATATCTGTACCAAATCTCACAATTTTTATGCAGGTGTTTCTATGAGCTGCCAAAGACTTCAAAATACAAAGCAGAAGAATAGTTGGTTTTGGAAGTTTACAGATTGCCTGAAAAGACAGGAAACTTTCTGGCTGGAGAGATGACAGGACTTACTTTTGACCAAGCACCTCTATGTAGTCTTTGTTACAGTTGTTAGGGTCCACCCCCGGCTCTTTCAAACGGAACATATTGAACTCAATCTTTACGTTTTGGCCATCAGGAACCTGCAGAATACACAAGATGATCTTCGGAATTCTTTTAAAAAAATTAAACAACCTAATGAGAATTTCAAAACACGTTGCTTTTCAAGAGGAACAGCCTTCTGAAGACATGCCCAAAATATGAGATACTGCAACTTACAAATATCCAGAACCTCAGCAAGTTCAGTTTTAAAAATATGCTTTCAGACAGATATTTATTTAAAATGCATTTGCCACTATTCAAATTTTTAAGTTGGTAAGATTTTAAACGAACGTTGTCGTTTTTTTTGGCTTAGTTTATTTGCTCCTAAAGACATTACTGTCACTTTAATGAGCCATTACCTCATTATAATATCTTCATCACATCACAAAGTCATATACTTTTGAAATACTAAAATGTTTTATCATGTTGCACAAAAAGATCTAAGAATATAATAAATGAAGCAATAGTAACCCAAATGTTTGCTAAATAGTCAATGAAATCTTTCTGTTGGTAAGTGACAATTCAACGTCATTGTGAGGCTTACTTTAATATTCCAGCTGCAATCCACCGAGGGAGGATAGAAACTTGGAAAATAAGGAGAGGTGAAGTTTCCTGTACTATCAGTCAGACTTCTCCCACAGCTCCCAGCTAGAAATGAATAAGGAGGAGAAAATAAGAACAACAACAACAACAAAAACAGACATTATTAAACTGACATGAAACATTTTCTAGTCCTTTTAGGATTCAAGATTTAAGTCAATAACCGCGTTCAAAGACTTAATTGAACATAGATGATGATCACTGGTTTCACCTGCAGTAACGGGAATCGCAGTGTAAGTTGCTTTGAATCCTGGTTTCCGGACTTCATCTGTAACCAGGTTGACAAGCATAAGATTACCAGAAGAAACCACCTCAAGAGGATTTGTAGGAGGACGAAGACCACACTGTCTGTAATAGAAAGAGCCAACTGCATTAAATAGCATCCTTTGCTTTTTATACCTCTTTTAGTGTGCAATGTTTAGGTTTTTTATCATTTATAAATCCCTGAGTCTACTCTAAAGGAGTTTCAGAACTGCTTTGAATGCTTCGACTGGAGACCTGGGTTTTCTTAAACAAAAAAAGTTGCATTAGTAGTTTGTTTTCACCGTCTAATGGTGTGCATTTGACAGTTGGTGCATAAGAGAACTTAGTTAAATAC